>PVJD01001898.1:0-83519 GCA_004026545.1 Mormoops blainvillei | reverse complement strand
TGTTTTTGTCCTTTTTTTCTTTTTTTCTTGCTTTGCCTATCATTTCTGTAGGTTTCTATTAAGATAGCCTCAAGCTTAGAGATTGTTATCTAACCTGTGTCCAGTCCACTAATAAGCCCATTGAAGGCATGCTTCATTTTTATTAAAAATGTTTCCAATCTCTAGCTTTTCATTTTGGTTCTTTCTTAGAATTTTCATGTCTCATCTTACATTGTTCAACTCTTCTACTTTATCTGTTAGTCTTTAGTTATTAATCAAAATTGTTTTAAATTTCTGACCTAATACTTCCAACATCCCTGCCATATAGTCTGGTTCTAACGCTTGCTCTCTCTCTCTTCAAACTTTTTTTTTGCCTTTTCTGTGCCATGTTATTTTTTTCTTAATAATCAGACATCATGCACTGGGTAAAAAGAACAGTTGTAAATAGGATTTTGGCAACGTAGTAGAGTTCAGGTCTTGTCTACCCTGAACCTCCCAACAATTGTCAATTACAATTTAAGTTTTTCTACCCTGGTATGGGTTCTTGTGGAGGTTCCTGCTGTAGTAAGATTTGATTCTCTGTAATTACCCATCTCTCTCTCCATTTGTGGGGGAGTTTAATGTCCTAACTTCTTTTGTGGATCTATGAAGAATTACTGATTATTTTATTTTATTTTATTTATTTATTTTTTTAAAAAATTTATGTATTTATTTATTTTAATAGTTCAGCTTTTTCCTTGTTAGGATGGAGTGGCTACTTCTGGGCTCCTTCCATGCTGGACTAGAAACCAGATGTCAAAGCCATTTCTATAGGTTTTGAATTTTTTTGTAATTAAGTTGTGATTTGGCAATATAATAACTTACCTTATTCCAGACTCAAAACTATATAAGTAGATGCAGTTGATTCAGATAGTCATTCCTGTTTACCTAGTGTCTTTCTATTAACTTGTGAGTTATAAAAACTAATAAAAATAGTGCTTCTGTGGCTTTTTTGGTGGGGGAGGTGATAGTTATCTTGCCTCATTATTGGTAAAACTGAGGCCTTTGGCAGTGAACCATCAGGCTCTGTTATCATATATTTTTTAAGGTACCTTTTTGACACTTGTGCTAGTTCTCATTCCTTTTAATTTAGTCTTATGAGCCATTATATCCCCCTTTTCTCTCTTTTGTCTTCAGCTTTTTCTCTGCTGACTTTTTTTTCTCAGCTGGCTGTTTTTCCTTAGCCCAAAAACATGTCCATGTTCTTGTTCATTCTGAGTAATTATCCACATCCATATCCATCATAGCTCTGTTTTTTCCCTTACTTTGTCAGTTAGGCCCCATTAAAATTATTTAACAGTATTGGCTCACTAATAGAGGAAATAGTGTGATGTGCAGGCAGGAAAACATTTTTAACTGTCGTCTTCTTTAGTTTATGCCTTTTTATATTTTTAAGTTAAACTTTTTAAAACTTTTAGCTTGTATTTTATGATTAAAAAAATAATCCCCTATATTCTCTTTTTAAAAAATTATTTATTTTTAGAGAGGAATGGTGGGAGAAAGAGAGGGAGAGTAACATTGATCTGCTGCCCCTCGCAAGACGTCAGCCAGGGACCCAACCTGCAACCCAGGCATGTACCCCGACCAGGAATCGAACCAGGACCATCCAGTTTGTGGGACCATTCCCAACCCATTGAAACATACCACTCAGGCCATTATTTGCATATTTGGTGAGGATTAGGAATTTTGGTAGGAGAAAGGGGTTTTATTAAGCTAAGATGTCATACGAATTAGGTGACATCCTAAGTAGTATTCTACATAAATGAGAAGAGATGGATTACTTAATAGATGCTTCTGGAAGAATTGACGCTTGTTTAATGATGTATTTAAAAAAATATGGCTCTAGCCTACATTATTTATCAAAATAAGTTTCAGACCTAACAGTAATTTTGGCAAAACTGAAAGAAAATATATTTCATGTCTCTCAAATGATAAAGACCTTAATTATGTAATCTGAAAAAGTAAACAGTAAAGATTATTACTTTGTAAAAATCAAAGTCTGATTCACAGATGCATTAAACACTGAGACAAATGTCAACCTAGGAAAACTAAAAAAACCCTCAAATACATATTAGTGTGGTTATGAAATTTTAAAAATGAGTTAGACATTCTTTTTCTTTGCCTTCTTAAAATTGGGAATGGATAAAGGATATTAATAGAGAACTTAAACTATAAATATTGCATTGTGACTAATAAAATGGTCTTATTAACTAGAGAAACACTAGGTTGACTTCAGTGATACCTCTTCTGCCTGTCAAATTAGCAATGATTGAAGAAATGGAAAAAATCAATTTTGAAGAGTATATACTCTTGACTTAGACATTGAAATACTGAGTAGGGAAGTAAGTTGATAGAAACTTTATGGAGAATTGGTAATATAGCAAAAACTTCAAATTTTTATATTTTTGAACTAATTACTTAAATTTTAGGAATTTATCATAAGGACATAATCAGTGGGTACACAAATTTATCTGTTTCAGTAAATATTGATTGTGTATGACTATCAGATGATGTTCTTGGTTCCACGGTAGTTATCAGGCCACAGGGGCACTACCGTGGTAGAGCCTACAGTTTTGAGGGATAGACAAACACTCATAAAAGCAATACAAGTAATTATGACTTGTATAAATGCAGTGAAGGAAATAAATAAAACTTCGTGATAAATAATGGAGGCATACCTCTGTCAGGGAAGGTAGTGGGGGAGCTGCTATTCAGAGCCATCTGAAATGCCACCGTGCTCCTGCGTTGCCTTGTTGAGAGGATTCTTAGCAGCGTTTAGTTACTGCTTCGCTGATGTTGCTTTGACTTAGTTAATTCTTAGGCAAGCTCATGCACCGGTTCTTTGAACTTCAGCTCTTCTGTACTGAGCAGGACTATTAGAAAAACAACCCATTATCTATCAGAGTGAAACCAACCTCTCCGTTAAAGGTCTAAACCCAGCTTTATTAGTGTGTGAAAGATCCAGTGATAGATGAATTCTTTCTCATGGTATCTTATCTGATACCTTCTACTTAAAACTAAAAAGGCTAAAAGGATTGAGAGACCCTACTTTCAGGGTCTGTATTCCAACTGAAAAAACAAGATAAAGTGAATTTTTTCTTGTCTACTTCACTGAAGTTTCCTTACCCAGCTTGACTTAGGGTACCTGCAATATGCTTGTGACAGGTGTCCTGGACCCAACCCTGTCTCCCCAAGGTACAGAGAGGAGGTGAGAGGGAGTGAGTGGCACTGGAGACCTCCCATTTCACTTTGCCAAAGTAGGGTCATGCTCAACGGGGTCATCTTTGTCAGCTAATTCTCTCAAAATTAATGCCCCCTTAAACTGTGTGGTTTCACTAGGATAGTGAGAATCTTTTTTGTTTATTCATATGTGTCTCACCTTACATGATGAGGCATTAAGAGAATCATACTTAGTTTGCCGTTTATGTATCTTCACTGAATTTCTTCAAACTGATGTTGAATGCACTGGGCAAAAATCACATCACATCACATCACATCACATCACATCACATCACATCACATCACATCACATCACATCAGTACTCACTGTTTGCCTTAAAGTCAGACTCCTCCAAGCCATTTCTTCTGGAGAAACACATTTCAAAGTGTAATAAAAGCTATGGAAGTATTAAAAATTTAAGCAAAGGCACAGTGTGACTTGTTTTCTGTTTTAAAATAATACCCTTTGGCAAATGAATTAGGTGGGAGGAAAAGTATGCAGAGGGAAACAGGAAGGAATTAGCCTTTTCAATAGTCTCAGGGAGGGATCAAAGCAGACTTAGACTTTGCTGGTGGCAATACAGATGTAGAAAAATGGATGGATTGAGATAACATAGAAGATAGGACCAAAAGCTCATGTTGATGGTATTTTGCATATATACGTTTAGTGATCAGGAGAAATGAGAGCTAAAGATATAATATTTGAGAGCCAACATACAGTCAGTAGTCAAAGGTGAGATTCAGTGTATGTTACAGGTGACATATCCTGCCAGAGAAGAGGTGTTAGGACCAATTCCCCAGGGAAATCAGTGTGAGAAGAGCATGTGAAGGAATTGGGGAAAGAATGGCCATTAAAGGAAAAAGTCAAAGTAAAGAAAGGGTATTTTTGAAGTGACGAAAGGAGTATTTCAAGATGGTTGTAATTTAAGAGTATATTGTACAGGTTTTATAAGAAGGAAAACTAGAAACATAGCAAACATGGGAATTAGTTAAATTATTGTAGTCCATTTGCTGCCTCCTCTGCCCTAGATAACCATTTTATTCAGGTTATGATCATATATTATATATTCCCCTAATGAGACCTTTCCTGACAGACAGCTCTGCTCCTCTCTCTCTCTCTCTTTTTATTTTAAGTTGATTTTAGATAGGGGATGGGGGTGACAAACACTGATTTGTTGTTCCTCTTATTTATGCATTTATTGGTTGATTAAAAAAAATTTTTATTCACTTATTTTTAGAGAGAGGGGATGGGAGGGAGTGAAACATCAATGTGAGAAACATTGATCAATGCCTCTCACACACCTCCAGCTAGGGCATGTGTCCTGATCAGGAATCGAACTGGTGTGACCCTTTTGTTTGCAGTATGATACCTGTCCCACTGAGTCAGTCCAGTCAGGGCTCACTTAGTATCTTGATTGTTTTTTTGTGTCTTTGTGTAGTTGGCAAAAATAAGATGTTTGATGGCTGTGTACTCCTATCACATGTATATGATGTTATCTCATTGTGTCCCAGCATTCTGGACTTTGGAGCGTACGGAAATAAAAGAGCCAGGATGTGGACTTGGCTTATTACCAGAATTCAATTTTTGTTTCTGCCTTTTTAATTCCTTGAGTATAAAATACTGATCTATAGAGAGAGTAGTGCCTGGATCAGTGCCTTAATAGGTCCAAAGTACCTACTTATTCTTCCCCGTAAAGGCTTTCAGGTGGTAGAAGAGAGGTTTCTGGTATCCAGCCCCCTCCCTAAAAAGTGACTGTTTACTTCCGTGTAAAGTAAGTGTCACCACATGATTTATAAAGTTTTTGTTGACATAAATTCTTACTTTCTGATATCGTTTGATGTTACTATACTTAAATTTGTTTTGTTTTATGATGAAAATCAGAAAACCATGGAATCATGGCTTTTAGATAATGCATGCATTTTTACAGGCAATTTCTTTTACCTTTCAAATGAACAAAGATAAAATATATTAATATTAGGACAGATTTTCAGTTCTTGCAAAACTTTCAAAATAGAAAATTTGAAAAATGAAGTACTTTTAATGTTTTTTAGAAATCAATGAAAGGATTCTATTTTGCGAAGTTGTACTATGAAGCTAAAGAATACGATCTTGCTAAAAAGTAAGTACCGAACCGTAAACATGCTTTAGTTTTCTGAAATCAGTGTCTTTACCTTATCTCATGATGTTCATTGAAATGTGTAAAAAAAGTTTTTTTTAGCAGTTATTTCAAAGTATGTCCTGGAAGTAAGAATTCATTACTAAGACTGATGTTAAGAACTGAAAAATAAGCCTAGAATGAGTATTTTCTGCATGCCTGCCTAGGGGAAGAAATTGTTTGGCTTAAGACACTTTTTCTAAAGAATGCCCTGTGTTAGAATAAAAGACAACCCTGCTTATATCTTAATTTCTTCCTCGTAACATATCTGGTATTATACATTAATCAGCTGGAAAGTAACAATGAATACAAAATTAAACTGATTTCTGGGCAGGGGAATAGCTAGTATAAATGATTTTTAATTGACTCAATAGGTGAAAATGAGGCTTTGCCTCACCCTTGGGCCAAGAGGGTTGGTGATCTGATTTCCTGATTTGCTTAAAGCAGGAAATGAGGAGGGAGGAGGGAGGCCATTAAAGGCATTGATAGGAAGGTGGAAATGCTGATAAAGACAATGAGAGCACCTTTATGTAATAACAGCCTGGGGCTGTTAACTCTCCTTCCTTATTAATGTGACACTTCTCCTTTCAGTGTTGGTCTGCTGTCTAATGTCTCTTACAGTATCGCTGACTGAGACTAGAAGGTGCTTGTTTTTAGTTGCTACGTTTATTTAACAAATGAAAATTACCTGCATTTGGTACTGTGTTTATTTTAGCTCTTAGATATTGTTTTCTTGTTTAAAAGGTAAATATATTCTCTTAGTTGTTTGGGAAATTGTTGCTCTTTAGTATTTTGTATTATGATGACTTAAAAATATATACTGCCATTACTTTTTAATTTCTATGCAAACTCTTTAGTGCTTTACCAAAATGTAATCAAGAAGAAAAAGTGGTTTATGTATTTTATTTCTTATATGTGGGTAACACTCGAAAAGACATTTGGTAAATGTAGGGTTTAGTCGTAATAGTTTCTTGTCAACTTTGTGTGTTTGTGTGTATTATCCATTTGTTTCTATGGGTACTTTCAGTTATCTTCATATTCTAGCTTAAATAGTGGTAGTCAGTAATTACGAGGGGGACTCCCCACCGCAAACCAGTATTATCTTCTGTAGGGTGGGATCCTTGTAGTACAGGGTTCACCCCATCAGGTCAGCGTTCTAGGTACCCATCTGTATCAGTGTACCAGCTGGTGTTTTTGCGAGAGGCTACGTTCCCCTTCATTGAGTTTTTTTTTGAGGACTCAGTGCCTTTTCCCATTTCTTGATGGGTGATTTACCAGCACACCTGCCCACACTGTGCAGAGGGTTCAGCTGTTTTGACCAAAAATGGCATGACTCCCATGCCCCACCCTCCCTATTCACCTTATTTTGTTTCCCTGGATGACAAAAGTCCTCAAAGGGAAACATTTTGCCATGTAGAAGAGGTGAAACAAAAAACAGCAGAAGGACTAAAAGGCATCAAAATTGAGGAGTTCAAAAACTGTTTCAAGCAGTGGAAAAAAACATATCAATAGGTGTATTGCATCAGCTGGAGAGTGCTTTGAAGGTGACTGAAGTTTAAACATGTAACAATAAGTACAAAACTTTTTATAAATAAATTCTACATTTTGGGGGGGTCCCCCTCATTAGAGTTGAATGGTTGCTTTGGTTTAAGATGTACTCCAGTTATTTAAATATAGTTTTTAATGTGATTATTTAAAGATTACTTACTTTTATATTGCTATTTTTAAACAGATACATATCTACATACATTAATGTGCAAGAAAGGGATCCCAAAGCTCACAAGTTTCTTGGTCTTCTTTATGAAGTGGAGGAAAACATAGACAAAGCGGTTGAATGTTACAAGGTAAACTATATGACATTAAAATTTAGGCTCTGCACAGCCAAACACACAATGCCCAGAGTAATTTATGTAATAAATAATTCACCTATATATTATGGATGTCATGAAAACAAGCATCGATATCACAGTACTATTGAGCGACACAGCTTGGAATTGACCTTAAATTATTTGGCCCAAAATACACAATAATTTATAATTCAGAGGTTAGCATTTTTAATAGAAGAATAACACTTAATGAATTTTAAGTCTAACATGGTCAGAAATGCCGTTCTTATGTGGGTGATTTTCTTTTTTTGTCTTTTTTCTTCCTGGCATTCATCTAATAAAAACGTAATTTTTATTCAATTAATCTTAAAAACATTTTAAGACACTTTAAGTTTAATTTTAACAACTTTGAAATAGCATGTTATTTAGGGATCGAATTTTTCACGTTTATATATGAGTGTATGTACTTCAGGCATGCTATTAATTTATTATTTATTTTCTAATATCAGCGTTCAGTGGAATTAAACCCAACACAAAAAGATCTTGTGTTGAAGATTGCAGAATTGCTTTGTACAAATGATATTACTGATGGAAGAGCAAAATACTGGGTTGAAAGAGCAGCTAAACTTTTCCCAGGAAGTCCTGCAATTTATAAACTAAAGGTAAAAAACTGAACAGAACATAATAGAAGCAGTTGGGGAAAACTGAAGACACAACCATTTCTAACGTTTGGAGTTTAAATGACTTTTCGGTATCAAACTGTTAAACCAGTGCAGGTGGGGAGTTGATAGGCAATAGGTGAAGGTGGTCAAAAGATACAAACTTCTAGTTATAAGATAATTGCAATACTGTATTGTATATTTGAAAGTTGATAAGAGAGTAGATCTTAAAAGTTCTTATCACAAGAAAAACTAATTTGTAATTCAGGTGATGTTAACTAAACTTATTGTGGAAATCATTTTGCAGTATACACATATATCAAATTATGTTGTACACATGAATACAGTGTCATAGTCAATAATATCTATTTTTTTAAATGTATTTATTTGAGAGAGAGAAAGAGAAAACATCGACATTGTTGTTCCATTTATTTATGCATTTATTGGTGGTTCTCATATGTTCCCTGACCTGAGATCAAACCTGCAACCCTGGCATATTGGCATGACACGCCTACCAACCAAATCACCCCTCTAGGGCTCTTTTTAAAATTTAATTTAATTTTTAAAATTTGTTGAGTTGAGAGAGAGAGAAAGGGAGAGGGAGGAGGAGAGGAAGGAAGAAAAGGAGAGAGAGAGAAAATATCTATAAAAAAGAATAAAAGAATGGAAAGCTCTGGTCAGGTATTTGGATAGTATCATCTGGATGCATCAAGGTTGTGTGTTCTCATAGCACATACAAGAGTCACCATTGAGTGTATAAATAAGTGAAATAACAAGTTGATGCTTTCCCTCAATGCCCCCTTCTTTTCTCTAAAATTAATTAAAAAATAAACAAGAATGGCAAAACAAAGTTTTTTCTTTAAAACTTTCCTGAGCATATGCTGTTCTTGTAGCCTATTATGATTTACAAATGGTATCTCATTTACCCTTATGGAATGACTAATATTTTAGGAATTTTGCAGCTTTGTAGTTGGATGGTGGAGCCAAGATTTATTTATTTATTTAAAAAAAATTTTATGTATTTATTTTTATAGAGGGGAAGGGAAGGAAAAAGGGAGAAAAACATCAATGTGTGTGGTTGCCTCTCAAGTACCTCCTGTTGGGACCTGGACCCGCAACCCAGGCATGTGCTCTGCCCGGGGATCGAACTGGTGACCTTTTGGTTCACAGGCCAGCACTCAATCCACTGAGTCACACCAGCCAGGGCTGGACCTAATATTTCAATTGAGCTGTTTGATACAGCATTTTTACTTCATTGGGTGAAAATTACCCATAGGATGATAGTTTAGGGTTATTATGAAGTTTCTAAAGAACTGTTATCTAAAAATGGAAAGGATTATATTATGAGATAGTGAGGTTTTCAAGCAAAAATTAAGTCAGTTTCTCTAAGATGTTACACGTAATTACTAAAAGTGATAGAAGTTGTTGCTAATATTTTAACCAGTTCTGATTGTTACTCTTTACTGAGTAAAATGGTTTTACTAAGTTACTGGTTTACTAAGTAACTCTTTTGGACACAGTCTTTCCTAATGTGCTAGGTAAATGGAATTTTAAATGTACATTGTTTTTAACAACCTCCTGCCCCCATTATAAATTCATATATATATATATATATATATATATATGTATTCAGATAGACTTTTAAGTACTTTTTATTTTGAAAAAATTACAGATTTTTCATAGGAAGTTGCAAAGATTGTACAGAGAGGTCCTGTGTGTGCTTCATCCAACTTTCCTCAGTGGTTACATCTTATGTAACTATAGTACAGTATCAGAACCAGGACCACTGCAGTCAAGATACAAACCTATTCCATCACCACAAAGATCTCACTTATGCTGCCGCCTTCGGTATCTACCCCCTCCTTCCTATCATCCTTAATCTCTGGCAACTCCTAATTTGTTTTCCATCTTTTTTTTTTTTTAATCCTCCCCCGATAGCATGTTTACTGATTTTAGAGAGAATGAGAGAAACATCGATCATTTGGTTGCCTCCTGCATGCGCCCTGACCGGGGATTGAACCTGCAACCCTTTGGTGCATGGAACGATGCTCCAACCCACTAAGCCACCTGGCCAGGGCTGTTTTCCAAGTTTATAATTTTGTAATTTCAACCTCACATGAGGTTGGCTTTTTCTGATTTAGCATAATGCCCTTGAGATCCACCTAAGCTGTGTGTACCAATAGTTTGTTTCTTTTGTTGCTTAGAAGTATTTTGTGGTATGGGATGTGTTCTCCAGTTTACTTATTTTTGAGGGATATTTTTGGTTGTTTCCTGTTTTGGCTGTTAAAAATCTGTTATGAATAATTGTGCACAGATTTAAAAATCTAATTATTTAAAAAATCTGTACAAATAAATATTAGTGACATTAAGTTTTTTTTCTTGTGAGAAGCAGTTAGATTTTAAATATTCATCTCAATGTTAGATCTAAGTTTATAGATTACTTTACGTTGTTGTCTCTGTGTTATATCTCAAACATAATACCCTATTGGCCAAAACAGTTCAGCTCATTTGGTGACAGTAACATTAAGGAACATATATAGGGTTGGCCAAAAAGTTTGTTTGTTTTTTTCCTGAAAGATAGGTCTCATAGTGCTTAGTTTTCTTTCGCTTCATTTGAAATAATTTTGTTAGATTTTATTGTGACAGCTGTCATATCAGTGTACATTTAAAAATAAACTTAGCAACATTTGTGAATTTTTCTGTAGCCATTTTAGTATTGAAGATGGAAGGAAATAAGCAATGTTTTCTGCATATTATGCTTCATTATTTCAAGAAAGGTAAAAAGGCAACTAAAAGGCAAAAAAAAGAAAAAGATTTGTGCAATATACGGAGAAGGCGTTGTGACTGATTGAACATGTCAAAAGTGATTTGCATGGCCTGGCGTGGCTCAGTGGCTTGAGTGCTCTCCTGCAAACCAAAAGGTTGCTGTTTCGATTCTCAGTCAGGGCACATGGCGTGGGTTGCGGGCCAGGTCCCCAGTAGGGGGTGCATGAGAAGCAACCACGCATTGATGTTTCTCTACCTCTCCTTCTCCCTTTCCCTCTCTCGAAAAATAAATATCATCTTTAAAAAAAAAAAGTGATTTACAAAATTTCATGCTAGAGATTTCCTGCTGGCTGATGCTCTGTGGTTGGGGAGACCAGGTGACGTTGATAGCAATCAAATCGAGACGTTTATTGAGATCAGTCAACATTCTACCATCCCAGAGATAGCTAACATATTCAAAATACCCAAATCAATAAAATTATCAGTGAAAATGAAAAATGTGTCTTTTATTTTATAGAAAAAACCATATGAAATTTTTGACCAACTCCAAAGAATGGTAGGGGGCTATTTTTCTGGCATTGTAACAAAAATTAAGAGAGATACATCTGAAGCATTCTGATTTCCTTTAATAACTTTCCAAAGATGTTGTTTAAAGCTAAAACTTTCTTATATGTAACTGTTTAGCAAATAATTCTGTTTTTTAAAATTAAAGACTTAAGGGAGGTAGTTTTTTGTAATTTGTTTAATGAATAACAGTATTATTGGTACGAGATCTTGAGTATGAGAATAGAATTTTTGTAAAGCAGTTATAATGGTGTTGATTTTTTACTTATTTTTAAGCATACAGTCAAAATCTAGGGCTTTTTGTAAGTATAAAAGGCCAAGTGTTAAGTTTTTTAGAAATCCAGAAAAAGTAGTACAATTGGTAAAGGAGAGAGGGCAATGAAAACAGAGCTGTAATGGAGAGCTTGGTCTTTGCTAGGCAGAGGGAGCAGGGAGAAGATAAGTATTAGTAGATATGTCATAGTGGAATTTATGTATGATGGCTTCAGTTTTCTCGGTGAAAGATGAATTGTGATCATAAGTTGAAAGTGAGGGTTAAAGGAAAGTGGGAAATTTGAGGGAAGAGGAGGAGTCTGAAGTTACATTTTCAGGGAATGGAGAAAGTAAGTCTATTAGAGGTAAAGCAGGACTTTTGTTCTAGGCATTACCTGTTTAGAAGTTTAAGAGTATGAAAGTGAATCTTTTAGCTTGCTTGTAATCTCCGAACTTTCCAAATGCCGTACCGTTAATTGTACAGCTGTTGTTGTATAGGTATAGAAAAAACAGATGGTAGGGTTCTTTTAAGGAATGGTAGGTGGAATTAATTGAGGGATGTGTAAGCAAGTAGCAATTATGGATATTAGGGATTATGACATTTTAGCTTAACAGAAAAGGAACATGTGTGCGTTTTAAGGAAAATTAAAACTTGGGCCTTGACCTGTGTGCCTCAGTTAGTTGGTCATTATTCTGGAAAGCGAAAGATTGCTGGTTCCATTCCCAGTCAGGGCACATGCCTGGGTTGCTGACCTAGTCCCCAGTCCAGGTGTGTGTGAGAGGCAACCAATAGATGTTTCTCTCTCATATCGGTGTTTCTCTTCCTCTCTTTCTACCTCCCTTTCCTTCTCTCTAAAAATAAGAAAAACCTTAAAGAAAGAAAATTAAAACTTGGTGATGTCAGTGTATTGAATGGTGCCATTCATGTGGTAGATGCAAGTAAATATATGTGGCATTGAGGGTATGTGAGCCCCCAGTGATGTGGAAGAGTGAGAGGGGTTTGGTGGTTTGAGTGGTAAGACCAAACACATATTTTGAAGACCTTTGTCAATGTCAAATGGATGACTGTGGCTGGAGTTGTGGAACAGTGCCAATGGAGATGAGGTAATTAAAGAACTGAGTAGCCAGGGAATTATATACATTGTACATCTTTCAATTGGTAATACCAGTGACAGCTAAGGATGAAGGAGGAATGTTTTATTCTAGTTGCTAATAAGGAGGAATGGATGGAGAGTATCTGGATAATATGTCCTTTGGAGAGCAGGGTTATAAACAGGTGTGGGGAGATATGATTTGAAAATGACATTGGGAGTGAGTAAAAATGACATTGGGAGTGAGTAGTTCTCACACCCCACTCATCTACTTGTATGTAGATTAGCAGAGAAAAATTTACCATGGTAGAGAAATGATGGGGGCTGTCTCAAGTTACACTGCACTCAGTTAAGACCTGAGGGTGAAGATACTGAGAAAGTGGAACAGTGGGAGCTCCAGTGTAAGAGCATTGTGGGTAAGTAAGTGATTGTGTCAGATTTAGGGAGATCCAGAGCAGTTTGAGGATAAGAACCCTGTGGTGTGAGTATTAATGGGAAGTCTAGGCTTCTGGTGGTGACTGAGTATACAAGGATGTGGGGGTAGTAGTACTTGCAGTCTGTGAGGTGATATGGGCAACCACTGGTACTATGTAATCTTAGATGTTTCCACATAAATTTCTTGAGGTTTAGCTTTAACTCTGAACAGGTTAATGCAGTATGTAGGATAGTATTTCTGGTGTTAATTTACTACAATGGAGTGGTTGGTGCTCATAGGAACCATGCTGTGTTTAAAATTGCACAGGCATTTTTCTAAATTAATGATTTTTTTAAAAAATAGGAACGGCTTTTAGACTGTAAAGGTGAAGATGGATGGAATAAACTTTTTGACTTGATTCAGTCAGAACTTTATGCAAGACCTGATGATGTCTATGTGAACATTCGACTAGTAGAGCTGTATCGCTCAAATGAAAGATTGAAGGATGCTGTGGCCCACTGCCGTGAGGCAGAGAGAAACATAGCTTTGCGTTCAAGTTTAGAATGGAATTTGTGTGTTGTACAGACCCTTAAGGTAGGTAAAAATTGTTGGGTCTTATATACTTGTCTATAGATAATTACCATATATCTCTTTATATTTAGGCAGTGCTCCCCACCCCCAGGCTTACATTTCTTTTATTATGTACAGGAACTCTGAAATGAAATTTTTATTAGGTTGATTACAATTTATAATTGTAGCTTGGAGCGGGATAATTTTACATATGTATATTTGGTGTTTTTATAGGCTGATATAAAAATAGGGTTTTACAAAAATAAGAAAGGGCAAGGAGTTCGTTGGCCTAAATCGATAGATTTTCTAACAATTGATAAGCTTTTTAACTTTTGTTCTTTCTGCAAAATAGGAATATCTGGAATCTTTACAGTGTTTGGAGTTTGATAAAAGTAACTGGCAAGCAACCAATAAAGACTTACTTCTGGCCTATGCTAACCTTATGCATCTTACGCTCTCCACCAGAGACATACAAGAAAGCAGAGAATTATTGGAAAGGTATGTGGACTTCAGGAGAGTACTTCATTGTAAATTACAGAATTTCTTTTTGTAGTAATTTGGTTCATTGGTCTAAACATCTTAACTGCATCATTTTGTACTGTACCCATTGGTAATAGCTAATATGATGAATTACTTGGAAGGAATTTTCTTGTGTGGGGATATTATCATTGGTTTTGTATGGCTTTCATTTTTAGAAAACTATATAATTATTCAGGCTCAATTAAATTATTGTTAATATTTAGTTTTGACATGTTTCAGAAAGAAGCCTGAAAATGAATGTTTTATTATTCCATATTTTATTTCCGAAGATGATGTAATCTTGAGAGAAAATCAGAATAAACTTCCTTTGTTAAATATTCTAGTATAAGCAATTAACATGACTAGTATTTCAGAAACAGTGTTTTAGCTTAGAAACAGGGTAATGAAAATATAACGTATGACTTTTCTTGTTTTCCTAAATTTTGTTTTTGAGCATGATTGAAAAGAAACATCACTTGGATTTGTATAAAAATGTTAGTTTAAAGCAGAGTTTGAATAGGGCCTATGGGTCAAATATGGGTCACTACCTGATTTTGTAATTAAAGTTTCATTGGGATACAGCCATGCCCTTTGTTATATATTATCTTTGGTTGCTTATACTACAGTGGTGGAGTTGAACAGATGTGACAGAGATTGTACGCCTGCAAAGCCAAATTAGTTTGTGGCCTTTTATAGAAAAAGTTTGCCAGTCCCTGGTTTAGACTCTTCATTTATTTGAAAAGTAATTCTTGTTTTCCATCTGGCATGTAGAAAGAAATTCTTTCCACTGAGGTGTGGGGAGGTAGGTAGTTTTCTTGAAGTATTTAACGTTCTAAGATGGTTCTGTAAGGGTAGTGTCCAAAACCACTGACTTGCATTTTTAGATTATTTTAGGAAACATTTAGGAAGTTTTCTTTATTATGGCTTGTATACTAAGAAATTTTGGCTCGTGTGAGAAAATGAGAGTAAAAATGTAGTACTAGAAAAATTACTTTAACTTCATGGATGCCCTGAAGGGGTCTTGAGAACCTCTAGGGTCCTCTAGAACTGACTTACTGGAAGAAATATCTATTGCTTAGATTTCTTATTGTAATCTATTTTAAAATCATATTGTACATTTTTATTAAGTGTGTTAGGTTTTCTTATAAAATGAAGATTCCGAGGGCCCTTTGGACTTAGAAACACTAATTAGTACATAGATTACAAGAAATAGTGAGAAATACAATTTATTTAACTCTTGTTACCTGTATGGTAAGAAGAACAATTATGGTATTGACAACTGAAATATCTTACTAATTATTTACTTAAAATTTGAATAAGGTATGTCTAATTTGAGAAGTTCAAACTTTGAATTAAATGATGGAACCATATTATTGAAAAGAAACTAGAAAATATGTTAGTTTCACAGTTTTATTCTGATACATTAAGAAACATACACCATAATCACTAATCTTACTTGATTTGTATCTTTTCTGTGATTGGAGGGCTTGAACTAACATTTGTAATAAGACATCATTTTAGAGATTAAGCTTGAAGTATAGGGCATAT
Source organism: Mormoops blainvillei (assembly GCA_004026545.1). NCBI lineage: Eukaryota > Metazoa > Chordata > Mammalia > Chiroptera > Mormoopidae > Mormoops > Mormoops blainvillei. Next base: position 67,916 of record PVJD01001898.1, on the reverse strand, counting down.
GTGGAAGAAAAAATAAGTACTAAATGATTCATAATTTATAAAATAGAAAAGAATACAGATTATTTAGGAGTTTACATATGGAAGATGAAGCTTGAATTAAACTTATTTTATTTTGAGTTATTTGATTACTTAAAATGCAACAAATTTCATACCTGTTTAATATTTTAATATTACAGTTTTGATAGTGTTCTTCAGTCTGTGAAATCTTGTGTGGGTGAAAATGATGAACTCTCAGCTGTTTTCTTAGAAATAAAAGGACACTTCTACATGCATGCTGGTTCTCTGCTTTTGAAGATGGGTCAGCATAGTGATGTGCAATGGCGAGCTCTCTCTGAGCTGGCTGCATTGTGCTATCTCATAGCATTTCAGGTAAGCCTTTTCCAGTTTTGAGTACAATTGACATTTCACTGAGACTGTTGTATTTCACATGGAAGTACATCTTGGTATATAATGAAACTATGAATTACCTATAGAATTGAAGTTGAAATGAAATAGTCAATTTGATCAGTGAAAAATAACAAAACTTAAAACACTAGTGTGGCTGGTGAAGCAAGTGCATTGATACATTGTCGGTGGCAGTCTACATTGCTGTGATTTATTGGGAGACCAGTTTAAAGAGTTTTATCTTTTTACTGTACCATTTCTTGGAATCAGTAATAAGTAAATATTCTGAAATATGGATAAAACAAATAAAAAAAGATATGCATAACTTGGACAATATCCTAAGTAAATTTTGGGGTATGGTATGTAAACTGTGATAGAAGAATGTGTTTGCCTCAAGGATTTTACCACGTTAATTGAAAAACATATATGTAGTATGTATATTGCAATGAAAGTATATTATATTTAAAATACAGCAGTATATTTATTCATCTTTGGGAAAAAACCTTGTCTTATACATAGAATATGACATGAAGGAAGTATGTAAAAATGTTAACTATTGTTTTTAGGTGATGAGATGCTGGCTATCATCCCTTCCCCAATCCATCTTTTCAGTTTTGGTGTTTTCCTTAGTGAATTTGCATTCTGAAATGAAAAGAAACAATATACCAAAAAAATGCATTGAGCTCAGCTTATAAAAATGATTAGCTTTAGAGAGTAATCTTTTCCCCAGTGGAAAGCAGAGGGTTCACTGTAGAGTTACTATTAAGGAGGCTCCTCCTTGTAGTTCATATCATACAGATCTTTGAACAGACACTGTTGACAGTCATCCCGCAGTGGTAAGTGCTACTGTTTGCTCTACAGGAGTATTTAAGTTCATAAGGAATATATTTATAGGGAAAATTAATGAAGTTTGCTAATTTATATAAGCACTAAAAGGTTGTTACGATTAATATTTTTATAGATTCTCAAGTAGCTGACAGTTTTCTTTTGAAATGAAAATCTGTTAAAAGTTTTTTTAGCATATATATTGTAAAGTTAAGACACAGTCAGCTGCTTTAAATATTGACCATTTTAAATAGTAAAAACTAAATTTCTCTCTTAACCTATTGACGCAAGTCCCCTTTCCTAGGAGACAACCACTGTAAACAGTTTGTTGGGTATTCAGAATTTTTTCTGCATGTGCAGGCATGTAATATCCTCTTTCTCCACTTTTGAAAACATCTATGGAGATGTGCTTTTTCTGCTGTCGAAAACCTTACTTTCACCCAGTGTTTTTCTACTGTTCCATTTCAGCACATAGATATTTACTTCAGTCTCTCTCTTTTTACCTACGTTTCCACTGAATGTAATGGAAGCCTGTTAGGTACTTGGATTTTGCATTATCATTTGTTGTAAAGCTTAATTGTCAAGTGATACAAGTATACAAGGGAAGTGAGGACTAGCATAGGGGTCCTTATGGAATCATATCAGGGTATATTCTTTAATGGCAGAGTTTTCAGACTCTTGATCAAAGGAGAGCTACGGTTTTAGTAAGTATATCTGCATTTCAGTTAGGCATCACACAAAATCTCTTGATACCTTTTATTAAGATGAAAAAAATCTGACTTGAGGTAATGTGACTGAGTGGATTTATAACTGATAACTGGTCACAGATGGTAGCTGTTCAGTAATTTTGTAAAAAGGCTAGGTTTATGAGTTTTGTCCTCTTCAACAGTTGTAGACGACAAAGTTTGGCATCATGTTTAGAAAACTTGTGGGTTAGAGTACTGTGAAAATTCCTACCTCTGTTCTTTAGTCATTTACTTCTTTTCTCTGAAGGAACTAATGTTAGTAATTTGTTGTGAATTTTCAAGAAACTTTTTTATAATAGACAAGCCCACACACAACACCTATACTCCCACTTCCCTTAAGAAAGTATAGATAGAAAACATTCTGTACATTCTGTTTATTTTGCTTTATGAAACATATCTTGGAGTTGCTTCTATATCAGTATAGAAAGCGTAGCATGAGTAAGGCATCCTCATTTGTTTTGATGGTTACATATTACTCCATTTGTTGGATATACCATAGTTTTGGGGGGAGGTATGTTTAAACCAGTGCGCTGAAACCAAGACATTAAGTTACTTTTGTTTTTTTGCTATGCCACTTCAAATAATTCTATAGTGACTAATCTGTGTCATTTCACATGTGAAAATTTATGACTAGAATAAACCTCTGAAAGAAGAATTGCAGAATCAAAGTGTATCTATGCATTTGTAATTTATAGAGTTATTGCTGAAATTCTGACATCGCACGTGTGTATCAAATTACACTCCCACTACCAATTAAGAAAGTCATTAGAAATTATCTGCAGTTATCCCAACTGTACTTTATGTGGTTACTTGTAGGATATCTCCAGTCATTGCCTATGACTGAACATTTTCAGTGATGAATATTCACTACATTTCAAGATAGCCCTTTTCATTTTTGGATAATTTGGTTTTTGGTGTTTCCTTACATGGAGTAAAATTGTTTTTCAAGCTGCTACCCATTGGTGGTTTTGTTTTTTGTTTTTTTGGTTTTTTTCGATGCTGTTAAAAAAATCTAGCCCTTCTTTTACAAGGTAATTTTTAAAATTCTTGTTTATTCTATTACAGTTGTCACATTTTCCCCCCTTTACTCTCATCTGCGCAGGCCCCCGCCATAACCCCTCCCCCTTAGTCCCCACTGTTGTCCATGTCCATGGGTCATTCATACATGTTCTTTGACTGACCTCTTCCCCTTCTTACCAGTTGCCCTCCCCAGGGTAATTTTCTTAATATCTGAAGGCAGTATAGTGTGTTTTTTTGACCATTCTATTTTTTCATCATTATTTCAGCTTTTTCATAGGCTGTGGCTTGGGGTCCTTTTATTCTCTTTGTTGTTCCAGTTTATCCCAATGGAATCCCCGATTTTCCATGCTTTTACAAAATATGCTGCTCAGTATGGCATTTCCAGGTATGGTTCTTGTGCTGAGTAAAGTAGGGCTGTCATCTCCGCTCCTGTGGTTCTGTTTCTGTAGGGTAGAAAAATTCTGTAATTAAATACTTCATTTCCCCAAATACCATTGGAATGTGCTTTTAGTAGAAAGTAATTTCTCAGAAGTGCCCTTTGAAGGTATTTTTTACAGATTATCTAAATCCCTTGGTACCTAGTTTTTTGCAGTTGGTTTCTCAACTCATTTTAACCATTGGTTAACTAGCCGTTTATGCATTATCAGAAAAGTATAATATAATCAAAAGGACCATCTTACTATTAGAAATAAAAGTATCACTAAGTTAAAATTTTTGGTTATAATATTACCAGGTTCCAAGACCAAAGATTAAATTAATAAAAGGAGAAACTGGACAAAATCTGCTGGAAACAATGGCCTATGATCGTCTGAGTCAGTCAGGTAACAATGATATTTAACTGGTTTTATTTTAAAAACAAAAAAGGAAAATTTCTGTTACAGTACATCTTATGATGATATCTTCTGTCTTTCCAGGAGAGATTTGTCATAATTTTATTTTACTTTGCCATATTTGATGAGGGCAAGAGATACAGAAAGAATTAGAAGAAATTGTATTATTCTGAAAAAGGAAAAATATTTGTTACTCTGTGTTCCCATATGAAGAAACTCCTTAACCCCTCCTTTTTCTAGCTGCTAGAGCCTACCTCCTGAGTATTTTAAAACAGTTTTTATACTAAAAAGATAATTCTGAATTACAACCCACTTAACACCAATTGCTTGTAAGACATTATTATGGAGGACACAAAGATGAGGAAGATACAGATATCTCTCAAGGAATTGACAGCATAGTAAGGAAGATAGAAGATTATACTCAAATTCTGTTAGGCTCTTGGAATTTATAGATTTATTCCCAGTTTTTACTATTCAGTATGGATCTTAAATGTCTATTCTGTGTTACCTGTTTTTGTTAAGGCAAAAACCTCAAGTTATTCATGTAGCCAGCGAATTAAGCAGTGAACTGAATGCTTTCTCTAGGAAGAAAGTTTTTTTGTTTTTGTTTTTTGTTTCTGTTTTTAATCTTCACTTGAGGAATGCTCATTGATATTAGAGAAGAGGAAAGGGAGGGAGAGACAGAGGGAGAGAAACGTCGATGTGAGAGAGAAGCATCAATTTTTTGATGTGGACTGAACCCGCAACCCGCAACCTAGTCGCGTGCCCCTGACCAGCAATCAAATCCATGATGTTTCAGTTTATGGAAGATGCTCCAACAAACTGAGCCATGATGGCGAGGGCTAGAAAGCAGATTTGACATAAATTGAATGAACTTTGTAAAGAAGAAGAAATAATATTAATTAAAGTTCCTGTAAGCTTTGGCCCTGTAGTTAGGCTATTGGTCTAAGCTTATATTGCTCTTCTACAATATCTCACAGTCTGCTTTCCTGTGGGAGGTAGCCTTTCAGTTCTCAAAGAAGTGACTTTCCATCTTTTTTCTTATATCTCCTTTCTACCCTTGCATAGACTTTTCATGGGTACCTTCTCAGGGTGTCATTGTTTATAAAATGAACTGTATTTTAATGTCTTTGATCTGGGCCTTTCTGAGCTTGTCTCTGCAGACTCTTAGAAAAATAATAGCCTGGTGGTAACCAAACCTGACTGACCAGCAGAATTACCCCAAAGAGAATTTGTTTTTGTTTTAAAACAGTTTAATTGAGTTAAAATTAACATACTATGTAATTTACCTGTTAACATTTTAATTGCTTTTTAGTATGTTCACAGAGTTGTACAACCTTGACCACAGTCAATTTAAGAGCATATTTATCACCTTATAATGAAACCTCATGCCTATTGGCAGTCATGCCCCATTTTCCCCCAAACCTCCTAGTCCTAAGTAACCACTAATTTTCTGTCTGTTTATGGACATTTCTATTCTATGTGTATAGTCCCTACAAATCGAATCACACAATATATGGTCTCTTGTGACTGATTCTTTAAGTGAATCTTGTGATTCACTTAAAATAGTATTTCAGGGTTCATCCATATTGTAGCATGTACTAGAAATTTATCTAAGGAGTGTTTTTGAAGTAGATTATTCACCCTAAACCTATGGAAATATAATCCTCTGGGAGTGGGGCCTGGAAATAAATATACTTTAAAAGATTTTTAAAGAAGAATTCTGACCAGCCAGCATTAGAAATCAGTATGTCAGATCAGAGAATTTGAGCTTGGCCCTACTCTGCTCCTATGGCCACTTTTAAGTCCCACTCTTTCCCATTTAAAATGTAAATGTTTTTGCTGTTTTTACACATTCCTGTCTCCATTTTTCTTTCCTTTTACTCTAGCATGTAGACACAGAAACTGTTAAACCTATAATCTGTGTTTATTTTTTGCATAAGCACCCTTTTTATTGTCCAGATGTGGTTGTTGGGTTGATGGTTATGTCTCAGATAATTTCATTTCCCCCTTAGGGTATATGAATAACCCTGTTGAGAGATATGAGTGCAAATGACCTGTATATTTTTAATGATGGAAATAATTTGTTTTTCAGGCCACATGCTACTAAACCTAAGTCGTGACAAGCAGGATTTTTTAAAAGAGGTTGTAGAATCCTTTGCCAATAAAAGCGGGCAATCTGCATTGTATGATGCTCTGTTTTCTAGTCAGTCACCTAAGGATAGCTCTTTCCTTGGTAGTGATGATATTGGAAACGTTGATATAGAAGCACCAGAACCTGATGATTTGGCTAGATATGATGTTGGTAAGTTGTATCTTTTAAAGAAAACATTTTGCATCTTGATCCTTTTTTATGTGAGAAAAATAAAGCAGAAAGGGAAATGCATTGCCCATAATCTACCCAGAAGTAATGACTTAACGATTTTCCTGTATTCTTTTCAGTTTTTTTGTGGGGAGGGGTGGTGGTGGTATAAGAGGTTTGTAGTGGGTAGTAGTGGTGTATGTTTTTCTTCTAAATTGTCGTTTGTACTGTAGACATGATTTGTCTTTCAGGATTTCTCTCCCATCGTATCTGTCTCTATAAATATCTCTTTCAATGGTAGTATAATCTGTTTCATAAATTAGCCATAATTTGCTTGCTATTTTTTATTGTTGGACATCCAAATTGTTTCCAGTTTTTCACTATTAAAAATAATACTGTGATGAAAACATTAATATAAAATGTCTCCATACCAAATTTTTCAATAGATTCCTAAAAACAATTATTGGGACAAAGTGGATGAACATATTTAAGTCACTTGCAAATTGCTGTATTGCCAGAAAGGCTGAGCCTCTTTAATACTCCCAGAAGCTTTGTAACTTTTTCAGTACTGGATGTCTTCTAGAAGAAAAGTTCTCTTTACTCTCCTAATGTAGTGGTATCCCATTGTTTTAATGACTCTTTACTGAAAGGAAAATACATTCTGTCAAGATTTCTTAATGGGTGACTATGCTTTTATTGAGTTCTAGTGAGTCTCTTTTTTTCCCCTTCAGGTGGACTGGAAAAGAACTGTCTCCATCAACAGTTTTTAAAATTCCTAGACATAAAATGCGAATACCTGTACTTTTTAAAAAGAACATGAGAGTTTGCCTATCATAGAGTTTTCCCCAACTGTGATATAGAAAATTAAGATACGTTTAATGTGAGTCAGTTGTTGGCAGGACCAATGACACAAAGTTTTCAAAGCCAATATTTTTTCACCTTTATTTCAGGTGCCATTCGAGCACATAATGGTAGCCTTCAGCACCTTACTTGGCTTGGCTTACAGTGGAATTTGTTGCCTACCCTACCTGCAATTCGAAAGTGGCTAAAACAGCTTTTTCATCATTTGCCCCAGGAAACCTCAAGACTTGAAACAAATGCACCTGAGTCAATATGTATTTTAGATCTTGAAGTAAGCAAAGATTTTAACAAATTAAGTATTTTGAGTTTTGTTTAATTTTTTCTAACTTAAATAGATTTTTCTTTAAACAAAACAGGTATTTCTACTTGGAGTAATATATACCAGCCACTTACAACTAAAGGAGAAATGTAGTTCTCACCATAACTTCTATCAGCCTTTATGTTTGCCACTTCCTGTATGTAAACAGCTTTGTACAGAGAGACAAAAATCTTGGTGGGATGCAGTTTGTAATCTAATTCACAGAAAAGCAATGTAAGTAGTAAAACAAAAATATTCTTTTAACTGAACTGCATAGATTTCTTAATTTAAAAACCTGTTTAATTGAAAAACTTATTTCCTAGGTATTTAATTTAGTTGTGTGATGTTTAACAAACATGTAAGTGTTGAAATGCATGTTAATAAATCAGTTTTGTTAAATAAAACTTTTTAGCCCCGGAACCTCAGCAAAATTGCGACTTCTAGTTCAGCATGACATAAATACTCTAAGAGGCCAGGAAAAACATGGCCTTCAACCTGCTCTGCTTGTGCATTGGGCAAGATACCTTCAGAAAACGGTGAGTTTATTAAAGTGAAAGCGTTTTTAAGAACGTTATTTCATTAAAAAAACCATAAACTTTTTGTCGAAAGTCATTTAGTACTGTAACAGTAGCAGCTTATTTATATTATGCCAGATGAAATATATTTTTTTAATCTTGCCACATAGTTAATATATAAGCAGGTAGAACAGTGCCTGGCATGGAAAATTCTACGTAAATATTAGCTGTTATTATTATTTAGTAATTAAGTTGTAATTATTGTTTAGCTTGGAAATTTTTTTATGTGCAGTAGCAGAAGCTTGCTTTTTAACAAGGGCATTATAGATCTTTCTAAACATTTGACGTTTGTTCTGTAGCAAGATGAGGTGCAGATGTTTAGTGTTAGCCCTTTGACCAAATTGTGACACAGAATGGCAGATTTTAGCTATCTAAAAGTATTTAAAAGTTGGGTCTAGAAAGATCGCTGGTATTGAGGTGGTTAGTTATTCTAGTATTTGGAGAGTTGAGCGTGTGACTTGAGATTTTGTTTCACTTTGATTCGAAATTTAACCAGGTCAGACCATTTATAAGTGTATTTTAGATCCGATCATTTCTGTTCCTTAGGTTGTATGCTTCTAACTTTCTGTTTTAGGGCAGTGGTCTTAATTCTTTTTATGATCAGCGGGAATACATAGGCCGAAGTGTTCATTATTGGAAGAAGGTTTTACCGTTATTGAAGTTGATCAAAAAGAAGAGCAGTATTCCTGAACCTACTGACCCTCTGTTTAAACACTTTCATAGTGCGGACATCCAGGTAATGGAGGATTTGACCCTTGGTTAATTAACTGGGGATGTGGATTTCCAGTATATGAATAAAGAAATGGAGGCATAAACTACTTAAAATAATTGCCGGACTATTTATTGGTAGTCGTTTAAATGCACCAGCTATTACAAATAAAATATGGTACAAAATAAAATATGGTACAAAAAGAGTACTGAAATGTTAATCTCAATAGATCATATAAAGTTTTTGGGAAGTTGTTTGGGTTTGATATTTTGGATTGAGGAAGTTTGACTAAAAATTACTTAAATGTGTTTAGGCTTCTGAAATTGGTGAATATGAAGAAGAAGCACACATAACATTTGCTATATTGGATGCAGTTAATGGAAATATAGAAGATGCTATGACTGCTTTTGAATCTATAAAAAATGTTGTTTCTTACTGGAATCTTGCACTGGTAAGTAAATGTACTTGAATTGAAAATTTTTATTTTAAAAACCTAGTTGTTTCATAAAAGCATTCTTTGTGTAGATTTTTCACAGAAAAGCAGAAGATATTGAAAATGATGCCCTTTCTCCTGAAGAACAGGAAGAATGCAAAAATTATCTGAGAAAGACCAGGGACTACCTAATAAAGATTTTAGATGAAAGTGATTCAAATCTTTCAGTAGTCAAAAAAGTAAGTTGCAGGTGTTTTCTTATTATTATTGACAATCGAGTGTTAAGAGTTTTTGCCTTGGTTTTATATTTTGGTAATTTCAAAAAATGTTCAGTAATACCTCATAATTAATGCACAAGAAGGGCTCTGTGTTTCAATATTTAGTTGGTATTGCTTTGTCTTAGGTTTGGTGTTTCTTTTTTTAAAATTGATAATCTAGGTTTATACTGTTAGAAAAATACTTGTTGGGGAATTACAAAAGTTTTCTAAGACAGGATATTTATTTTTGTTGTGGCAATGTATTGCTACCTAAGACTAGTTTTTTTTTTTCCTAAGACTAGTTCTTAATGAATTTTACAATTAAACATTTTACAGAAATCGAAAGTAGATGGCTGACAACTTCAGATCATTTCTTCTCATCTTCATCATCTGCTGTATCTTTTTTCTAACTCTCAGCAGTTTAAAACTATCATGATGATATTAACTTCAATTATATTCAACTTTACAAATATTTTGTTGATTAATTAGTGTTGCAGCTCTCAGGTTAGGATTTATGTTGTCTGGTGCATTCTAGCATCTATATTTCTCTCCACATTCAAAATCAGTAAACATTTTGAATTTTGAAACACTGAAACATTTCCCATACTAACATTCTTCTGCCATTGTTATGGCCAACAGAAAGAACTAAAACAGTATAGGCTTCAGAGTGAGAAGACTTTAGGTTACATAGCAGTTTCATGTCAGTTATTAACATATAAAGTGCTTATAATACAAAAGTGAGAAAAGGTAAGTACATTAAAAATAAAGTCTTGCATTTATTTAAGAATTTTTACTTTGATGTTTTTGCAAACTAAGGCCTTTGATTCATGCCTTTTTGTTTTTAGTTGCCTGTGCCCCTGGAGTCTGTAAAAGAGATGTTTAATTCAGTCATGCAGGAACTCGATGACTATAGTGAAGGAGGTCCTCTTTATAAAAATGGTTCCTTGCGTAGTGCAGATTCAGAAATGAAACATTCTGCACCATCTCCCACCAAATATTCTCTGTCACCAAGTAAAAGTTACAAGGTTAGTGGGAAGGGAGTGAATTATCCCACTGTGGAATATGTTTCTGTTCTAAATGTTTTAAATACTGTTTTTTTTTTTTTGTCATTGTTGTTTTGTTTTTTGCCTTTTTTTTTTAGTATTCTCCCAAAGCACCACCTCAGTGGGCAGAAGATCAAAATTCTTTACTGAAAATGATCTGCCAACAAGTAGAGGCCATTAAGGTATTCTTGCACTTCCTTTATTCCAAGATTCCTTCCTTGACCACTCCCTCACTTGTTTCTAAAGCTGTTCAGAATGTCCCTTTGCCATTCCACTATAGAATCCTATTATGTTTTACATATTTCATGTTAACCCTTAACCATATTTTTAAAATTACTTATGTCTGTATCTTCCACTAGATATGAATCCTTCAAAGGTACCAACACCTTTATCCAAAACATAGCATTGTTTCTGGAGTAGAGGAGGTCTCCAAGTGACTGAATCAAACTAGTGAAAATACTCATCGTACCTTGGTCTATGAATTTATTTCTTAGACTGACTGTGGTTGTGTGTGTTGTATATTTATAGCTAGGAATTGACAAATTGTTTAAACTTAAGAAAACCTTTCTTTCTTTAATACTTTTCTATAAATTTGACTAAAATTTTGTAAGGAAATAGTTATATGTACATAATTTTATTTTAACTATATGAAAGTGACCTCAACTATAAGACTTATAGGAAGTATAGGTAGGTTGTTTCATGATCATTGAACAAGAACTAAATAAGTCAACTTCTAAAAGTTACATCAAGGTTAATTGATAATTGTGTGATTTTCATAGTGCTGTTAGCAGTGTGTGAACATTAAAGATGCTGTTGGGAGGGGAGGAAACTTGTGAATTTGTGCAAAGATTTTTCTGTCAGTACTGTGTAATTGTGGCCTGTTGTGATATTACATACAATCATGACATTTAGGATTCAGCCACCAAACATTCTTTTTGTGGAAGGGTAGTGGGACACTATTTAGTGCGCCTGAAAAACTAGGTTCTACTACTAACTCCATCACTAATTAACCATCTTGGGCCAGACTGTTGTTGAAACCATTTCTCAATGCATTATCTAGTTGTTTGAAAATTTAAAATTATGATTATAGCATTAACAGCACGTTCAAACCTGTGGTCCAGATACTGGTAATGACCAGTAAATTTTTCTTGTTGATGCCATCAGTTTTTTATTTATGGATATACAGCATATGGTCTATACACAATAGATGGATGAGTAGGGAAAATTTTATTTAGCTTGAAAATTTGAGAGATTTTTTGATCCCAGTAGATACGGCTTTTGGGAAAGTTGTATTTGAAAATACCCATAGAAGAGGGTAGCAGACATACTGGACATGTCTGTTACAACTGTTCAGATACGTGGGCCCATGTAGAGACACTTGATACTGATTTCAAAAGTGACCTGTTGTGTGATAACTCCATAGTTTGTTTGTTTGTTTTTTTTAAGGAGTAATTTCTTGATAAATGACTGTTTTGTAAGGGACATTTTATAGGCTTTGGGATTGGGGAGGGTATTGTCATTTAGTTGTATATGAAATCACAGGTCTGATAGCTAGCCACATAGATAAGAAAGCCTTACGTCTACCTCTTTGTCTAGACGTCAGAGTGGTGTTATGAAAATGTTTTTGGAGTAAGATCTGGTTTCAAGTTTATGCCATTTCCTGCATCTTTTTTTCTCATGTTAAGATGTAAGTTACTAATATTGTCTAACAACTTAAGGATTAAAAATGTAGGTAAAGTGCTTGGAATATATTATATACATAATACAGGTGGGCAAAAGTAGGTTTACAGTTGTGTGTATGGAAAATAATAAAATAATAGTAATACAAGAATAAACTGTTTTCCATACTCACAACCATAAACATAGTTTTGCCCTATCCCGTATATTCAGAGCCAATATTAGTTGTTTTTCATTTTATAGTGGAGCATTTGAACATCACCTTGAAGGATAAATAGTGTTTTTTTAACATCAGATGTGGCTAAGTGGAAAGCTAGTATTGGGAAATAATTTGGAATGTTGAATAGTCCGCATGGACTGAAGAATAAAGCAGTGTGGAAAGGAGATTTGCTGGAAAGATGTTTGGGATGATACTGCTGAGGACCATGAATGTCAGAGAAAGAAATTTATTATCTCTTGAAGTAGGTAACTTTCTTGGCTAGAGCTGAAATTTAAAAATATTAATTAAGGCAAGTATAGAATGGAAATGGAGATGAGGCCATTTAGGAGGTTACTTAGTTGTTTAGGTTAGAGCTAACTTGAACATACAACACATCGACTAGGTAATGGTACTAAGGAATGAAAGAACGGGAGCAAATGACTTGTTAACAAATTAAGGATCATGTTCTTAAATCAGTACCTGGTACTTAGATCTTATTGGAATATAGAATGTGTTAAAAGGCCTTGTCAGGTATTTAAATTTAAAATATTTTTGCTCTATCATTGTTTTTACCATTATATTATAGCTTAATTTTTTTCATCTTTCAACAGAAAGAAATGCAGGAATTGAAACTAAATAGCAGTAACTCAGGGTCCCCTCATCGTTGGCCTACAGAATGTTATGGACCAGATTCAGTGCCTGATGGGTATCAGGGATCACAGACTTTTCATGGGGCTCCATTAACAGGTAAGTTGGCAACTAGATATGTTAGTAAATCACTGTACGTCCCCCTCCTTTAAATAGATAACTTGTGAAATCACCTTGTGTATGGACATTTGTTTTGTTTTAAGACTTTATTTATTTATTTTTAGAGAGGGGAAGGGAGGGAGACAGAGAGGGAGAAAAACATCAATGTGTGTGGTTGCCTCTCAAGTGTCCCCTACTGGGGACCTGGCTCGCAACCCAGGCATGTGCCCTGACTGGGAATCAAACTGGTGACCCTTTGGTTCACAAGCCAGCACGCAGTCCACTGAGCCACACCAGCCAGGGCTGTACATTTGTTTGTATACATGTCTGTGTATGCCTGCTTATGTGTTACTTAAACTATAACTTCAAGCAGAAACAAAACAAACTTTTTTTGATAGTGTTTATGTAAAGGCTTAAAGAATAACCCTTTAATGCACATGTCAGAGGAGCTGAAACTGAGGTGTAACTACTCCTGGTAATTGAAAAATGTTCACTGATGATAGATGTGCCTTAAGAGATGCCTAATTAAAAACTTAAATTTCTCAGGAATTATTTTGATGAAATATTCAGAGGTATGACATTCATAGGAGATCTTGTTTGTTTCAAAATACATGGTTATACATAAAAGAAAGGAGTTTGAAGTTAGAAGAGCATATTAGAATATGAAGTTGTGTTGTATTACTGACCTCTCTGAACCAGTTTGTCTGTTTGAAACATGGAGATAATATTTGACTCAAATGATAATAGTGAGGATTTGTGTAAGGGCGGGTGTGCTTTAGGTGTTTACTTAAAGTATACAGTAAACACTTAATGAATCAAAGGGTACAAGTAGTGCCTCCTATGGTTTGTCTCTGCAGAAATGCTTTGTGTATGTGATGTTACTTAATCACAGTAACCCAGAGTGGTAGGTACTATTATTAGTCCTGATTTTATAGATGAGGAAATGGGTTTAGAAAGGTTAGGTAACTTACCCATTATTGCACAAGGGTAATTATTGCTAGAGCTGGGGTTCAAACTCCAGTGGTCTAACTTTAAATCCTATCGTCAGTATGATACCTTGCACCCAGGCACCCAGAAATAATTACAAAAATAGGTTTCTTTTATATGAGACAGATTACTGAAATGGTAGTAGTGCATATTTTTTTTTCTAATTAGTTTTAACTTAGGAAAGATTTAGAATGCTTTGGTCTAGTTTAAATTAGTACATTAGTATTATAGTACTTGGGGGCTATACTTAAGGCTGCCCCACTATCCTTTTGTGACAGTGTCTTCTAAATAGGCAAAATAATAGTCTCAATAAAGTCAAACTTATTAAATATCATAAGTCATAGACAAATGTATGAGCTATCAAGAGTTCAAACATTGCTTACTTAAACTTTGTGTACTCTGTAGAGCCTTTTCTAGGGCTTTTTGAGTGCTACGTGGAACTGATTATTTGACACCTTTTGGGTCAATTTCCATTTCTTTTGTGTGTAAGCATAAAAGTTCTTCTGGTTGTTAACATTCAGTTAGTCTCATTTTATTCTTGCAGTTACCATACAAAATGTGTAGAAGCATCACCTCTTCATTTTACAGTTGAGAAAACAGGAGACCCTAAATGGCTAAAGGACAAGGTCACAAAGCAGCTTTGTGACCTGCAAGGAGCGGGGCTCAAGTCTCCTGGTTTTCATTCCTATTATCACAGATTTTATTTTTTTCTTAATGAATGTGACAATATACCAACATGGTTCTTGTCTTTTGAAAACAAGATGATTAAAAAAATGATTAATAAACTTACAGGAAATATTAAGACATACGGAACAGTATAAAGAAAACAAAACAAAAAGCTAACAGTATCACATAGAATCCTGTTAACATTTTGGAGCATTTCTTTCTGGTCTTTTCTCTTTGTATACATAAAGAAATTGCAATGAGATTTTTATCATATATTATATTGTATGTAGATGAGTAAGCCTGTTTTTTACATATCACTTTAAGCTCTGAGCATTTGTTATTAAATATTTTTAAAAATACTGTTAAGAAATACACAGTATTTTATCATGTGGAAATACTGCAAATTTTATTCCCTTATTTTTGTTATTTCCAGTTTTTGCTATTATAAATAATGGGTGGACACATTCCCAGGATTGTAGGGTATTTTAAAAATTCTTTTGTGTTGGGAAATTGCTTTACAGAAAAGCTATGCCAGTTTATACTCTTATCATCGATATCTAATAGTGCCCATCTCTTTGTACTCTTGCCTAGTGTTAACATCAGTTTATAAGAACTTTTGTTAATTTTTAAAAACAAAAATAGTGTCAGTTTTTAAGATTTTTGTACTAGACTTGCTGAACAATTTTAATCTTATATTCCCCGAGTTACCTATTCATTTGATGCTTTATGTAGTAGGTTTATAAGAACTCTTTAATAGTTCTTCTACTACCCCCTACCCCCAACTATATACAGTCACTAGTCAATGATAAAGTCACTAGTTGAATTTCAGACATTGATTCTTGGCTTATATCCATCAACTTGTTCTATGCCTGTTTACTCACCAGAATATTACAAAATAACCATCCACACAGGGCAGTTCCATTAGTTTTCAAAATTTAGACTTGAGGTTCTTTGGCAGTTTTTTAGACTTGGCTAGCTTTTTCTAGGTCTTTTTCAGTGCTTTCCAGGGTCAGTTGTTTCGCATCTCTTGGGTCACAATTTCTTTTTTCTTCTTCTGTGTGAAGATCTAAATAGTCTGTAAGTTGTATTGTTTTCTGGTAAAATTTTCATTAAATAGATCAAGCAAATGGTGTTAGTAGTTCTACAGGTCAACATGAGTGTCTTCTAGTTGTTGATTTTCTGGTAAAATTCACACAAAACAGATGGAGGAAATAGTTTGGACATTAGCATGAGTGTCAGTCCTGATGTGCGTGCCCCCTGGCCCCTGCCTCAACAAGGAACACATTATGTGTTGCTTATGAGATCCTTTTCTATGAATTCGACAGGTGATTTTTGACCTGAATATTCTAAGCTCAAGTTTATAAAATGCAACCTTGTCATTGTGCAGATTTTCAAGGCTCACTTCAAAACCATGGCCTTGAGACCATCAGAAGCATTTTGATTCCTTAAACTCTTTCCACCACTAGAGCGTTCCCAGTATTTCTGATGTTGGAACATGGCTGTGAGCTCACATCATATCACTCATTCTTGGAAAGTGGACCAACCACTTTCTTCTTGCTTTTTTGATGCTTGTGAGGTGCTTGTTCTCATTGACTATGGTGCTCTTACTCTTCATGTGTCATATTTAGCAGATTTTCCTAATTTGTTATTTAATAATTTTCTTTATGGTATGTTTTGATACATAGAAATTTTTAAAAAATCTATGCAGTTTTGAATCTTTCTTTGATTTCTATTCCTTTTGTGTTTATAGTTCTTGCCTAGATAGTCTTAACTGTAGTATAGATTTTTTAACAGTGTTTTTTCTTTCTTTCTTCCTTTCTTCCTTTCTTTCTTTCTTTCTTTCTTCCTTTCTTTCTTTCTTTCTTTTTTTTTAGTTGCAACTACTGGCCCTTCAGTATATTATAGTCAGTCACCAGCATATAATTCCCAGTATCTTCTCAGACCAGCAGCTAATGTTACTCCCACAAAGGTAACAAAGGTATAATTTATGCACTTATAAATATCTCTTTATTAATTTCTTAGGCTTCCTTCAAAGAAATTCAAGAAGTAGTTCAGCATTAGAACTGCTATATCCCACAAGATACAGATATTTTAAATTTATCTCCAGATACAGAAGTCATGGCTCTTAGTCATCTTATTTTTATGTTACAATAAATACGAACATTTAGAATATTTTTAAATGGGGTGGTGGTGGTGGTGGGTCCTTCATCATTCTGTTTTGGCAGAAAAAGGACTAGAATGTCCTTGCTGAACCACTATGTAGTATGTATTTCCGGGTGTGAAATGTCTAAGACCCAATATTACAACACTAGTCAAATGTTAAGTTTAAAAGACAGAGGGCTTAGTGCATTTACGCCCTGGCTCCTCTTCTCGTTGTGTCCTTGGGCAAGTATCTTAACCTCTCTATACATCGGTTGCCTCATATGTGAAATAAGGATAATAATGCCTTATATCATAGCGTTTTTGAGGATATTAAAATTCGACAGTATATATACTTAGAACATTGCTCAGTTTGGTACATTAGTACAAGCTCAGTAAGTGTTAGTCATCATTATCATTGTTGATATCATTTGACATGTTGTTTAGGAATGAAGAAGATATTTATCCTATACATTTATTGTAGGAAATACTAAATTTTTAAGATGCTATCAGTAGTTAAGGCAATTTTTATTGTAAGGCAAGAAGGATATAATTTTAAGTGTCTTTGCAAGTAATGCGGCCTTTCTTAATAATGCACTGCATTACCAAATGATGTCTTTACCTTATGATATTTATGTTTGCGATTTGTGAAAATTGGTTTGTATCTGGTTACCAGTAGTTTTGTAGACAACCTACAAAAATTTAAACTTTTTTTTCTTTTAGGGTCCAGTTTATGGCATGAATAGGCTTCCACCGCAACAGCATATTTATGCCTATTCACAACAGATGCACACACCACCAGTGCAAGGCACATCTGCTTGTATGTTCTCTCAAGAGATGTATGGTCCTCCATTGCGTTTTGAGTCTTCTGCCACAGGAATTTTGTCACCCAGGGGTGATGATTACTTTAATTACAATATTCAACAGACAAGCACAAACCCACCTTTGCCAGAACCAGGTTATTTCACGAAACCTCCACTTGCAGCTCATGCTTCAAGACCTACAGAATCTAAAGTTACAGAATTTGGTAAAACTAATTTAGTTCAGCCTGTGCCAGATGAAGGAATAAGGCCATCTTTGACAGCACCTGCTCATACAACACAGCCAACTCCTTTTAAATTTAACTCAAACTTCAAATCAAATGATGGTGATTTCACGTTTTCCTCACCACAGGTTGTGACACAGCCCCCTTCTATGGTTTACAATAACAGCGAAAGCCTTTTAGGTCTTTTGACTTCAGAAAAACCTGTGCAAGGAGATGGTTACAGTGCAGCAAAAGCTGGTCAAACCACTGGACCTCGAAATACATTCAATTTCGGAAGCAAAAATGTGTCTGGAATTTCATTTACTGAAAACATAGGCCCAAATCAAAAGAGTTCTGGTTTTTGTCGAAGTGATGATACATTTACATTCCATGGTCCAGGGAAATCAGTATTTGGAACATCTGTTCCAGAGCTGGCCAGCAAGAATCATGAAGCAGATGGAGGGAGTGCCCATGGTGATGACGATGATGATGGCCCTCACTTTGAGCCTGTGGTTCCTCTTCCTGATAAGATTGAAGTAAAAACTGGTGAGGAAGATGAAGAAGAATTCTTTTGCAATCGTGCGAAATTGTTCCGTTTTGATGCAGAATCCAAGGAATGGAAGGAACGTGGAGTTGGCAATGTAAAAATACTAAGGCATAAAACATCTGGTAAAATTCGCCTTCTAATGAGACGAGAGCAAGTATTGAAAATCTGTGCAAATCATTATATCAGTCCAGATACGAAGCTGACACCAAATGCTGGGTCAGACAGATCTTTTGTATGGCATGCTCTTGATTATGCAGATGAGTTGCCCAAACCAGAACAGCTTGCTATTAGATTCAAAACTCCTGAGGAAGCAGCACTTTTTAAGTGCAAGTTTGATGAGGCCCAGAATATTTTAAAAACCTCAGGAGCAATGGCTGCTACAACAACAAATAAGTCTGTGAGAATCGTAAAAGAACCCACAAGTTATGACAGCAAAGATATTTGCAAATCGGATGCCAGAAACATGAATTTTGAATTTCAAGTAGCAAAGAAAGAAGGGTCTTGGTGGCACTGTAACAGCTGCTCATTAAAGAATGCTGCAACTTCTAAGAAATGTGTTTCATGCCAGAATCTAAACCCAAGTAATAAAGAGCTCTTTGGCCTACCATTAGTTGAAACTGTTTCCACTCTTAAAACTGGCCCAGAAAATATTCCAGATAGGTTTGCATTGGCAATTCCAAAGGAAGAAGGTCACTGGGATTGTAGTGTTTGCTTAGTGAGAAATGAGCCTACTGTATCCAGATGTAATGCATGCCAGAATGCAAAGTCTGCTAACAAAAGTGGATCTTCGTTTGTCCAGCAGCCTTCCTTTAAATTTGGCCAGGGAGATTTTCCTAAGTCTGTTAACAATGATTTCAGATCAGTTTTTTCTATAAAGGAAGGACAGTGGGATTGCAGTGTATGTTTGGTACGAAATGAAGAAAGCTCTACAAAATGTGTTGCTTGTGAGAATTCAAGAAAACAGAGTTTACCTACTTCTGTTCCAGCACCTGCTTCTTTTAAGTTTGGTACTGTGGAGATAAGTAAAACTCCAAAGAGTGGATTTGAAGATATGTTTGCTAAAAAGGATGGACAGTGGGATTGCAGTGTATGCTTGGTACTAAATGAAGCAAATACTACAAAATGTGCTGCTTGTCAGAATCCTGGTAAACCGAGTCTGTCTACTTCTGCTGCTCCAGTACCTGCCCCTTTTAAGTTTAGTACTTCAGAAACAAGCAATGCCACAAAGAGTGGATTTGAAGGAATGTTCACCAAGAAGGAGGGGCAGTGGGATTGCAGTATATGCTTAGTGCGAAATGAAGCAAGTACTACCAAATGTGTTGCTTGTCAGAATCCAAGTAAACAAAATCAGCCTACTTCTGTTATTCCAGCACCTGCCTCTTCAGAGACAAGCAAGGCCTCAAAGAGTGGATTTGAAGGAATGTTCACCAAGAAGGAAGGACAGTGGGATTGTGGTGTTTGCTTTGTGCAAAATGAGAGTTCTTCCTTAAAATGCGTGTCTTGTGATGCCTCTAAACCAACTCATAAACCTGTTGCAGAAACTCCTTCAGCTTTCACATTGGGCTCAAAAGCTAAGTTAAATGACTCTTCTGAAAGTCAAGTGGGAGCAGGATTTAAAAGTAGCTCTTCAGAAAAAGCTTTTAAATTTGGCATCACAGAACAGGGATTTAAATTTGGGCATGTGGATCAAGAAAATACACCTTCATTTACATGTCAGAGTTCTTCTACTATAGACCCTAAGTCAACACTAGAAGGGTTTAGTTTTTCTATTCCTATGTTTGCTGATGGATTTAAATTTGGCATTCAGGAGTCAGGAAATCAAGAGAAGAGTGAAAGGCCCCTTGAAAATGACAGTGGTTTTCAGGCTCAGGGTGTTAGCAGTCAGAAGAATGGTAGTGGTGTGATTTTTGGTCAAACTGGAAACACTTTTACCTTTGCAGATCTTGCAAAATCAACTTCGCGAGAAGGGTTTCAATTTGGCAAAAAGGACCCTAATTTCAAGGGATTTTCAGGTGCTGGGGAAAAATTATTCTCATTGCAAAGTGGTAAAGTGGCTGATAAAGCTGACACTTACACTGACCTTGAGAAAGATGATGATGTCTATAAGACCGAGGACAGTGATGACATCCATTTTGAACCAGTAGTTCAGATGCCTGAAAAAGTAGAACTTGTAACAGGAGAAGAAGATGAAAAAGTTCTTTATTCACAACGGGTAAAATTATTTAGATTTGATGCTGAGATAAGTCAGTGGAAAGAAAGGGGTTTGGGGAACTTAAAGATTCTCAAAAATGAAGTCAATGGCAAACTAAGAATGCTCATGCGAAGAGAGCAAGTACTAAAAGTGTGTGCTAATCATTGGATAACAACTACAATGAACCTGAAGCCTTTGTCTGGATCTGATAGGGCATGGATGTGGTTAGCTAGTGATTTTTCTGATGGTGATGCCAAACTAGAGCAGCTGGCAGCAAAATTTAAAACACCAGAGCTTGCTGAAGAATTCAAGCAGAAATTTGAGGAATGTCAGCGACTTCTATTAGATATACCAATTCAAACTCCCCATAAACTGGTGGATACTGGCAGAGCTGCCAAGTTAATACAGAGAGCTGAAGAAATGAAGAGTGGACTGAAAGATTTCAAAACATTTTTGACAAATGATCAAACAAAAGTCACTGAGGAAGAAAATAAGAATTCAGATGCAGGTGCTACTGGTGTTTCTGACATAACCACTAAGCCAAATCCTGAAAACACTGGGCCGGCATTAGAATGGGATAACTATGATTTAAGGGAAGATGTTTTGGATGATAGTGTAAGTAGCAGCTCCGTACATGCATCTCCACTGGCAAGTAGCCCTGTGAGAAAAAATCTCTTCCGCTTTGGTGAGTCAACAACAGGATTTAACTTTAGTTTTAAATCGGCTTTGAGTCCATCTAAGTCTCCTGCCAAGTTGAATCAGAGTGGGACCACAGTTGGCAGCTATGAAGAGTCTGATGTTACTCAAGAAGAAGAGAGAGATGGGCAGTACTTTGAACCTGTTATACCATTGCCTGATCTAGTTGAAGTGTCCAGTGGTGAGGAAAATGAACAAGTTGTTTTTAGCCACAGAGCAAAACTCTACAGGTATGATAAAGATGTTGGTCAGTGGAAAGAAAGAGGTATTGGCGATATAAAGATTTTACAGAATTATGATAATAAGCAAGTTCGCATAGTGATGAGAAGGGACCAGGTATTAAAACTTTGTGCCAATCACAGAATAACTCCAGATATGGCTTTGCAAAATATGAAAGGGACAGAAAGAGTGTGGGTGTGGACTGCATGTGATTTTGCAGATGGAGAAAGAAAAGTAGAACATTTAGCTGTCCGTTTTAAACTACAAGATGTTGCAGACTCATTTAAGAAAATATTTGATGAAGCAAAAATAGCCCAAGAAAAAGATTCTTTGATAACACCTCATGTTTCTCTTTCGACCACTCCCAGAGAGTCACCGTGTGGCAGAATTGCTGTAGCTGTGTTAGAAGAAACCACAAAAGAGAGGACAGATATACTTCAGGGTGACGATATAGCAGATGCAACTTTAGAAGCTGGAGACGTGTCTGTCACATCTGAAACAGCAACAAAAGCAGTAGTGTCTCCTCCAAAGTTTGTGTTTGGTTCAGAGTCTGTTAAAAGCATTTTTGGTAGTGAAAAATCAAAACCATTTACATTTGGGAACAGCTCAGCTACTGGGTCTTTGTTCGGATTTAGTTTTAATGCACCTTTAAAAAGTAATAGTGAAACTAGTTCAGTGGTCCAGAGTGGATCTGAAAGACAAATGGAATCCAATAATTGCGAAGAGTCAAAGAGCTCTGATATTAAACAATCTTCAGATGGCAAAGTCAAAAATCTCTTTGCTGCTTTTCCAAAGGAAGAATTCTCAACTAATTACACATTTAAAACGCCAGGAAAGGGTAAGCACTTAGTCTCAATAGATTAAGAAGAATTTTTATTTTATATTTTTCTTTTTAATGTTTTCTTGATGCAGGCTTTTTGTAGGATACAGATGTTTTACTGAAAGTTGGGTCATAACACATTTGTGCAGAGTTTTTTTCCTCCCAAAATTATTTTACCTGCAAGTGTTTGAACAGTAACAGAGTATTTGTGTAAGTTATTTAGGAGATTTTAATAAATGGAGGGTATTTATGTCATGCTTAATGCAGAGCACACAAACCCAATGCAGTATTGAAGTTTAGTTACTCATATACTTGAATAATGAATATTAACTCCAGTCTGTTTTGTTTTATTCTTATTTTCTTGTTACTCAAAAGAAAAAAAAAAGTGACACTGAGATGTTCACATTTTATGTAAGGTAATCTTGCTGGTATTTATTAAATGAGCAAAGACTGAACATCTTGGATAAATGAACATAAAATGGCCAAAGGGGTATAAATTGAGAGACTATGGTGTATAAAGTCATATTCACTTTATCCAAATGTTCAAAAACTAAATACTCTTTATTTTCTAGGATTTAATTTTAGTCTTTTTAAATCTAACCCAATGGCTTTTTGGACCAGCACCCCTTCCTCACAGCCTGAGAACAAAGGTATAGAGTGAGCATTCTCAGTATGAGATGACCTCAGTTTTGTTAGTAGCTGGTAGTCTTTAGCAAAGTAATTGTGGCTGTATGAAACTCAGTACTTAACACCATAGTGTGCATGTTAAAAAATGCCAGCGTAAAAGCAAATAACTTTTGATCGGTAGTATAATACCTTTTAGTGCTGTTTTGAAAAAATGTACTTGGATGTCATTGTTTTTTTTTCACTATTGCATAACATTATTTTGAAATAGGTTTATGTAGTCTTTACCTTTTGCTGCTTTGTACTTCATTACTGATATTTTCTATTCTGCTTGATGAAGAAAGACCTATATTCTGTCTAACCTTTATGTTTAGTCACTAATGTCAGCCTGTATCCAAACCTGTGATGGCAACAGCATGTATGCAGCATGATACAGAGTATCCCTTTAGAGCTATTCTTTTAGTCATGTTTTAGAAAAATAATGGTATTTGAAAGCTGACTCCATTTTTAACATTCACCGTTATGTTCCTGGTATGTTATATATGTAGTACAGATCTTTCGTAAAAGAGAGTGAAATAATAGAAAGTGAAATCTCTTAAAGACTTACAAAGGCATAATTAGGGACATTAAAACTCACTCCTAGTATCTAAAAACGTATCTTGAACAACCCAGCTCTGTTACAGGTTGCCAAACAAGTACATTGATAAGGTGACAATCCTTGCTTTCTGGGGCCTTCAGTTTTAAAATATAACAATTTTACTACTAGCTGAAGCAACTCAAGTTTTATTTTAAAGGATGCAATCTTTGAGAAATTAAGTGAAAAGTGGACTTTTTTTTTCAGTAAAGGGCATATACTTACACACAGACTCTGTGGGACCTAGGTTAAGAATCCCTGACCTAAGAGAAAATTTTGGGACAAAGAGTGTCATTGTTTCAAGTCTGAGTGTGTCAGAATCCCAAAAGATCCTAGAGATGAAGATTTCAGATGTGAGGAAACTAGGACCCAGCAGGCTGTCTGATAACGCACAAGTTGTCTTTACCAACTCACAGCAGAACTGAAACAAGAATCTGTCTGTGCGGTGTTTTTGTACTGTCTGTGGCTAGGAATTGACACTTATGTTTTTGTAATGAAGGAGAGAGAGAAGTAAGTTTAATGTTGTAAAAGGTCTAGTTCTCCAGATCTGCACCATCCCATAGAAATAAATATGACCTGTGTTTGTAATTAAAAACTTTCTAGTAGCTATATTAAAAAAATAAGAAACGGGTGAAAAGAGAAAAAATGAAATTAATTTTAATAATTACGGTATTTTGCCATGTTTAATGCCCACTATTTTCTTGCAAATTTTTGAGGGAAAGATAAGGATGCGTATTACACATGGGTAGTACTAATTTCCTAGCTATATAAATGTTTTCATTTATGCTTATGTGTTAAAAGTGTAACTCTAGGAAGCAATAATGATATCCTTATGCAAAATAATACCCTGGAATATGGTAATTGGTTTTGTTTCTAAATACAAATACATAAAAAATTGAATTAAAAAATTAAAATGAAAGTATTTTTTCCCCCCTGAAAGTTTGGGCCAAAAGGGTGAGTGTGCATTTTATACACAGGATCACATTGTACATGGCAAAATACAGTATTCAGCCTAACTCACTGTGTCCAAAGTACCTTATAAAGTTCTAATCAGTGTTAAAAACTGAGATATTATATATTCTTTTGGGTACCAAGTCTTCAAAATCCAGTGTGTATTTTAATACTTGCAGCACATCTCAGTTTGGACTGACCCCATTTTAAATGCTTAATAGCCACATGTGGCTAGGCTACCATATTGGACAAATGCCAGTTGGCACATAACATGCTTCACAAATTGCTTACTTTATCATTTATCAGTTTTGATAGCCAGAAATTCTTTTTTTTAGAGACCAGAGCAGATTATATGAAGAATTATTTTCTCCCCATCTTTTGCTTTTTTTTTTTTTGTTGTTGTTTTCCTCGTTGGTTTTTTAGCTATAGAAATTATCTTAAATTCTTATAGTATTACTGACCTATTGGATAATAATTTTTCTTTATTTTTCTTTATTTTTTATTGATATTCAAGTACAGTTGTCTCCATTCCGCGCCCCCCTGCCCCCCCGGCCTCCGCCCTCCCACCCTCAATCCTAATCCCCTTTGGCTTTGTCCATGGGTTCTTCATACATGTTCTTTGACAACCCTTCCCTTTCTCTCCCCTGTTATCTTCCTCTCTCTTCCCCTCTGGTTACTGTCAGTTTGTTCTTTATTTCAGTGTCTCTGGTTTTGTTTTGCTTGCTTGCTTGTTTTGTTGAGTAGCTTCCGCGTACAGGTAAGATCATATGGTATTTGTCTTTTACCACCTGGCTTATTTCACTTAGCATAATGCTCTCCAGTTCCATCCATGCTGTCGTGAAGGGTAGAAGCTCCTTCTTTCTTTCTGTCTTCCACTCCAGAAAGACAGACAATCCAATTAAAAAATGGGCAAAGGACCTGAACACACATTTCTCCAAGGAGGACATACAGAGGGCCCAGGGACATATGAAAGGGTACTCAGCATCAGTATCCATCAGAGAGATGCAAATTAAAACCACAAAGAGATACCACTTCACACCTGTCAGAGCGGACATCATAAACAAATCAAAAAACAACAAGTGTTGGCGAGGTTGTGGAGAAAAGGGAACCCTAGTACATTGTTGGTGGGAATGCAGACTGGTGCAGCCACTGTGGAAAACAGAATGGAATTTTCTCAGAAAACTAAAAATGGAACTGCCTTTTAACCCGGCAATTCCACTGCTGGGATTATACCCTAAGAATCCTGAAACACCAATTCAAAAGAACCTGTGCACCCCCGTGTTCATAGCAGCACAATTTACAATAGCCAAGTGCTGGAAGCAACCTAAGTGCCTAACAGTAAATGAGTGGATCAAAAAAACTATGAAACATTTACGCAGTGGAATACTATGCAACAGAAATGATAATAATTTAATTTTATATATCACTGTGCTTTGACATATGCAAAACTGGATATAGCTAAAATTACCCGCCGTCCTGGGTAATTGTTAACTTTCCTTTGTGAGAACTAATCAAAGTAAGCCTTGCATTAGTTTCATGTTTACACTAGTTTTTACTTATGATTGCTTTTTTTTTTTTTTTAGTTGTTGAAAATGCATGCAGATTTTCCCAAACTATAGTGTGTCAAGTATGGTAGTGGAAGCACTTTTTAAATACCTTTTTAAATTAGAGCTATTGATAGTATTTTTTTTCAATGATCATTAAGTAAAAGCATGATTTTTTTAAAGTAGATTTTTTGTTCACTAAGGGTTGCTGATAGAATATTAAATTCTATAAATTAATTCCTACTATTCTAATTCATTGTTATATAGAGTTGAATCCACATCAGAGTATATGTGTTTTTATATTTTAACCTAAAGATAAGTCCATGGTTTTTATTTTCGGTTAGAATAGTGATGTTAATACTTATTTTACCCCTTGTCTTTATCAATTTTTTTGACTTGTGTTATAGCAGAAGAGAAGAAAAAACCTGAAGACCCTCCCTCAGAGGACGATGTTCTCATTGTATATGAGCTAACCCCAACTCCTGAGCATAAAGCTCTTGCAAGCAAACTTAAACTTCCTCCAACTTTTTTCTGCTATAAGAATAGACCAGATTATGTTAGCGAAGAAGAAGAGGATGGTAAATCTTTTGTAATTTTAAAAGCATTCTGTTCATGCTAATGGGAGGTGTGGTTAAATTATACTAAGCCTGCTCTTACAACCCATCACTGCTATCCTTGCAGTTAGATGTTTATTCTAAATGTATGTGTAAATAGTCAGTGGATATAATGACTGAAAGAACTACATTCATTTATTCAGTAAGCATTTTTTAGATGGCTACCATGACCATGGTATGCATTCTGAAAGATTTGAAAACAATTATAATTTCCGTGGAGTCCTAGAGGGACGGGAGAGGGATGAGGTGGACAGGGGTTCTATTAAGGAAAACTTTGTGTGCCATATCATAGTTTTTGGCAGAGGAGCTACAGAAAAGCTTCAGTAGGACCAATTGGGTAATCAGTCATATAAAGGATTGGGTTGTGGGACATAGAGATAGGTAGGTGAGCTAAAATGATAGTAAAGCAGCTCAAACAAGAGGAGAGCTTCATTGAAAGTTCTAACAGTAGAAGAGGCATTGATACAGAATTGGCAAAATTGGTTGCTATTTGGATGTGGAGAGTAAGGAAAATGTAAAGCTGAAGATAATTTCTAGATTTTTGGCTAGGAAAACTTCTGACACTAGAAATTCTTTTATTTAATAAAAATCAATTATACTTTAAGATGAAGATTTTGAAACAGCTGTCAAGAAACTTAATGGAAAACTATATCTGGATGACTCAGAAAAATATAAACCATTAGGAAAAAATCTAACAGGTATGTTACGTTAAAATTACTACTTTTTTAAAGAATTCATTTATTTATTTTTAGAGATAGGGAAAGGGAGAGGGAGAAAGAAAGGGAGAGAAAAATCGATATGGGAGAGAAACGTTTATTAGTTGCCTCTCACACACACACCAGCCAGGGACTAGCTAGCAACCTGGACATATTCTGTGACTGGGAGTCGAACTGGTGACCTTTTGCTTTGTGGGATGACACTCAACCAAGAGAACCATGTCAGTCAGGGTTTTGGGGGGTTTTTTGTTTTGTTTTTTTTTAATTTAACTGGTGGGGAAGAGGGAGAGAAACATCCATGGGAGAGAGAAACATCAGTTGGTCCTCTCTCTTTTCACATGCCTAATGGGGGACCAACTCTGCAACCTAGGCATGTGCACTGACCAGGAATTGAACCCACAACATTTCAGTTTATGGGATGGCACTCTAACCGAGCCACACTGGCCAGGGCAAAATTACTATATTTAAAAAAAAAAAATTCTAGTTAAAAGGAACCTCCCAATCTGATTATTTTTGTAATTACCATATTTATTTATGTAATATGTGTGTGGTGATTTAAAGTATTTTAAAATAATATGAAGTGAAAAATACTGTTCTGGTAGTTCTTGTTCTCTATTAACACTTGTAACCTGGGTCTGTAATCTGTAGATTTTATCAAAGTACATTGTTATATAGTAGTTGGACTTCGTCTACTTTTATTTTAACTTTCTTTTGCTTGTGTTGTTGCTGGATTTTCAGAAAATGAGAAAGAATGTATTATTATTTGGGAAAAGAAACCAACAGTTGAAGAGAAGGCAAAAGCAGATACATTAAAACTTCCACCTACGTTTTTTTGTGGAGTCTGCAGTGATACAGATGAGGACAATGGAAATGGGGAAGACTTTCAATCAGAGCTTCAAAAAGTTCAGGAAGCTCAAGTAAGAACACCTCCATTGTTTTCCTTCTGCTTCATTTGACTTTGTTGATGGAATAAAATAGAATGTTCTTACCAGATGGTAATTAATGGGTTGTGGCTAGCAACTGGATTAGGTATCCACCAGACAGATATGTCCAGAGAGGGAGGAATTTTGTTCTCCATGTTACCGAACCCAGCTATGCATGGCTCAGGGCAGGGATCCTACTGCTCACCACCTACCAGGCAAAACTCTAAAGACAGAGTTTGGTGGAAAGGACTGAATCTTTTATTTAACAAACATCTAATTTGAAATATTGGCCAGTTTTGCCTGAAAACCTGTTTCCTCTAAGATACCCAGAAAAAATCACCTTGCCACCCTGTGCCAGCCCAGTTCACGTTTGCGCCAGGAACGTTTTCTCCCACCCAAAAGTATTGTGAACATTGGTGGCTTAGGTGGTTTACAGTCACTGTCAGCCTTTAGGCATCTTGTGGAGTCTGGGTCTCCAACTTGCAGTTGCTGTACTCTTCTGGCCACTGCCTTCAGTGTCTGTGTGCCTGGTTGGGCAGGACTCACCTAACACAGCTCCAGTTGCTGCCACAGCTTCCCATGAGCCCCAATCCCCCCTCCCGCCCCCACATTGTTTCTGAGGCCCTGCCTGGGCTGGAGCTGCCAAGACGGGACAGGAAACTGCTGCTGACAGACATGCGCTGGAACCGAGTGGGTGGTGGCCACTGACAGGCCCATTGTGCCTGAGACCCAAGCCTCCTCCCCACCTTCCCTTCTTACCATCGCCCAAAGCCCACAGCCCAGGAACTCCAGTCCCCAGCAACCAGGAAGAAAGGGTAGATTAAAAAAGGAGCAGCATTTCTGCACTACTTTTTAAATCCCTCAGAACCCTTTGTGCAGCAAGCATGTATGCCCTGGTTGCCAGGCCAACACGCACTTGTGCAGCTTGGCCCCTCCCCCATTTCCAGGGATGTCCTTGTTACATACATAAATGACTGTAAAGGTTTAGCCTTCTGTATGTTGGGTTTTGGGGGGTGAGGGTGTAGCATGAACTATGCAGATATTTCTAAGAAATGCCTACCACAATACCAAGAACAGTATTAAGTAGTTCATTTTTCATGCAAGTTAGTTTATTCTAGGGTGGGCAGAGTAGATTGGAAATAGCATCATTTGAAACCTAGTTCCCTTGGCTTATTTTTGTACCTTTGTCAGTAATTTTATGATTTGATTACTTCTTAGGTCAAATGTAGTGATAATTTGAGTAACTATCAACACCTTGGTGTTTTAATTTGTATTGCACAAATACTGGAAGACAAGGTCCCTGTCTAGTAGTTTTTTACAGTGTAATATACATTGTAATATTGACATGTATTCGGAATGGTTCCTCGCCCCCTCAAGTAATGCTGTTTTATTATTGGAAAGGTAGTTAAAATGAAATAGAGTCCTGGAGTTAGTTATGAATGCAGTGGTTTAATTACAGGAGCTGTGGCTAAAGAGAGATGTGATCTGACACATGGTCTGTGTCTATGAGAAATTTACTGCCTTTCATAGCCCGTGACTGAGGACTCTAACTGGCTTACTTTTTCCAGCTGTCCACCTAGGTTGTGCCAGCTATTCAGAAGATTTAAACATACTCATCAGGGCACATGTAGCTAATGGTTATCAGCTAATGTAATGACACCACTTTCTTGTTTATAACTGAGTAGATTTATTTGTGGAAGTTTTATGGAAGTTTTGCATCAGTGGCCTCTCTGTGCTAAATCTAAATAGTTTTAAATTCATCATCCGTCACCCTGGACTCTGGAATTGTGCAACGTGTAATTTCTGTTTAATTATCTTCTGTAATTGCTGGCTGCTAGCAGCTTTATCATGCAATTACTCATTCAGTAAATACAGTATTAATATAAATTTGGCTTTTGCAAATGGAAACAATGCAGTTTACATGTGGTATCACTCTTATGTGCAAAACTTTAATTAAACTTACTTATTTAAGATGTATTTATTGTAAAACTTAAAAATAAAACTGGAAAGTTTCAGTGATGGTGTGCTGACTGAATTGTATATCATTTATTCTTTTCCCATCTTGTGTTGCAGCATTAGCTAGTACACAGTGACTTGGTATTAATTTTTTTTCTTACCCAAGGATATGTTTATTGATTTTAGAGAGAGAGAGAGAGAGAGAGAGAAAGAAAGAGAGAAAGAAAGAAAGAGAGAGAAAGAAAGAAAGAGAGAGAGAGAGAGAGAGAGAGAGAGAGAGAGGGGAGAGAGAGAGAGAGAGGAGAGAGAGAGAAAGAAAGAAAGAAAGAAAGAAAGAAAGAAAGAAAGAAAGAAAGAAAGAAAGAAAGAAAGAATGAATATCATTGGGGCGAGAGAGAAATGTTGATTGGTTGCCTCCAGTATGCGCCCTGACTGGGGTTCGAACCCACAATCTAAGTATGTTCCCTGACTGGGATACGAACCTACGACCTTTTGGTGTACGGGATGACACTCCAACCATCTGAGCCACCCAGCCAGGGTGAACTTAGTATCTTTTGTCAGTATTTTGTGAACCATCCTGTTCATAGGTGTTGAAGTATCTTATTTGAGGTGATTATTAAATTATTTTTTAAAATTCATTTTTAAAAATATTTTTTTTATTTATTTTTAGACAGAGAGGAAGGGAGGGAGAAAGAGAGGGAGAGAAACATCAGTGCGTGGTTGCCTCTCATGCACCTCCAACTGGGAACCTGGCCTGCGACCCAGGCATGTGCCCTGACTGGGAATCGAATCGGCCACCCTATGGTTGTCAGGCCAGCACCCAGTCCACTGAGCTACACCAGCCAGGGCTACATTCATCATTTTTATAACTTAAAATCTTCTTGTAAAATATTCTGTAACATTATCATAATGGTCATTAAGTAGCAGTCCCCGGGGGTGTCTGAAAATACCTTTGGTTCAGAAGGTAAATGTGGTAAATCGCAGTAAAGGTTGAAAAAATGCCAGTAAATTGTAACTTCGCAGAGGAGCACCCACAGATGAAACAGAATTATAAACTATTAAGGCTAAAATGTGCTATATTGGATGTAGATTTCCACCCTTTTAGAGTACATTATTAAATACTTCACAATCAGTATAATTCATACCGGATTATGCAAGGTCTTCAGATATGCATCTCTTGCATAAAATACCTGTATTTGTAAACATTTACTGTGAGCTACCATTGTGCTGAGGATTGGGGATACAGTCTTGAACAAAACAGAAGTAATTTGGTTTGTCTGCATGGAGTTTTTAATTTAGATACTCTAGGGGAGCTGAAATAAGACATGCCTCTCCCCCAAGTAATCTAGCCTATATTTATTGTGATACAATTTAAGTACACAATTAAATTGTATCACAATACAATTTACATGTATGTAAGATGTGCAATTCAGTGGTTTCTAGTATATTCACATGGTTGTGCAACTGTCACCAAATTGAATTTTAGAACATTATCACAAAAGGAAACCTTGTTAGCACTGGTAGTCACCACCCTGCCCCATTTCCACTCAACTCCTGTAGCTCTAGATAACCACAGTTGTAACTTTCTGTCACTGTAGATTTGCCTGTTCTGGACATTTCAGATAAACTGACACAATATATGTGGCCATTCGTGTATGGCTACTTTCACTTGTTTTCTAGGGGTATCTGTATTGCCACATACTAGATTTCATCTTTGTATGGATAATACCACATTTCAGTTATCCATTTATCTGTTGATGGCTATTTGGGTTGTTGCCACTTTTTAGCTGTTATGAATAAACTTGTGATACTCTAAACCATTTGACACATAGAATGAATATATTTGTGTTTCAGTACATTAAGAAATAATGATCCATTTGCATTAATATTTTTATTTACATAAGTGAAGTTCACTTTTGAGGTGTGTACATATGTGTGTGTCTGTTTTCTGTGGGTTCTTATACATTCAGGTTTGTTTAGTGATTTTTCAAAGACTGCAAGAATGTCTAAATAATGAAGGCTGGAAATTTGAGTACTTACGAGAGTGTACCTAAGTGCACTGTGCCATTGTGATACCCTTTTGAGTTAAAGCTATTATAATAATCATAACCTTTGGGTTTTTTTTCCATACCAATAACTCTAAACCTACTTTTGCTCACCCCCTGTATTTTCTGGTATAAATTAAAAAATTTCTTTTACTGTATTTTCCATTGTAAAGTTCCCATTTGATTTTTTTTATTCCTTCTATTTCTTTACCGAGAACAACTATCATGTTTGCTTTAAGAGTATTTGTCTTTACCTTTTGGAGCTTTCTTATAATAGCTTCTCTGAAGTCTGTCATTCAACACATGAATAATTTTATGATATCTCTTACCCCCTAGCCAGACAGTTGGCTTTCCTTGAGACTCTTTCCATCTATGACTAGACAGCTCCAATTTTCAGGGCCACTCTAGCATCCTGCTGGGATATTACTGGAGGTTCCAGAAACCCCCCACAATGTTCTCACCACCAGATTATCCCTCAAGGGTTAATCCTCTTGCTTTCGTCCACTTTTCGCATGCTTCTTCTAGTTGCTTTATCTGTTTAAGTTCAGTTTGGTTGTAGGTATTGGGAGAGATAGGATGGAGTGTGGAATAGGAGAGTAAGGTGAAGTGTGCTACTCCATTTTGTCCAGAACTCCCAAGTCCTTGATTTAATTTAAAATAAGGTATATATTCCTTTTTGTCAATCAACATTTAATGGCAGTTTCTTGTTACTACTTCTTTGCAGAAATCCCAGAGTGAAGAGGTGACCAGCACAACTGACAGTGTGTGTACAGGTGGGACTAAAGTGACTGTACCATTTTTATATAAATCTGAAGAACCCGATTTTACTACCAAATCTATTAGCTCACTGTCTGTTTTGTCTGGAACTGTGGACAAACCTGTAGATTTGTCTACTAGAAAGGAAAATGATGCAGATTCTACAAACCAAGGTAATAAAATTTGATATATGTTTTCAAAAACCTTCTATGCATACATTATATAAAGTACACCTGTATGTTTGAAAAGATAGACTTTTAAAGTAGATCCTAGAAAATCCCTTTCTTAAAACAAATTTTGAGATACATAAAGGGGTATAAGATATAGTTGTTCTTACATGGAAATTTCCTTTGTGATAGTAATTTCATTTGTAGTGCCTCCTTTATTTGCAGGGGTATGTTTCAAGACCACCAGTGGATGCCTGAAACTGCAGATAGTACTGAACCCTATATATACTGTTTTTTCGTGTGTGTGTGTGTGTGTGTATCAATAGATGATAGATAGATAGACAGACAAACAGACATCCCTGTGTATCTGTGGGGGAATGGCTCCAGGGCTCCCTGCCCCCTGCCCCCTGCCCCAGAGATACCAAGATCTGTGGGTTAACTTAAATGTGGGTTCTTTTCAATAAATGCTGGAAATGTATTTTCTCTTTCTTATGATTTTCTTAACATTTTCTTTTCTCTAGCTTTATTGTAAGAATACGGTATATAACACCTGTAACATATAAAATCTGTGTTGATCAACTTCTGGGCAACAGTAGACTATTAAAAGTTAAGTTTTGGGGGAGGCAAATGTTATATGTGGGTTTTCAACTGTGGTGGGGTGTTGGCGTCCCTAACCCCACAAGTTGTTCAGAGGTCAGCTGTTTTTGAATGTCTTTCTTTTTCTCTACCTGTTTTATTAAATTAAGTATTCAATTGTAGTAATCAATATTTAATACGCTTTACCCATTTTTCATTTCGATTGATATTAGGAGAGGGGAATCTTTTAAAATTGTATTGCTTATATGTATACATTGTCTGTGTTACCTAATTTTTTTCAAAAATAGTTCCTGAATAAGTAAAAAATATTACATGTATAGGCACTTTAGAGTCTTAAAATGCTAGAACAGGGAAGGTACTTCAGACCTAATGTCACATTTTCAGATGGGGGAAGTAAGGCAGAGGACTTAACAGATCATGCAGCTGCATTCTGGCAGAATTAAGACAAAAGCCCAAACCCCTGAGGACCAAATATTTTTTTTTAATTCAGCTTTTATGACCTTATCATTTATAATAGAGAACACAGAAATTCTTTATGAAGATGTTTCCTAAAATCCGGCCTTAAATTAATGTTTTAGATTATAGAAGACAGTATAAAGCAGAAACTGTGTACTTCTATATCTCACGTAGTATAGATCTACATTGCATTTAAAAAAATTATATTTGGCGTGCTTTCGGTGTAGTGTTCATTGAGAGTAGTACCTGTAAACTTAGGAATTCTGAAGAAGCTCATAATTGTTTGAATTTTGTAACCTTTCTTCAGAGAAATAACCTGGGGATAATTCCCCAAACCCTTAGTAGTAAAGAAGATTCACCCTTCGTTGGCTCTGGGTCCTTGAGAAGACTTTGATATTTAATGTATGTTAAATGAAATATTAAATTATCTTTTACTTTTGCCAGCAGAAAGCAAAATGATTTCTTTTGGATTTGGAAGCAGCACAGGGCTGTCATTTGCAGACTTGGCTTCCAGTAATTCTGGGGATTTTGCTTTTGGTTCCAAAGGTAAGATCGAGCAAAGAGATTTTAATGACTGTTACAGAATTTAAGAACTAGTCCTTTGTCACAGTGTTGTAACTAACTTGGACATTTCTGCCCCTGTCTCCACCCTCCAGTTTGTTTAGTATTTTTAATAAGGAAGGGCTTCTGTATTTTACTGTTATTTTTGACGTTTATTACTATAATCATAAGAATTTTCTCTTAATTGTGTATACATGATGCTGATCGTCCTCCCCTTTTGAAATGCAGAACCATCTTTCTTGTTGGGAATAACCTTGATTTTGGTACATTGTTCTTTTAGTTGTGCTTTTAGATCTGATTGGTTAATATTACAAGATTTGAGCATCTTTATTTTTTAAGAAGGTGATTTTGTAGCTAGTTTTGCAACATCCTTAATTAGATTTTAATTAAAGGTCTGTGCTAATTTATTGTGCTAAATTTATAATTGGTTAGTTTTCCCTTCTTTTTTGATAGTTTTTCTTTTTTTTCTTTTTCATTTTTTTTTTGTCCATTTTACTATCTTTTGTAGAAAATAATCAATTTCCTTGATTGTTTTCAAGTTTTCGGCTCATTATATTTTGTCATTCTTGTAATGTCTTTCATACATCTTTATAGCACCACCCAAATTGTTTTTGTACAAAATGTTTAATATGCAGAATAAATTTCATTGGAGAGATATACTTATAATGACTAAATCTAATTCAGAAATAGTGTTCTTCCCTATCACGTGTTTACACTTGTTTCATACCTCCTGGCACTTAAAACACGTGTTATACAAAACTTATAGGAATTACCTTCAGATATTATGTTATGTTGGCATTTATAACTTCATGATGTCAACTTGCTTTATTTTTGTTTTGATTTATGAAATAACCTGAAATCACAGGAAAACAAGTCAACAGATATAGTGGTATAGTGGGTACAATTATCCTCAAAAAATAAAACCAAATAATAATTGATGTGCTAGGTTGCTTGTTTATAGTACCCTATCAGTACTTTACAAAGTGTGAAATAAGCAAGCCTCAAATCTCATCACAGAGACATGCCTTAAGCCTTACCCACTGTCCTCAATCCTCACCACCACTTGTTATTTTTCAGTGAGATTATTCAACCTCTTCTTAAAACTACATTTCTTACTTTATTTTGTTCTTAGAACTGACAGAAGTTTGTGTGCTGTCTTTCAGAGAGAAGTAGCTTTTGGTTTTATCAGTTCCTTTTTTGTTCGTGTATTTTAATCGTCTTCAGATTTTGCCATTGCTTTCCTTTAAATTCTTGTTTTAAACTTTTTAACTAGAAGTATATGTCACATTATTGTATATTTATGCATTGATGAAGTAATCTAACTGGAGGATTAAAAACTTATAAAAATAGATACCAGTGTTTAAATATTCTGATTTATTCATCAGATAAAAATTTCCAGTGGGCAAATACTGGAGCAACTGTGTTTGGAACACAGTCAGCCAGTAAAGTTGGTGAAGAAGAAGATGGCAGTGATGAAGAAGTAGTTTATAATGAAGATATCCATTTTGAACCAATAGTGTCATTACCAGAGGTAAATATTAAAGAATGAAAATCTTACTGATAACTTCACATTTTAGGTTTAAAACTTGATTTGTAGGGCTAGTTTTGTTTGCATTTTCTTTCACAATATTTATAATTTCAAATGAAAACTCTGTTTATTTTTTTAGAAATTCAGCCTTTAAGTAAAAATTGTCTTTGTCAAAATTTATATATAAATGTTGTTTGGCATATTATGTACAAAATTTTTGGGAAGAGCTAAATTTTTTCTGTTAGGGCATCATGTTCGTGTTCATAAACATAATTCTGGGGGCAAAAATACGTACTCTGATACTTGCTGAAGTCGTATCAAAAATAAACTATGCTTTCTGGACAAGAATGTTGTTTTAGACAAGTTACTTTGTCAATTTTTAACCTGAAGCAATAATTAATTAATATTTATCTTGAACAACTTTTTGAAATCTCTTCTTATAAAAGAATGTAATTTTTAAAAGGAAAAAGAATACTATATGAAAGAAAAATATTTAATGACAAATCAGGTCTTACTTACCTGCCTCATCTAAATCAGATGTATTCTAGCCGTAAGATATTACCATTTATTTTGATTCTATAGTTCAAATTCTGTTACTGTTATTACAAAGAGAATATTTTAAGGAATTTGGATTTTTGGAATTTGTTGTGGATATATGTTAAAAACAGCAGCTAATTTTTCACCTATTATAGGTAGAAGTAAAATCTGGAGAAGAAGATGAAGAAATTTTATTTAAAGAGAGAGCCAAACTTTATAGATGGGATCGAGATGTCAGTCAGTGGAAGGAACGCGGTGTTGGAGATATTAAGATTCTTTGGCATACACTGAAGAATTACTATCGGATCCTAATGAGAAGAGACCAAGTGTTTAAAGTGTGTGCAAACCATGTAATTACCAAAACAATGGAATTAAAACCCTTAAATGTTTCGAACAATGCTTTAGTTTGGACTGCCTCGGATTATGCTGGTACATTCAAATGCTACTTTTCATTTTTTGGACTTTGCTAAAATCTGTAACAAATACAACAGTTATTTTGATACTGAGGTTATTGTATTGTGTTGTCGTTTAATAGATGGAGAAGCCAAAGTGGAACAGCTTGCAGTGAGATTTAAAACCAAAGAAATGGCTGATTTTTTTAAGAAAAAATTTGAAGAATGTCAACAGAATTTATTGAAACTGCAGAAGGGACAGGTATCACTGACAGCAGAATTATCAAAGGAGACAAATCCTGTGGTGTTCTTTGATATTTGTGCAGATGATGAACCTCTAGGACGTATAACCATGGAATTATTTTCAAACATTGTTCCTCAAACTGCTGAGAACTTCAGAGCACTATGCACTGGAGAGAAGGGTTTTGGTTTCAAGAACTCCATTTTTCACAGAGTAATTCCAGATTTCATTTGCCAAGTAAGTATTGACTGTGTATCACAACTGAAGTCTATGAAAGTTCATCACACTAACTGGGAAATTTGAGTGTTTTTCCTCATTTGTAATTTTCTTAAGATTTCTTTAGCTTTTCCACACATTAGTTTGTATTGCCACCCCAACATCCTACCCCCACAAAAACTTTCAACCTAAAGTGGTTGAAATTTCTAATACTTTGAACCTGCTATTAAATTGAGGGTGGGAAAAAGGCTTCTTGTTATTTTTGTCTTCTTTCAAAACAGATATTTCCTAAATTTCAAACCACATTTCTCAAGCAATCTGGTGTTTATGACTTATCCTGTAGTGGTTAGTTAGTTCTGCATGTATTTTAATATTTTTTTCAGGATTCCTATTAATCAAAAATTTTTTCAGGGTGGAGATATCACCAAACATGATGGAACAGGAGGACGGTCCATTTATGGAGATAAATTTGAAGATGAAAACTTTCATGTGAAACATACTATTCCTGGCTTACTATCGATGGCTAATCGAGGCCCAGATACCAATAATTCTCAATTTTTTATTACACTGAAAAAAGCAGAACATTTGGACTTTAAGCATGTAGTATTTGGGTTTGTTAAAGATGGCATGGATACTGTGAAAAAGATCGAATCATTTGGCTGTCCTAAAGGGTCTGTTAGTCGAAGAATTATTATCACAGAATGTGGACAGATATAAAATCATTGTTTCTCTTAGTAAATTTTACCTGTGTAAACAGTTGAATTGAAGCTTAGCTATTATGACAATATGGTAATTATGTTCAGCTTTTGAAAATGGAGGTTTCTAATGTATAAATGTAAAATTGCAGCTTATAGCTGTTGTCACTTTTTAATGTGTTATAATTGACCTTGCATGGTGTGAAATAAAAGTTTAAACACTGGTTTATTTCAGGTGTACTTGTGTTTATGTACTCCTGACTTATCTGTATTAAAATGGAATAATACTAATCTTGTTAAAAGCAATAGACCTCATACCATTGAAAGAATATTATATAAAAAATTTAATTTTAATTCCTTTTAAGATATTGGACTTAATGCATGGATATACTTACCATTTGAATAGAGGGACCAAAACTTGGATAATTTTTATTTTAGATTTGAAAATAATATTTGGTAATTTTAACTATTGGTGTGGTCATTTATGCATAGAGACTCACTTAGGAATGGGGTAGAGCCCAGGTGTAGAGACTTAACCAAAGTGCTCTTCTATAATCCTTGCACCTCTTGTATAGTTAACTTCAAAGTAGAGTACCTTCTTTTCTTAAAATGATATGTAGCTTCCTGTGCCATTTCAAAGGTATTAATTTTTACATTTTAAACAAGTTATTTCCTTAGATTTTAAAAAAATTTTCTGTCATCTGTTTCTACTACCTCAAACTGCAATTTGGTTCTTAATAGAACTTGCATTTTCCCTTACAGTTATTGTGATAAAGTATGAATATTTTAAAAAGGTCTATACCATGTTCTTTGGTTAAATATTTGCTTTATACTAGATTGTTGAAGTACTTTTTTCTGGTGAATTTTGTAGCAAAAAATAAAGTGACAATTGTTAACAGCCATGCCATTTTAAAAATTTATTACTTGTGCATGTGTTTGTTCATTCTAGAACCAAAGTGAGGAGGACAATTAAAGATCTGTAACTTAAACTTGCCATGTAATTTCCAGAGCTCCCAAGGAAGTGACTTATTTCAAGTTTGATACACACTGAAAACTTATTTGGAAATGGCTAGTGTCAAAAGTTAGACTGTTAAAGCGGGATGTTCTCATCAACCTACTCAATATAGAACTACAAAGAAGCTAGTTAGAGCACAAAATCTTATGGATTTTAATTATTCTAGTCACTAAGAGTGGCTCCCCAGTGAACTCATCTCATTTAGTAAAAGACATTGGGGCTTATTCTGTTTAGGGATTTGGAAATAGGCTATCCTATAGTAAGTGCCTATTCAACCACCAGTTGAGAAGGGTGCCATCTGTGGTTTGTGTGAGTAATGAGTGATGGAATACCATCACTAAATCCACTTGGCCATAAACCCAGGTAATCAAAATAAACCTACTACAATGTATCAGTTGAACTACATGAAATTTAGAGAGAACCATGGACTACATGCATGCACATTTAATAGTAAGAATTGGCTCCATTGGCAACTTATTTAATATAAGTTGCTGTAAAGTGTGTTGAATTTTTCAGCTGGGACAGCTAATACCTTTGTCCTGATTTTAAAAGAACATCCAAGTAAAGGCAAGTGCTTTCTTTCTTATTTATTTATTTATTTAAAGATTTTATTTATTTTGAGGGAAGGGGGAAAGCAGGGAGAAAGAGAAAGAGAGAAACATCAACGTGTGGTTACCTCTCATGCACCCTCTACTGGGACCTTCCCCAAAACCAAGGCATGTGCCCTGACTGGGAATCCAACCAGCGACCCTTTGGTTCACAGGTCAGCACTCAGTGCACTGAGCCACACCAGCCAGGGCACTTTTTCTTTTTTTTAAAAGAGAAATCAGTGCTATTCCAAAGCATTCCCATTTTGAATTAAGAAGATTTTGCCTTGGCTGGTGTGGCACAATGGATTGAATACTGCCCTGCTAACCAAAGGGTCACCAGTTCGATTCCCAGTCTAGAGCACATGCTTGGGCTGCAGGAGAGGCCCCCAATAGTGGACACGCGAGAGGCAACCACACATTGATGTTTCCCTCTCTCCCTCTGTTCCCCTTTCTAAAAATAAATCTTTAAAAAAAAAATTAAAAAGTAATACCTTGACCAAAAGTTTGATTGAAAATGACTAGTAAACTGCCTTTTCCAATATTAGTATTCCAAAGATGCTTAAAAGTGCCTCGAGGCATTTTTGAGAAAGACTCGTAATTCAGGAAAGGGTTTTGTGATTTCTCTTTGTTACTTAATTGCTGATGTGGTATAGGCACACATGTTGCGTCTTTTTCAAAGAACTGGTGTGATTTTATATTGGCTCATTAAATTCCGCTTAAAGATAAAAAGAAACTCATTATTTGTATAGCAATACTTTATGGCAAAAAACTTGTTTTAAATAATTTTCAGAAAACTAATTAAAATATTGATCTTAGAAAATATTTGGCATTTGAGGAAATTTAATATAATCCAAGGACTTCAGTAATTGTTAGTCCGGACATGCTGGTGAATACAATTTAGAAAAGTAAAGGATTATCCTAGTGTAGTTGTATAACTGACAGAAATTAAGTGGTTATTCAGATGCTCAATTCAGTCTCTAATTTAGGTTGATGTACTATGTCAATAATGATAGGCACTGTTCTGGGCACTGGGGAAAGTTGTTTAAAAAAAAAAATGCTCAAGAAGCTTGCTTACACTCTTAATACTGCGTGTTAATTCCGGTTTTCCACGTAGGAAACACTGGCCAATGGCAGGAAAGTGAAGAGGTAGTTATTGAAATCTCTAGGCTTTGTAGTAAGATATATTCTTGATTTTTCCCTTCTTTAATGTTACAGTTAGCAAAGGCCATTCTGATTATGTCCTAAAGCACACTAAATATATATCTCTGGCCCTGAGATACATATTTATTAGTCAGTTGTTGGATGGAGCATCGTCCCTACACCAAATGGTTGCAGTTTGATTCTGGTCAAGGCACATGCCTAAGCTGCAGGTTGTGTCCCGTGTGGGGTGCTACCTGAGATGCAACGCTTCCGTGTTTCACACATCAGCGTTTCACACATCCATCCCCTCTCTAGAATCAATAAGCATGTCCTCCGGTGAGAAAAAACACAACGTCAGATGTGCCCCAGGTCAGGGTGGGGTCCTACCAGTCAGGTTCGGACCATCCTGGTGAGCCCCGCTCTGTGGACAGGTGGTGTATGCATTCCCACGTACACGCAAAACGCGCGGAAATACAAGACTGTGGCTTCCTCCCTGGCCACGGACCCCTGAGTCTCAAGTTAAGGACCGTGTCAGGCCCGCTGAATGCAACCTAAGCGGACACGATGGAGGAAAACGGACTGAAAAGATTAAACACTATCAATTGAAATAACATCCCAATAAAGAAATTAGTAATTAAACGTAACGCTAAGACGTTTTTAACACAATACGGAACACTTCGAGAGACACCTCTCCATACCCCGGCGCCGAGCTCTCCGCCTGAGGGGGTGGGCTGTGTCGTGCGTCATGACGCACTTCCGCTGCGCGAGCTCCGCGCTTGCGCGTACTGTCGCGGGTTTAAACGCTGTTCCCGGGGAGACAACGGCAACCTAGTACAATGGAGCCGAG
Source organism: Mormoops blainvillei (assembly GCA_004026545.1). NCBI lineage: Eukaryota > Metazoa > Chordata > Mammalia > Chiroptera > Mormoopidae > Mormoops > Mormoops blainvillei. The sequence goes on along the minus strand of PVJD01001898.1, from coordinate 25,976 downwards.
GGTCGTCAAACCCCCCGGGCAGGATTTCGCGGTGGAGCGTCTCAAAAGCCGCTACGGGCTAGGGGGTTGCTTCTCCGCCGAGGTGAGGCCTCGGGCTTCTTCCCCGGCCCTGTTTCTGGGCCTGCGGGTGTATTCCTGCTAAAGTGAAATAACCCACCCAGCAACTCCGCGAGGGCCCTTCAGCATAGAACAGGTCCAGTGAAAGTTAGCTCCAGGGGAGAGTATTTCTAGACAGCAGATGTGTAAATGCGTGGCAGGTAATGTCACATACATGGGAAAGTATTCTATCAGAAAAGTTTCTTCACCAAAGCTTTTGAAGGTTATATTTTACCAATCGTGGTATGTCATCGTTGATAGTATTTTTGAATTTTTATTTACAGTGACTTCAGTGGAGTCCAAGAAACAGTATAATTCCTTTAAAAGGCTTAGTGTGAAATAATTTCAAACTTTAAAAAAGTTGCCAGAATAATACTCTTGTACCCTTCATTTGTATTCACCATTGTTAAACATTTTGCCACATTTGCTTTACAATTCTTTTTCCGTATTTTTGACTCGCTTTCCATACCCACATTTTTTCCCCAGAACTATTTGAGGGTGTTTTTCAGTCATCGTGAATCGTTACTGTGAAATATAAATACTTAAGTTTGATTTTCCTAGAAATAAGTACATCGTCTTTTATAACCAGAGTAGTAAGTTCAGGACATTTACCATTGCTACAATATTATGTATTTCATATCTAAATGTTACCAATTATCTCAGTTATGTCCTTTGTGAAAATTTTTTTCTGGTACAGATATAATCTAAAAATGAGCATTGCATTTGTTTTTTTATTATTGCCTTTAATTTGGAAAGAATTCTGCATGTAGGACAATTATTGATTAGAATGTCATTCATTTTGGGTTTTAAGTAGATACCTCATGAGTAGATACTGGTTATAAGTTTTTGGCCAGAATACTGCATGAATGATGTGTGGCTTGCTGTGTTCATCAGGGCATACATGTTGTTGCTTTGTCCCTTTATTGGTGATGTTAACTTTGATTACTTGGTTAAGGTGGTGCCTGCCAGATTTCTCTACTGGTCTAATAAAAGACCAACCTTTGTTATTAGTACATAATTTATAGGGAACAATTTTGTGACAGGAAGTTGATTCTTAGTATACACATTAAATAATATTATTATTTTTTTTTAGTATGCATTTTCAAATTTTGATCAGGCTAAATGTAAGAGAAGATCTCTAACCTCCCCAGGTAAGCCAGTAGAAGATTTTGTGTATTTGGGGTTTTAACAAATTTAATTTGAAAGAAAGAATTTTTAAAAAATGTTTAGACTTAATAGCTATTGTCAGATGTCTTGTGATACTAAGCTCTTTTCCCTCTGGTAATGAGCTAATAGTAATCATGATTTGGGGGTGAATATGTAAGATGTCTTAAAGAATCATATTGAAATTTTTTTTAAAAGGTTTTAATTTATTTTTAGAGAGGGGAAGGGAGGGAGAAAGAGATGGAGAGAAACATCCATGTGAGAGAGACACATTGGTAGGTTGTCTCATATGCACCCCAACTGGGGACTGAACCCGAAACCCAGGCATGTGCCCTGACTGGGAATTGAACTGATGACCTTTTGATTCACAGGATGATGCCCAACCAACTGAGCCACACCACTCAGGGCTAACCTTTAGAGTTTTGATTTGTTGATGCATCTTAGGCAGTGTTTTTACTAGTAAATACAGTCGTTGAACTTTGAGATAATTATAGCAGAAACAGTAGTTAATATCTTTAAAAGTTCATCAGATGGTGAATTAAGGAATTTCATTTTTTTTCCAAACTTAATGTTATTTTGAAATTTTATAACATTCTTCTGAAACATTTTTTCAGTATGGAAAAAAATATTCCAGTTATTACTGAGTCTGGTATCTTCAAAATAAATTAAGGTTGAATTTTAGTTTTGAAAATTCCCCTAAAACTTCCAACTGTAACAGGAAGAGTAGGCATTCGTGCTGCCAGTCACTACCAGAACCAATAGGCAGAGACAAAGATTGAATCTTTATGGGTGTCATCATTCAGATGACAGTGATCTGAGAAGGTAGGTGTATATCCTCAAAAAACTGTCTAACATGTTATCTCATGCTGACCTTTTAATAGGGAGAAGGAAAGGGTAAGTAAGATGTTTGGGGAAAGGTTAATCAGGTAAGAGTTGCAGTCCATCAGGATTTTCTTAGTATTTCTTTAACTGCTGATCAACAATTCTTTGTCTAAGTTAGGCACATTCTCTCCCCTGGAACACATGATTCGGATACCATCTTTATTGCTTGCAGACCTCCTGGGGCACAGAGGCTGAATTGCTTGTGGACTGCCTGCAGTCCCGTAGGTTGGGTATTCCAGTTTCTGGAATAACAGCTTTCTATGTGCTTTATTCACTGAAGCCTATCAACTGTGACTGAATCTGAAGTCTTTAACTCTTGGGTTCTCCTATCACAACATTTCAAAATATAGCCAAGAAGTAAATTTGAGGGGATAAAAATGTGTGTACACGTAAAAGTATTCCTAAATAACTTATCGGAGAAGCTCCCTTTTCCTTGTTTTCAATGAATTTAGATACAGGCTAACGGTTCATTAAATCTTAGTGTTTAAAGTATATCAGATTAAAAATAAAATGTTTAATGTTTGAGGACTGATGAGGTATCATGAGGTAGAAAGAGGGCTGGGTCTGAATTTTATTCCTTCTACTTGCTGTTTGTGTTACCTGGAAAAATTTAGATAACTTCTCTAGTTCTTAGGTTCCAAATCCTTAAAATAAAATTAAAAGCTTTCTTGCTTGGAGGGGTTGCCAGGATAAAATAAGATAATGGATGAAAAAGCATTTTGTAATCCGGAAAGTGCTATAGTAAAATATAAGATTTGATGCCTATTTTCTGGAAGTTTGTATCAAGAAGACAGAGATAAATCCTTTAAGTAATTTTGCTGTCTTATCTTTAGGAGCCTGTAATGAGATCATTAATAACTGATCCTACTAAGTTATTATCTCTGCTATTTTCTCTATTAACAGATGATTTGGATATCTACTCATCTGGAGATAAAGTTGTTACCTCATTAAGATGGTATTCTGATGAAAGAAAGCATTCCAGGATACCTCTTTGTAGTTCATTAAAGCATTTCGACATGAACTGGTAAAGTACCCTGCATCCTTACTGTTGCTGTCCCTTGACTATTTGAAGAAACTGAGAAACGGCCAAGGATGGATTATTTATGTGTTTGCGTTTACCTGAGAGGAAGTGTAAGCAGACTGGAAACTGCTGAGTAGCAACTGTCTAGTAGTGTGGTAAGCCGGGAGTTTCAGATAGGCTGAGAGAGAGAGAGAGAGAGAGGTATTGATTGAAGAAGTCAGCCTGGGGAGATGGTAACGACAAAATATGTGTGAGATAGTCCTGGGGTATGAGGGGTTAGCAGCTTTGTACAAGAGGTTTTACCCTGGGTAAAACAAGTAGAAAAACTGGAAGCTGAGGTGAAATAAAATTCCAAATTGGATTTTATTAAATGCCAAAACTGTGTGGCAGAAGGAAGTGCTATGGTTATCAAGGAGGAGTAAACATTTTGAAATATATACCATAAAGATATATACATACAATATAAAATGTTGAGATAATTATGGAAAGGAAAAAAGACAGTTAGGCCTAAAATATCATACATGATTAATGTAATTGGTATTTGGGAGCTTGAAGTTTTTTATGTAATTGCTTGATTCTCCACTTAAATGAATCCACGTAAGGCCCTTAGAATTTTTTATTAGTATTCAGATTGTAGAAAAGCATTTAAATATGCTATTATCATCATTATTGTTGTGGTTATTAGTTGGCACTCACAAAGTAACCTAGTTGATCTGGATGCAAGATTTGTACATGAGGTAAGTTGAATACAGAGTAAGGAAAGTAAAAATTGCCTTAACATAGTTATGAGTGATTGGAAATTATTTGCTTATACTTAACTGATAGTTTTATAATTTTTTGTTTTTGGGTATGTAGAGGGAGCCAAGGCTGATACCAAAGATGAAATGCTAATTTACCTGACTAATGCTGTAAATGCTTCTCTCCCACCTCTGTAAGCCCTTTTCGCGCCAAATCTATACCAAACCTCCCAAGACCCTCCCCCACTTGGCCCAGCATAAAAGGAGTGCGGGGCTATTGTTTTGGGCTCAGAATTTGGAGTTTGTCTCCTCTGGGCCCGTGCACGTAAATAAAGATCGTGCTCCTAAACCCCACGGTGTCTGGTCATTTCATTTTTCTGTAACAGGTGTAATTTCAAATTATAATTTGAAGCTTTTGGACTGTGAGGGTTTTTTATAACATTGGACAGTTTTTTCACAATCCCTAGTTATGATCTAGTTTAGAATTACAGTACCATCCAGCACGGGAGCCACATGTGGCTATTGAGTAATTGAAATAGGGCCTGTCTGAATTGAGATACTGGGTTGACCAAAAAGTTTGTTTGGTTTTTTTCCATAAGGTGGCTCTAGTACCACTTAGTTGTCTTTAACTTCATTCAAAACAATTTTGTTAGGTTGTATTGTGGGAGCTGTCATTTTGGCGTGCGTTTAAAATAAAACTTACCAAAATTGGTGATTTTTTTGTGTAACCATTTTAATATTGGAGAAGGAAGAAAATAAGCAACATTTTCAGCATATTATGCTTTATTTCAAGAAAGATAAAACCCAACTGATGCAAAAAGATTTGTACAGTGTATGGAGAAGGTACTGTGACCAATTGAATGTATCAAAGTGGTTTGCAGTGTTTCATACTGGAGATTTCTTGCTGGACAATGCCCCACAGTCAGGTAGACCAGTTGAAGTTGATAGTGATCAAATCGAGACATTAATTGAGAATAATCGAATTTCTTGTACTCAGGAGATAGCCAATATACTCAAAATGTCCAAATCAATAAAGTTACTGGTGAAAATTAAAAATGTGTCTTTTACTTTATGGAAAAAAAACATATATATGGACCTTTTGACCAACCTGATATGTTGGAAGTCTTAAATATACACCAGATTGAAGAAGATGGGTTAAAGAATTTAAATATCTTAATTTTTAAATATTGATTACCTATTAAAGTGATACTCTTTTAGATATACTGGGTTAAAAATAATAATGTTAAAATTTCACATCTGTTTATATTTTTAATGTGTTTAATGTGGCTACTAGAAAATTTTAAATTACCTTACGTGACTTGTACTATATTCCTTCTGAACAGTACTGCTTGAGAAATTTCAACTTTGAGATCATCTTTTTGTTGAGAACACTTGGGAGCCTAGTTCTCTTCCACCTTTTACTTGTTATGTCATCTGTTATTTAAATGCTTTAGGGTTCAGTTTCCTCATGTTAAACAATACTTCTTTTAGCTAAAATGATAGATAACAATACCTGTTATATCTATCACACAGAAGTATTATGAATTAAAAGAGAGGTTGGCAGTAGTAGAGCACTCTAGAGGTAAATGTAGTTTTCAGGTAACCATATGTAGGAAGATACTGATGTTGAACTTTCAGGATCAGTGACTGACTTTTTATAAAATATGTTTCCATTTTGCATTAAAAAAATATTTACTTTATCATTTTTCTTGATTGTGATGCTGTTAATATTTAAGAAGCAGTTTTATCTCCTTAAAATGCTATTGTAAACTTCCAGAATGCTGTGATATGTATTTTTTTTTAAAAGCCTAGATGAAGAACTGGATTCTTTTCATAATTTGAAGCAACAGGAAACAGAAGAAGAGTTAATTGAAAATGATCAAAAAGTTAGTAACTTCAAATTGACCAAGCAGTCTTTTAAAGAAAAAGAAAAAGGTAAAAGAAATATTCATTTTAAATTAGTCATTTAAATAACTATGTGAAGTAGTACACATAAAGCTTACCCCATAGTAATAAACTTTTCTCTCAGGCATGTTTTTTCTGTGTTCCGAATTTTTGTAAGCTGTGGGATAAATACTGTGCATATTATTAATCTAAAGTAAAACAGAAAAATAAACTTCATTATTTTCTAGTAGTATTCCTAAACTCTCAAAACTAATGAAAATTAGCTAATCAATTAAATACTTATTAGAATTTCTTTAGTTCTTTTTCATGTCAGTATTTGTTAGGAAGTGAGTAAAATCTGGTGGTAGTATTTGACGAATCCTTTAATATTTTACAAAAATACTCCAGATTACTTAAGGTTATGTCTTCCTTGGGCACCGAACTAATAGTTAAACTCTATGTGCCTGGCTGGTTGGTTGTGTTAGGATTTCAAGGAGAGAGGCGATCAGAAATGGCGCACTCCTCATTGCTGCAGTATTTTGAGAGCACTTGTCGCCACGTTGATAACTTATATGCATCTCTTCTGACATACAAAAATATAAAATAGGATAAAACAGTGAAGATAATTCTGGTATTCATAGAAGAACATATTATTTAAAGGAGGAGGTTATAGAAATTGCCTAATTACATGATTATGTAGTTATAGACATTGTATAAAGTTTAAAATAGGTAAAAAAAATAAGGCCATTTATATAGGTAGTAAAAATTAAAAAGAAGTGAAGCAGTGATTAACACTATATTTGGGTTAGGGGAGAGGGAGGAATGTATGATCAGTAGCTTCTGAACTAATTATATTTCTTGGTCTAGCCAGTTAATACATAAATGTTTTCATGCACTTAAAAAATCTATTTTGAAATCATTTGAGACTTACCAAAAAGTTGCAAAAAGGGCACAGAGAATTCTGTGTAGCCTTCATCCAAATTTTCTAAATGTTACATTTTGTTACTTTTGCTTTATCATTCTTCCTTTCTACATGTATTACTTGAAACTTTTTAACAATACTATTGTATAATTCAAATTTAAAATAGTTCTTCCTGAAGATTACCTTATCTGCAGATATTTAAAACTGTAAATTAATAAAGTTTATAAATAAAATTTTATTTTCTTTGCAGTTGCCTGGCCATCTGAATTGACCTCAGATTCAAGAAATTGGACTGAGCGTTGTAGTGATGCAAGTAACTCTCCTTTGAAACATGTCAGCTCTCCAACATCTAGAGCATCGAATAAGCCAAGTTTACTTCCACGTCATATCAATCAGATATATGATGAATTATTCCAAATACATCAGAAACTGCGGGTAAGAACTAAATACTGGATTGAGAATTTAGAAGTATTTATGTTCCAGACACCAACATTTACAAAATTTAAACACTACAAGATATTTCATTTTTATCATTTTTGATTAGTGTGTCAAGACAGGGTCAGAAGGGAACCAACGCAGTTTATAAGAACAATTGAAGGGGAAAATGTATGGCTGAGAGAAAAATATAAACAGTGGTTTTTTTTATATGTAGTACTTTTTAGATTTTGGACTATCTTAATGTTTTGTTTATTCTAATTCCATCCCATCCTTGCTTAAGAAATAAAATCTGCTAGTAAAGCATGCTTTTTGAAGTAGGTGTTCTAGATCTGTTGTTTTAAATACATATATGTAAGCAGTTCTTGTCAACTCTCATTAATATGCAGTTCAGAACATTGGCCTTTATCTTCGGGATTTTTTATTTCTAAAGGAGGTGATTCATGAATTTATCAAGTGTCCACTAGGTAGAAGTACAGAAGGAATCAAAGTATATGTAATACACAATTTCTGTTGAAATTCTAGTAGGAAATATATTTTTATACACATGAAATAAACATTTTTAAAAAGTGAGTATCTCATTTTATCTAAATAATTCAGATAATAATTACCATAGCATTTTAGAAAAAGATTAGTTTAGCCTAAAATCACTGGGGAAAAATTCAAGGAGATACTTAGCTTGGTATTTGACTGAAGTATAGAATTTAAAGAGAGGAGAGGATTTGGAAAGGCATACCAGGCCCAAGGAATTGGAGGTGAGGGATTTTTAGAAAGGAGTGATTTGTCGGACTGTGAGTTTATTAGCCTGCCTGGGAAAGAAAATAGTGAAAAGTCAGGTTGGGTATTGCAGATTTTTAAACGAAAGAGTTACAGAATAAAAGTTTATTGCATTTGGAGGATTCCTTTGCTAATACCTTATGGGGTAAGAAAGAATAAACAGGGTTGTAAGGATATATCTGTCATCTATAATAAACACAATGAAAGTATATTTAATTTAAAAAAAGAATGGCTGGTGTGGCTCATTTGGTTGGAACATCATCCTGTACACTGAAAGGTTGGTGGTTCAGTTCCCAGTCAGGGCACATACCCAGGTTGTGAGTTCCATCCCAGTGGGGTGCACATGGAAGGCAACCAATTGATTTCTGCCTCCCACTTCTGTCTCTCTCTCTCTTTCTCTCTCCCCCTCTCCCCTTTCTCCCTCCCACTCCCTTTTTCTCTAAAATCAATAAACATTTTATAAAAACTTTTTAAAAAATGAAGTACAAAGGTTTAGTCTTATTTAATTAATCTCTAGTTTAACCCGACTCTAAAAATTACTTTGTGGTCTTCTGTTGTGTTGGTTATCATTAAGTATATACATTCTGTCATTCTACATGATTTCATTTATTCAACAAATATTTAAACACCTGTTAATAACATATTTGCATGCTCAGTGCTGAACATAAAGAAGTAAATAAATACGTATGGTCCTTGCCATGCCATAGCTTATTAGAAGCAAATTCTGAGTACTCATATAAATATAGTTTTATAAGTGAATAATCTTAAGTATGAACAGCTAATAGGGACAGATTGAGAGGTGAGACAAGGTTTATCTGAGAAAGTAACATTTTCTTTAGCCCCACAGAAACTTTTTAGTTTGATGTAGTCCCATTTGTTTATTCTTTTCTTAATATCCCTTGCCCTAGGGGATGTATTGGTGAAAATATTGCTGTGTGGGATATGTGAAATTTTCTTGCTTATGTTATCCTCTAAAACTTTTATAGTGTCACGATTTATATTCAAGTTCATATCTACCTTGAGTTCATTTTGGTGTATGGTATAAGTTGGGGGTCTAGTTTCATTTTTTTTTTGTATATACCATCCAGTTCTCCCAACACCATTCGTTGAAGAGGCTCCATTTTATGTTCCTGCCCCCTTTGTCAAATATTAACTGACTGTATTGACAGGGTTCATTTCCGGACTATGTGTTCCATTGGTCTGTCTGTTCTTATGCCAGTACCAGACTGTTTTGATTACAGTGGCCTTGTAATATAGTTTGATATCAGATATCGTGATTCCTCCTACACTGTTCTTCTTTCTCAGAGTAGCTGAGGCTATTCAGGGTCATTTATGGTTCCATATAAATTTTTGAAATTTTTGTTTTATATTTGTGAAATATGTCACAGTATTTTGATAGGGATTGCATTGAATCTGTAGATTGCTTTGGGTAGTATGCACATTTTGATGATACTGAGTCTTCCAGTCCATGAACATGGTACATGCTTCCATTTATTTGTGCCTTCCTTAATTTTCATCCTTCAGTGTTGTGTAGTTTTCAGAATACTGGCCTTTTATCTCCTTGATTAAGTTTATTCCTATGTACTTTATTTTTCTTGTTGCTGTAGCAAATGGGATTATTTTCCTAATTTCTGTTTCTGATGTTTCATTGTTGGTGTACAAAAATGCCTTCAAATTCTGAGTATTGACTTTGTATCCTGCTATTTTGCCAAATTCATTTATTAGGTCAAGTAGATTTTTTGGTGGAGTCTGTAGGGTTTTCTATGTACACTATCATGTCATCTGCAAACGATGCAGTTTTACTTCCTCCTGTACAATTGAATGCCTTTTATTTCTTTTTCTTGTCTGATCACTGTGGCTAGAATTTCTAATACTACATTGAATCGAAGTGTTGAAAGCAGACACCCTTGCCTTTTTTCTGATCTTAGTGGGAAACCGTATAGTTTTTGCTGGTTAAGTATGATTTCGGCTGTAGGTTTCTTGTATATGGCCTTTATCAATTTGAGGTATGCTCCCACTCTTTCCACGTTGCTGAGTGTTGTTATCATAAATAGGTGCTGTATTTTATCAAATGCTTTTTCTGCACCTATTAATGTGATCATGTGATTTTGTCTTTCTTTTTTTAAAAAAAATTTGATGTATTATGTTTATTGATTTGCAAATATTGTACCATCCGTACATCCCTGGGGTGAATCCCACTTGATCACGGTGTATGATCTTTTTAATATATTGCTGGATCCGGTTTGCCAATATTTTGTTGAGGATTTTAGCATCTGTGTTCATCAGTGATATTGGTTGTAGTTTTCTTAACTTGCCTGTGTCTTGTCTTACCTGTGTCTTTTCTGGTTTTGGAATTAGGATAGTACGGGCCACATGAAAATAATTTGGGCATCTGCTGTCTTCTTGGATTTTTTTAGAATAGTTTGAGAAGAATTGGGCTTAATGCTTCTCTAAATGTTTGGTAAAATTCTCCTGTGAATCCTTCCAGCACAGGGCTTTTGTGTGCCAGGAATTTTTTGACTACTGCTTCAATTTCACTAGCTTTTATGGGTCTCTTCAGCCTTTCTTCCTCTTCTTTAGTCAGTTCTAGAGGATTTTATGTTTCTAGAAATTTGTCCATTTTGCCCAAGCTTTCAGATTTCTTGGCATATAGTTGTTTGTAGTAATTTCTTACAATCCTTTGTATTCTTGTGATATCAGTTGTAATTTCTCCTCTTTCATTTCCGATTTTATTTATTTGGACCCTCTCTCTTTTTTTTTTTTGATGAGTCTGCTTAAAGGCTTGTCGATTTTCTTTATCTTTTTAATGATCTAGGTTCTGGATTTAGTGATCTTTAGGAGTGTTCTTTTAGTCTCTATTTCATTTAATTCTGCTCTGATCTTGGTCAGTTCCTTCCTTCCACTCACTCTGCACTTTGTTTGTTGTTCTTCTAGTTTTTGTAGATGTAGGGTTAGGTAGTTTATTTGAAATGTTTCTATCTTTTTCAGGTAGACCTATATTGCTATGAATTTCCCTCTCAGAACTGCCTTCTCTGTGTTCTATACGTTTTGGGCTGTTCTGTATTCATTTTCATTTGTTTCCAGAAACTTTTTGATTTCTTTCTTGATCTCATTATTTACCAATTCATTGTTAAATGACATGTTATTCAGTCTCCATGTATTTAACTGTTTTTGAAGTTTTTCCTTCTGGTTGGTTTCTAGTTTCAAACCACTGTGATCTGAGAAAATGCTTGATATGATTTCCATTTTCTTGAATTTTTTAAGACTTATTTTGTGTCCTGTCATGTTGGTCTGGCTTTGAAAATGTTCCACGTGCATTTGATAAGAACGTGTATTTTTCTTCTTTCGAATGAAAGGTTCTGGGTATATTAATGAAGTCCATTTGTTCTAGTGGGTCGTTCAGTGCCACAATATCCTTGTTGACTCTTTGTTTGGAAGATGTGTCCATGGTTGACAGTGGGGTATTAAAATCTCCTACTACTAGTATGTTTTTGTCTGTATCTTTCTTGAAGTCCTCCAAGATTTTCCTTATATATTTGGGTGCTGTCTGTTGGGTGCATATATGACATACAATGTTTATGTCTTCTTGATGAATTCTTCCCGTGAGTATCATGAAGTATCCTTCTGTGTCTCTTTATGGCTTTTGTTTTGAAATCTGTTTTGTCTGATATAAGTATTGCTACCCCAGTTTTTATTTCTTGTCCATTTGCTTGGAATAATTTTTTCCAGCCCTTAACTTTCCAGTTTGTGTAGCTCTTTTGTTCTGAGTTGGGTGTCTTGCAGGTAGCATTTGTGTGGGTCATGTTACCTTATCCATTCAGCTACCCTGTCTTTTGATTGGAGCATTTAATCCATTTACATTTGAGGTTATCATTGACAGGTACTTATTCATTGCTATTTTTCCCCTTTGTACTTGTATTCCTGTCTCTCTCTCACTTTTTTTTCTTCCTCTTGCTAAAGCAGTACCTGGAGCAAGTCTTGCAATGCTGGTTTGGTGGAGGTTTATTCTGTTAGCCTTATGTCTGGGAAACTCATTTTACCTTCCATTTTAAATGAGAACCTTACTGTGTAGAGTAGTCTTGGTTGCAGGCCTTTGCTTTTCATTACTTGGAATATTTCTTACCATTCCCTCTGGCTTGAAGTGTTTCTGTTGAGAACTCAGCTGCTAGCCTTATTGGAGCTCCCTTGTATGTTACTTCCTGTTCTCCCTTGCTACCTTTAGGATTCTCCCTGTTTTTGAATTTTTCCTTTTTAATTATGATGTGTCTTGGATTGGGCCTCTTTGGGTTCATCCTGATTGGGACCCTCTGTGCTTCCTGGACCTGTATGACTTTTTCTGTCATCAAATTAGGGAAGTTTTCCATCATTACTGTTTCAATCAGGTTTTCTACCCCTTGCTCCTCTTCTTCTCCTTCTGGTATCCTTATTATATGGCTATAATTACATTTCATGTTGTCCTGCAGCTCCTTTAACCCCTCTTCATTGTTTTTGAGCCCTTTTTTGTTTTCTTGCTCTTTCTGTGAATTTTTTTCTACCTTGTCCTCCAGCTTGCTGATTTGATCTTTTGCTCCATCTGATCTGGTTTTAATTCCTTCTACCATGTTCTTTAATTCATAAATTGTATCCTTCATTTCCTCCTGGCTTTAATTGATGTGTACTATGTTCTTTCTCGTGCTGATGGAGTTTGCAATAAGTTCCTTATAGCTTCTCTGATGTTCCTTTATAGTTTGCACTAAACTTGTTGAGCTTCCTTTTAACCATTGTTTTGAGCTCAGTGTCTTATAGTTTACTTGCCTCTATTTCATTTAGCAGTCTTTCTGGGGATTCCTCCTTTCCTTTCAATTGGGGGTTGTTTCTTTGTCTCCCCATTTTACAGGAGACTCTTCTTGTTTACTTCTGCTTCTTAAAGTGATCTGCTTTGACTCTCTGACTTTGCAGTATGAACTTCTATGGTAGTAGACCTGTTTGATTCAGTTGTGCAGTCTACTTGATCTCCTGAACTTGACGCTCTTATGATGCTCTTTATGCTGTTTGTAGGCTCTCTGGATGTAGTTGGATATTGGTTGTTGTTGGTTTGTGTTTTGGTGGCTTCTTCCCTCCAGCTGGCTGACTGAGGGTCACTCCACCCACCATGTCTTACGTGCTATTGTGCAGGTGCTGCCACAATAAAGCCCAGGAAACAAACCCACACCCGCAAAAATAACTCCCACCTGCAGTAGCAAATGGTCCAGCATTAATAAGGGCGTGAAGTGATTAAGACTATTATAAGACAGGAGAGCGAATATGAGATAACCTATTGAATGAACGAAGATTTGAGAGGGCAGAGGGAGGAGCACTAACGAGAGTACGGAATTGGAGCAATGTGAATAGAGAAAGTAAAAATTTACATCGTAAATGAAAAGGAATGAAGAAGGCAGAATGGAGTAAGAGAAGGGAAGTGTAGAGTATTAGGTTTAAAAAGAGAATTAAAAAAATAAAGCAAGAAAGAGAAAGAAAATGGAAAAAAGTAAATAAATAATAAGTAAAATAGGAACCAAATTGGAAAAAAAGATCCACCACAGCAGTATCAATAATAAATGAGCTAAAATTAATATAAGTGGGATTGAAAGGAGATGGAAAAAGAAAGAGAAAAAAGCCTTAAGAGATGTCTAGAGGAAAGGGAAGTGATTTTGAGATGGTAGAGGGAGAGAGAATACTAAGAGTGAGGAATGAAAACCAGGCTAAGACAGGGAAAAGGTAAAATTTGAGACAAAGAATAGAACAGGCTGATGAAGGCAGAATGTGTAGGAAAAGGGAAATGGTAAAATGAGATTCGAAATGCGAAAATAGTGAAGATCTAGAGATACAATTAAAAAATGCAGTAATGCCTACCCTATCCACAACCAGCAAGCAAAGATTGCTAAGGGTGGAGAGAGAACGCTTGTATTTTAAGAGAGGTAAAAAGATTGTGAAATGTCCATTGACAAAAAAGTTGGTTTTGAGACTCTGGACGAGGGAGAAATAGTAAGAGTGGAGAATGGAAACAATTTGTAACAAGGGAGAAAGCAAAATTTTAAATGAAAGTAATAAGAGGAAAGAAGGTAAAATGTGGCAGGAAGGGAGGAGCAAATTATGAGAACTGAAACAAACTATAATATAAAATCTAGTGACTTAATATACCCAAACTTGAGGGATAAGAAATGAATGTTAAAAAACCCTGCAGGAAAGAAAATATCACAAATCGTGGAGAAGACCAACGTGAATTTCATCTCGGTGGTCTCTAGTATTTACCACTGTTTTTCTTTTTGGATTGGCCCCTGGTGATGTCAGATGGTGACCCTATCTGGCCTAGGTAGCCTGTTCGAGATGACCAGGGTTCTACCATCTGTGATTGACTCTGTCAGCTGTTAATCTAGTCACTCTGCACTCAGCAGTCAGGCTTAAGCACCACAGGTGGGACAGAGTATCTCCAGGGGGTGGGGCTATTGTTTCCCTTCAGGCTGATGCCGTTCCAAGTGGACTGGTCTGCCTGAGCAAGATGGTCTCTGTCGTATGGGAGAGGACCCAGTCCTGGGATCCTGGTGGCTGCTCTCTCAGTTCTATCCCCAAAAACCACCGTCCCCAGTCTCTCTGCAAGTGCCTCTAGTCCACTCTGCCCACCATGCCCCCTCCAAGCTTTGCAGAGCTCAGGGTAAGGGGCTGCATGTGAAAATTTATTTGTTGTCCCTTTAAAGGGCCCTTTGTACCTCCAGCCATCCATCACTGGCAGAGAGAAGACCTGATGCTTTTTTCCACTGGTTGTTATCTGTGTACTTTTCAGGCTCTGGTGCTGTAGGATGGGGAGCACAGCTTGGGGTTTAGACCCCACACTTTTCAGAAGAATCCCCTAGCCGCTTAATATCTCTCTGCCACCCCAACTGCCTCTTGTGGTCGCCCAGCCTGCCCTCTTGTGTCTCCACTGCACTCCCTACCAGTCACGTTGTGCTGAAGCCATTTCTTCTGTATGCCTGTGTTTATAAGGCTGCTTTCATGCCATTGTTCAGTTGTTTATTCTGGGTGATGTCTCCACAATTTAGTTGTAATTACAGATTGGTCCTGGGAGGAGATTAGTGTAACTTCCACTCACTCCTCTGCTATGTTGAATCCTCTGTTATTTGTTTCCTTTTACTCACTTTGGGCTTTGTCGTTCTTTTTCAAGTTCCTGTAAGTGTAAAGTTAGATTGTTTATTCGACTTTTTCTTGTTTCTTGAGATAGACCTATAATACTATGAATTTCTCTCTCAGGATTGTGTTCCCTGTATTCCACAGATTTGGTTCTTATTTACATTTTTTGAGGTATCTTTTGATTTCTTCCTTGATCTCGATGTTGACCCGTTCATTGGTTAATAACATGTTACTTAGCTTCCATGTGTTTGCATGTTTTTCAGTGTTCTTGTGATTGATTTCTAGTTTCATAGCATTGTGGTAAAAGATGATTTCAGTCTTCTTAAATTTCAGACTTCTTTTGTGTCTTAACATGTGGTCTTCCTAGAAAATGTCCCATGTGCACTTAAGAGTCTTGTATATTTTGCTGCTTTGGGATGAAATACTCTGTAGATATTGATTAAATCTATTTGATCCAATGTGTCATTTAAAGCCATGGTCTACTTGTTGAGTTTCTCTCTGGAAAATCTATACACTGAAGTCATTAGGGTGTTAAAATCCCCAAGTATAACTCTATTTCTGTTGATCTCTCCCTTTATGTCCATCAAGATTTGCTTTATGTATTTTGGTGCTCCTGTGTAGGGTGCATAAATGTTTACTAGGTTTATATCCTCTTGTTGTATTGTTTTCTTTATCATTATATAGTGTATTACCATAGCCTTGGTTTTAAAGTCTTACATTTGGTCGTATATAATTATTGCTATCCCAGCATTTTTTTCCTTTCCATGTCTTTTCTTTGAGCCTGTGTGTATCTTTTGTTCTGTACTGGGCCTCTCGAAGACAGTGTATATGTATGGTTCTTGTTTTTTAATGCATTCAGTGACCCTATATCTTTTGATTGGAGCATTTAAGCCATTTACATTTAAAGTGATTATTGATAGATACATACTTGCTGTCATTTTATTTTTTTTAACTGTGTTCCTCAATTATTATTTTTTCTTCTTCTCCTTATAGTTAGTCCTATAGCATTTCTTGTAGTACTGGTTTGGTATTAACAAACTCCTTTAGCCTTTTCTTGCCTGGGAAGCTCTATTTTCCCAATTTTAAATGATAGCCTTGCTGTTTTAAGTAGCCTGGGCGTAGGTTCTCGCTTTTTATCACTTTTAATATTTCATGCCAGTCCCTTTTGGACTGAAATGTTTCTGGGAGATATCAGATGACCATCTTATGGAGGTTTCCTTATAGGTAACTAACTGCCTTTCTCTTGCGTCTTTTAAGAGTCTCTCCTTGTCTTTAAGCTTGCCATTTTAATTTTGATATGTCTTTATGTGGTCCTCTTTGGGTTCATCTTGTTTGGAACTCTCTGTGCTTCCTGCACTTGTGTGTTTTTTTTCCTTCACCAGGTTAGGAAAGTTTTTGGTCATTATTTCTTCAAATACGTTCTCGATCCCTTGCTCTCTCCTACTTCTGATATCCCTGTGATGGGTATGTTGGTAGGATTTATGTTGTCCCAAAGATTCTTTAAGCTATCCTATTCATTTAAATTCTTTTTTCTTTTTGCCACTCTGATTGGGTGTTGTTGTTTTTTCTTTTTACCTGTTTTCCAAATCACGACTGTGATCCTGTCCTTCATCTCACCTTTTTATTCCTTCCAGTATGTTATTTATTTCAGATACTGCATTTTTAAATTCTCAGTGATTCTTTTTTATGGTTTCTGTGTCTTTTTACATGGTGTTGAGCTTCCTTATAATCATTACTTTGAGCACTATCTGATAAAGTGCTTGCCTCCATTTCATTTAGTTCTTCTGGAGAATTCTCTTGTGCTTTCATTTATGGCCTGTTTCTTTGTCTTTCCATTTTGGTTACCTCTTTCTGTTTATTTCTGTGTATTAGGTAGATCTTCAAAGACTTTGCTACAAACCTGTGTCAGACACTGCCTGTGACTGGCTGTGAGCAACTTGTTTGGAGCTATCAGCGATTCAACCTTGTGGCTCCCTATACTGGGCCAGGGTGTGTGCCGAAAGGGCTAAGCTGTGCATTAAGTTTGGCTTTTACCAACACTGGGCCCAGGGGGAAGAGTCTTGTAAAATATCAGAACGCCCAGAGATCTGCCTCTACCTGCAAGCTTAGTCACTGAAAGGGCCTCCGGCTGTATTCCTTAGCAGGGCTTAAGCTCCACAGGTTGGGGCAAGAAAGATTCCTGCAGGTGGGGCTATTACTTCCCCCCAGGCTGATGCTGCATGGAGAAGAGTGCTTTGCAGGAGAAAAATGGCCTCTTCATTATGACTGAGCACAGGGTTAATTGCGGCTGACTCTTCAGCTTTCTCCGCACAGCCACCAATGCCAGACTCTCCTCATGTGGCTCTGTTCCACTGTGCTCTCCCATTGCTGGAGCCCAGGGTAAGTGCAAAATTTTGTGTATTAGCCCCTTATGAGGGTGATTGCATCTCTAGGTGTTTTCTCCCTGACAGACAGAAACCCTGCTGCTTTTCATGGCAGGAGGTATCTGGGTGCCTTCCCCAGTTCTTGTACTCTGTGCTGAAGAGATCACCTTGTGGTTTAGACCCCATACTTCTCAGGGGGAACCTTACCTCACAGCCACTGAAATATCCCTCTGGAACTTCATCTGCTTCCTGCGGGAGCCCAGCCAACCCTCTCATGACTCCATACTTCCTACCAGTCTTAATGTAGTGATGTGGTTTCTTACGTAAGTCATTGTTATAAGGCTTTTCTCCACCTAGTCTTCATTGGTTATTCAGGATGATTTTTCTATAATTTAGTTGTAATTTCAGTTTGGCCCCAGGAGGAGCTTAGTGTAGCTTCCACCTATACTTCTACCATCTTGGATCCTTTTTGGCTTTTTTTTTTTTTTTTAAATATAACTTATTCACTTGGTGCAGCACTGTCTGGGTCCAGTCATGTTGCAGATGGCAAGATTTTGTTCTTTTTCATTGCTGATCTTGGTGGTGTTGATTTGCATACTTCTTTTTTTTAATTATTTTTTATTGTTTTTCAAGTACAGTTTTGTCCATTTTCCCCTAACCACTCCCCCGTTGTGTGACCCCACGCCCCCTTGACTTTGTCCATAAGCCCCCCATATATGTTCCTTGACCATCCTTCCCCTGATTCCCCATGTCTTCCCTTCTCCTCTGTACACTGTCAGTTTGTCCTTCACTTCAGTGTCTCTGGATACATTTAACTTGCTTGTTTGTTCTGTTGATTAGTCTCCACTTATAGGTGAAATCATATGGTATTTGTCTTTTACTGCCTGGCTTATTTCACTTAGAATAATACTCTCCAGATCCATTCATGCTGTTGCGAATGGTAGGAGCTCCTTCTTTTTGCTGCCTAGTAGTCCATTGTGTAAATATACCATAGTTCTTTGATCTACTCCTTTACTGTTGGGTACTTCAGTTGCTTCCAATTCTTGTCTATTGTAAATTGTGCTGCTATGAACATTGGGGTGCATAGGTTCTTTTGCATTAGTGTTTCAGGATTCTTAGGGTATAATCCCAGCAGTGGAATTGCTGGGTTAAAAGGCAGTTCCATTTTTAGTTTTCTGAGGAAATTCCATTCTGTTTTCCACAGTGGCTGCACCAGTCTGCATTCCCACCAACAGAGCACTAGAGTTCCCTTTTCTCTGCAACCTCGCCAGCACTTGTTGTTTGTTGATCTGTTTACGATGGCCATTCTGAGTGAAGTGATATCTCACTGTGGTTTTAATTTGCATCTCTCTGATGGCTAGCGATGTTGAGAATCCTTTCTTATGTCTCTGGGCCCTGTGTATGTCCTCCTGGGAGAAGTTTCTGTTCAGGTCCTTTGCCCATTTCTTACTTGGGTTGTTTGTCTTTCCAGAATGGAGTCATGTGAGTTCTTTATGTATTTTGGAGATCAAGTCCTTGTCGAAGGTATCATTGGCAAATATATTTTCCCGTATGGTTGGTTCCCATTTCATTTTGTTGATATTTTCCTTAGCCGTGAAGAACCTTTTTAATTTGATGAAGCCCTACTTGTTTATTCTTTCCTTTATGTCCCTTGTTCTAGTGGACGTATCAGTGAAAATATTGCTACGTGGACTATCTGAGATTCATGCATATGCCCTTCTGTAGGACTTTTATAGTTTCGTGACTTAAGTCTTTTGTCCACCTTGAGTTTATTTTTGTGTATGGTGTAAGTTGGTCAAGTTTCATTTTTTTGCATGTAGCTGTCTAGGTCTCCCAACACCAATTGTTGAAGAGGCTATTTTTACTCTATTTTATGCTTTTTCCTCCTTTGTCAAATATTTATGGACCATAGAGACATGGGTTTGTTTCTGGGATCTTTATTCTGTTCCATCGATCTATGTGTCTGTCCTTATGCCTACCAGACTGTTTTGATTACAGTAGCCTTGTAGTGTAGTTTGATATCAGGTATTGTGATCCCTCTGACGTTCTTCTTCTTTCTCAAAATTGCTGCAGCTATTCAGGGTTGTTTATGGTTCCATATAGATTTTTGAATTGTTCTATATTTGTGAAATATGTCATTGGTATTTTAATAGGTATTGTGTTGAATTTATAAATTGCTTTGGGTAGTATGGACATTTTGATGATGTTAATTATTCCAATCCCTGAATACGGTATGTGCTTCCATTTTATTTGTATCTTCCCTAATTTCTTTCTTCAGTGTTGTGTAGCTTTCTGAGTACAGGTCTTTAACCTCCTTGGTAAGGCTTATTCCTAGGTACTTTATTTTTTTTGTTGCGAAAGTGAATGGAAATTTTTACTGCTTTCTGATTCTGATATCTCATTGTTGGTGTACAAAAATGATGTCAATTTCTGAATATTTGTATCCCTTAGGTCGAGTAGTTTTTTTGTGGAGTCTGTGGGATTTTCTATATACACAATCATATTATCTGCAAACAATTACAGTTTTACTTCCTCCCTTCCAATTTGGATACCTTTTATTTCTTTTTCTTGTCCAATCGCTATGGCTAGGACTTCCAATATTAGGTTGAATAGAAGTCGTGAAAAAAAGGACACCCTCGTTTTGTTCCTGAAGTTAGTGGGAAAGATTTTAGTTTTTGCCCGTTGAGTATGATGTTGGTTGTAGGTTTCTTGTTTATGGCCTTTATTATGTTGAAGTATGCTCCCTCTATTCCTACTTTGCTGAGTGTTTTGATCTTAAATGGGTGTGTACTTTGTCAAATGCTTTTTCTGCATCATATGATCATATGATTTTTGTCTTTCCTTTTATGTAATGTATTATGTTTATTGATTTGCGAATATTGTACCATCCTTGCATCCCTGGGGTGAATCCCAGTTGATCATGGTGGATGATCTTTTCAATGTGTTTTGGATGTGGTTTGCCAATATTTTGTTGAGGATTTTAGCATCTATGTTCTTCAGCGATATTGGCCTGTAGTTTTCTTTCCTTGTGGTGTCTATCTGGTTTTAGGATTAGGATGATGCTGGCTTCATAAAAAGAGTTTGGGAGATTTCCTTCTTCTTGGATTTTTTGGAACAGTCTGAGAAGAATAGGGTTTAGCTCTCAAATATTCTGTATAATTCTCCTGGGAAACCATCTGTTCCAGAGCTTTTTTGTGTTGGGAATTTTTTGATTACTGCTTCCACTTCACCAGCTGTTATCAGTTTCTTCAGGCGTTCTGCTTCTTCTTCATTCAGTTTTAGAGGATTATATTTTTCCAGGAATTTGTCCATTTTACCTGTGTTTTCAAATTTCTTGGCATATAGTTCTTTATAGTAATTTCTTTCAGCCCTTTGTATTTCTGTGGTATCAGTTGTGATCTCTCCTCTTTCATTTCTGATTTTATCTATTTGTGTCCTCTCTTTTTTTTCTTGATGAGTCTTCTTGAAGGCTTGTCGATTTTATCTTTTCAATGAACCAGCTCCTGGTTTTTTTATCCTTTGAATTGTTCTCTTAGTCTCTGTGTCATTTAATTCTGCTCTGATCTTGGTTATTTCCTGCCTTCTTCTCACTCTGGGCTTTGTTTGTTGTTGTTCCTCCAGTTCTTGTAGATGTTGTGTTAGGGTTTTTATTTAAAATGCCTCTCTCCTTTTTAGGTAGTCCTGTATCGCTATGAACTTCCCTCTCAGAACTGCCTTTGCTGTGTCCCATAAGTTTTGGACCATTGTGTGTTCATTTTCATTTGTTTTCAGAAAGTTTCTGATTTCTTGCTTGATCTCATTATTAATCCATTCATTGTTTAATAGCATGCTATTCAGCCTCATGAGTTTGAGTGTTCTGAGTTTTTTCCTTGGGGTTGGTTTTTAGTTTCAGGCCCTTGTAGTCCAAGAAAATACCTGGTATGATTTCAGTTTTCTTAAATTTGTTGAGGCTTGTTTTGTGTCCTATCAAGTGGTCTGTCTTTGAAAATGTTCCATGTGCATTTGAAAAGAATGTATATTTTGCTTCTTTGGAATGAAAGGTTCTATATATACCATTTAAGTCCATTTGATCTAGGACATTGGTCAGTGCCACAGTATCCTTGTTGATACTTTCTTTAGAAGATCTATCCATTTTTGATAGTGGGGTGTTAAAATTCCCTAGTATATGTGTATTGTTGTCTATATCTTTCTTGAAGTCCTCTGGGATTTTCCTTGTATATTTGCGTGCTCCTATGTTGGGTGCATATATATTTACAATGTTTGTGTCTTCTTGATGGATTCTTCCCTTGAATATTATGTAGTGTCCTTTAGTATCTCTTTTTATGCCTTTTGTTTTGAGGTCCTTTTTGTCTGATACAAGCATTGCTACCCCGGCTTTTATTTTCCTGTCCATTTGCTTGGAATATGTTTTCCCAACCCTTCACTCTCAGTCTGTGTAGGTCTTTTTTTCTGAGGTGGGTCTCCTGTAGGTAGCCTATGTGCGAGTCATGTTTTCTTACCCATTCAGCTACCCTGTGTCTTTTGATTGGAGCATTTAATCCATTAACATTTAAGGTTAGTATTGATAGGTACTTACTCATTTTTCCCTCTTTGTACCTTGGTTCCTCTCTCTGTCTCTTCCTATTCTTATAGGAGACCTTTAGCATCTCTGCAGTGCTGGTTGGTAGATGTGAATTCTTTCAGCCGCCTTTTGCCTAAGAAACTCCGTATTTCGCCTTCCATTTTGATTGAGAGCCTTGCTGGGTAGAGTAGTGTTGGTTTCAGGCCTTTGCTTTTCATAACTTGGAGTATTTCTTGCCATTCCCTTCTGGCTTGTTGTGTTTCTGTGGAGAAATCAGCTGCTAGCCTTATCTTTGCACCCTTATATGTTACTTCTTGTTTCTCCGTTGCTGCTTTTAAGATTCCCTCTTTGTTTTTGCATCTTGGCATTTTACTCATGATGTGCCTTGGGGTCGGCCTCTTTGGGTTCATCTTGATTGGCACTGTCTGTGCTTCCTGAACTTGCGTGCTGTTTTCCCTCTCCAGGTTCAGGAAGTTTTCTGTCATTATTTTTGAGACAGGATTTTTGTCCCTTGCTGCTTTTCTTCTCCTTCTGATATTCCTTTGATTCAAATGTTGTTGTTTCATGTTGTCTTGTGTTTCCCTTAAGGTATCTTCATATGTTTTTAGTCTTTTTTCGTACAGCTGCTCTACCTAGGTATTCTTTCTACCTTATCGTCCAACTCACTAATTCTGCCCTCTGCTTCATCCAGCCTGCTTGTAATTCCTTGTAGAGTATTTTTTATTTCAGGAATTATATTCTTCATTTCTTCCTGGCTCTTTTTTAAGGTTTCTGTTTCCCTTTTCATACTGTTGTAGTTCTTATTCAGTTCCTTGTAGCTGTCTGTGAGTTCTTTGAGCATCCTTATCACCATCCTTTTTGAATTCTATATCTGATAGTTTCCTGCCAGTTTCATTCAGCTCTTTTACGGGGGAGTCTTCTGTTGCTTTCGATTGCTGGTTCTTTCTTTGTCTTCCCATTTTCGGGGACCAGTTTTGATTGGTTCCATGATTCCCGATGCTCTGCTTTGCCACCTGTCTTTGTAGTATGAACTTCTGTGGTAGGAGTTGTGTGGGACTCAGTGTGGTCTCTTTGATCTCCTTGTCTGGATGCTCTAGTGTTGCCCTTTCTTCCATTTGTGTGGGGTCTCTTGTTTTACTTGGGCTTTTCCTGTTGGTGGCTCCTTTGTTGGTGGGTGCCTCTCGTCCTTCGGGTTTGCTGGTATTCACAACTCCCACATTATCTCACATGTGATCAAGGGCAGGGTGAGGGCAAAATGGATTAAAACAGTGTGGGAGTGTTCTGTGGGAATTAAAGTACTGACAAGTAGGAAACAGATAGGAGATCCTTGGAGAAGTACTATAATAAGTGTGATAATTCACCCAAGTAGCCATTTTTTATAAAAGGTGAAAAAGAGATAAGACTCTCATTGGGGGCAGGGAAAGAATGTGAGCTTACTGCAGAAAGCAGAACGCCTATCTGAGGTTAGATGATGATATACTGTGAGAGTAAATAATAGAAACTTGGGGTAGTGTGGAAGAAAGTAAAGTCAGCTACAACAGTAATAAAGCTCAGGAAGATAGCCAAATGCACCAAAACGCGGGAAGGGTACTGTTTGGGATTTGGAACAACAATAATAAGATAAGCAATATTCAATCTGAATAAAAAGAATAAAAATTAAAAGACCAAGAGTATATGTGTTATGGGAATACGGGCTCAGTGTCAGAAGAGAAATTAAAATTTAATAGGAAAGATAGGACAGGAAAACTAGTCAAACAATAAAATCAAACAAAGAAAACTAAACATAAGGAAGAAAAAGTAAAAAATTAAAATATGTAAAAAATAAAAATAACAAAAACAATAAAATAACATAAAATGCAAGTTCTGAAGGCTAACAAAGTGAAATTTTTCTCAGTTGTTGGTGTTAGCCTTCTGATCACTCTCTGGATTTGTCTTAAGTCCCTTCACAGCTCCAGGTCTAATTTTCTTATACTTGCAAGAAGAGGGGGAAAAAATGCCTCCTGCTGACTTTAAACTCACCAAATGGGTTCAGTGTCTGAAGAGAAATTAAAATGTAATAGGAAAGGTAGAATAGGAAAACTAGTCAAACAATGCAATCAAACAAACAAAACTAAACTAAACATTAGGAAGAAAAACTTAAAAATTAACCTCCATAAAAAATAAAAATAAAAAAATATATAAAATAAAATACAAGTTCTGAAGGGTATCAAAGTGAAATTTTTCTCAGTTGTTGGCATTAGTCTTCCTTGATGCTGTAGTCAGAGGAGGGTTGGGCTCCGTATTTTGTTTTCTGTTTGTTTATTTGTTTTTTTCCTCTCCTGTGCATCTCTGAGGACGGGGCCTGTGTCTGGACTGCCCTTTTCCCTGGTTTACAGCCTCTAGCTGAGCCCTCAGAGCACTGCAAGGCCCACAGTGTTCATATGCGTTAGACCAGTGCTTTTAATCCCCCTGGGTGTGCGTTTGATTAGTCCGTGAGATGCACCAAGTGGGAGCAACTTGTACCCCTCCTCCTCACTCTGCTGACTTGGGTGCTGTGCCTGTGCAAAGTCCTTTTTGGACAGTTTAGTTCACCTATTAAATTAAGTCTCTCTGGGGACAGCTACCTCTTTGGCCCCAGTTACCCTGCTTTGATCCATCTTTGGGGTTTCCTTATTTGGAGCAATTCACACCCCTCCCTCTCCTCTGTCTCTGTCCTAGCCTGAGGCCACCTCAGCGTACCAGCGATCCTTGCACAGCGGCTGAGAGCCTTTTTTTTTTTTAGTGAATTCCCCTTGTTTGTGGCGACCTTTCCTAACAATCACTGGGATTTTCACTTAGCCCAGTTCTGACCAGTCCCAGGACTATTTGGGTCACGGTCAGTCGAGGCCCTTCTCTTCTCCTATCTCCCGGTGTCACCCAGCTCCCCAGTTTCTCTGGTGTTGTCCCAGCCAATGACCACTGTCTGGGCTGTGGTGCGCCACCTGCTCTGTGTCTCCCACTGCCCAGCGACCAGGTCTCTACTGGTGCAGGTCTGTGACTTCCCTGCTCTGGGAGGGGAGGGAGCTGGCAAGTTACAGTCGATGAGCTGGCTCTCCTCCAAAGCTCCTGCAGTAGCTGTGGTCCCTGACACAGGGCCAGGGACATCACAGCTGTATCCTTGGCACAGGACCCAGAGACCTTCCCCATGGTCTACAAAAATCTCCTTACCATCCTCTTTCTATCGTCTTCTGCAGTCTTTGGCTTCCAAACTTCAAATAAGCTGGAATTTTGTTAGCCGATCACTCAGGTCTTCTGAAGAACAGCTAGGTGACCCAGTTGGATGCAGGAGCAAGAGGGTTTAGCTCCCACCTACTTTGCCGCCATCTTGTGACCTGATTTGCATATTTCTGATGGCTAATTGAATTCAGTTTCACACATGCTTATTTTGTGTTACCTGAAATACATAGCTTGAGATATTAAATAGGCAGTTTGGACTTGAGTTTGGGTCTTGAGATAAAGAGATGGATAGTTGTAGGTTAGGAGCAATTAGCCATTGTGTGAGGAAACAAGCAGAGAGAGTGAAAAATGATAAAGCGGTTTAAGCCCAAATCCTGAGGAACAGTAGTGATTAAAGGACAGTGGATGAAGAGAGCGTGCAAAGGAGACTTAGAAGCCATGGCTAGAGAGGCAGATGGGAAACCAGGAGAATGGGATGTTGTGGAAGCCAATCAAAGAGCATATTGTAAGTTGGAAAAAAGTGGCGATAGTGTAGAGGAAATCGAGGCTGATACCAAAGATGAAATGCTATTTGCTCTGGTTAATGCTGTAGATATGGAGACACCATTTGCCCTGACAAATGCTGTAAATGCTTATCTCCCACCTCTGTAAGCCCCTTCGGCGCCAAATCTATACCTCCCAAGACCCTTCCCCCACTTGGCCCAGCATAAAAGGAATGCGGGGCTATTGTTCTGGGCTCAGAATTTGGAGTTTGTCTCCTCTGGGCCCGTGCACGTAAATAAAGATCGTGCTCCTA
>PVJD01001897.1:109714-231676 GCA_004026545.1 Mormoops blainvillei | reverse complement strand
TGCCAACTCTTCTCTCGCTCCTTCACAACTCTAAAATATCAAGAGTCCGTGATGGTTTCAAGCACATGAAAACTTTGCATCAGAATTTTCTTTATAAAATTGATACACTTAATCATACAGATTCTTAGCTAGTCATTAAGGCCAGAATGGTGGTGCCTACTCAAGACTGCCTCTTAAACCGCTAACAGCGTTTATTCTCAACAACAGCTCTGGCTTTAACTGAGGGGGCAGGAGCAAGCTTCTGGGCCCGGGTGGGGTGGGGACAGCACCCTAGAGGTGAGTGACTGGTTGGGCCTTGTGTGCTGCGTTGGTAAGATGGGTGGTCCGATGGGCAGGGCTGCGAGCTCAGGGTTCCTTGTGTGCAGTGCCTGCAGTGGAAAGGCTCTGAAATTCTGAAGGATGTTGCCAGGCAGATGCACGATTGTCCGCCGGTCTCTGTGTGCTCAGTCCAGCATTCCCTCGCAGGCTTGTAAGAGGCTGAGGTGAAGCTGAAATGAGTCAGGCTCTGTCATAACCAAGGCTGAGCAGAGCTGAGAAGGCCAGAGGCGGCCCCTAGAAGGTGCAGGTGAACCAGGTGAACAGACCACAGATCCCTCAGCCGTGAACTGTCAGGAGCACACATGGGTGGGCACACGAATGGGGTCGGCCCCTGCCTTCAGAAACAGGGAGCTGGGCTGTCCTTGGCGGGCAGAGCTGGTGATTTGGTGGGGCTGAGTGGACATCTAGTGGCCGTCTTGGGGAACCTCACGTTCTCTCTATAGCCTATCTGAGCTCCGCTAGGCCTCTCTGAGGGCTCCATGGCCGACAGGTGCCCATGGCAGAGAGATGGACAGAGAGGAGTAGGATTCCAGGCTGCCCTGCGGCAGAGGTCATCTCCTTCTTGTCCTCCCCCTCAGTCCTTTCCTCTATCCAGCCCCCAAACAAAACCTCACCAAGCCTGAGAGTGGCTGGGAGGTAAACTCCTGCCCAGGTCACCTGTGACAGAGTAATGGCTTCTGCTGCTTCTTTGGGTGGCCTCCTGAGAGAAGATACGGGACACAGACACCTTTTAAAAAGAAGAATAGGAAGATGCAGAGGACAGCCAGAGGCTGTCCACTTACCGAGGTCACTCTGGCTGCTGTCAGGGAAATGGATTGTGGGTTAAGGGGGATGTGGGCAGGAGGGGAAGCAGGGAGGGCAGTGAGGAGGTAGAGGTGCGGGCAAGGGATGAGGGGGCTTGGGCTGGGGTTGGGCGGTGGGGGTGGCGAGAGGCGCAGGGATGGGGAATGAGTTATGGAGGTAAGAGTCGGCAAGAATAACTTGATGACTGGTTAGATCTGGGGATCGATTAGATTTTTTTTTCGAGGGTGTGTGACAGAAGTCAAGGGTGGGCTCCTAGATTTCTGGCCTTGGCAGCTAAGGTGAATGGTGGTATCATTTACAGAGAAGGTGAGGTGTTTTGGAGCAGAAACTGAGGCTTTCGCTTTGAACACGTCCAGTCTGAGATGCTTAAATGAGCGAGTCTGCGGCTGAAGGGAAGGCTCGGGCCAAAGAGAGAAAGTTGGGAGACAATGACACACGGGATTGGAAGTGACAACCTAGAGAGAATGTAGATGGAGGAAGAGTTCAGGGGGCTGAGGTAGGGTGCTCAGATGGGGAGGGGGGTGGATCTAGCAAAGAAGACTGAGAAGGAAGAGCTGGAGAGGGAAGGGGGGAACTGGCAGAGTCCCGGAGGCTGAGGAAAGTACCCCTGGAAGGCTATAAGATGAGGACCACTGAACCATGGCATGTGGCAGCATGGAGTGAGTCACACCGGCCTCAGGCACAACTTTGGGGAGGAGAGAACCTGAGTGAATGGGGCCAAGAGAGAATGGAGGGGTGCAGTTGGAGAGACACCTCTTTAAGTTTTGTGAAGGTCAGCAGTGAACTGGGCTTGTGATGTGGGTGGTGTGGGGTCAGGCAGGAATTTGATGTGGGTGATGGGAAGGGAAGATTTATCCCAGTGGGAATGTTCCAGAAGAGGGAGAAGAATTTTAAGAACAAAGACTTTTGGTGAACAGGAATGAAGGAGTTCACCTTACACAGGAACCGCGGTCACTGGAGAAGCAACTGAGTATGTGGGGGCAGCTGTCATGGCGGGCAGTGGACTTGGTGTCGGGAGGATGAGGTATTGTTGTCCGAACCTGTGTGCCCTAAAGGTACAAGGCTGAGCCATCAGCTGAGAATTGAAGTGAGGAGAAGACAGATTTGCGAGAAGAGCAGAGCATCGCAGTATACAATGAGATGTCATCACGGGGCCCAGCCAAGTTTATCTAGTTCCCATTGCCGGGGAGCAGCCTGTCGAAGTCTCCACCTTGGATCCTGAGAAGGCGTCTTACCCAGGCTTTGCTCAAACCTTCTCTGCCCCTGCGATCTTCCCTTAGGACCTCTGCCCTAGGTGTACAGTCCCCAGTGAATACATTTAAGGTTGTTTGATCTTAGTTTTCCAGCTTGAACCTGAAGTTAACACTTCTGAGTTCAGCAAAAGCATGGTATTTCACACAGGCGCAGTTGCCCCAGGAATGAAACGGCCTGTTGTTGGCAAGGTCACTGACCCTGTGCAGACCAGCTGCCAGGTCACCAGGACGGCATGGACGCAGAGCTTCTCCAGGATACCAGTACACCCCAGCAAGGCAGGCGAGGAGCCTTGTGGCTCACACCACAGTGCGGCCCCAGGAGCCCCTCCAAGCCAGCCCCTTCCCAGGTGGCCTCTGAAAACTCACAGGTGAAATGGAAGTATGAAGCCTAAGTTGTGGGCACCCACTGAGGTGTGACATGTGAAAGAGGTGATCAGTGTCTATTAGCTCCAGTCCCCTTTTGACTGCCATTTCTGCAACCAGGAACCTAATTCTCAACTTTGCATTTCTCTTCCCGGAGAGTGAAAGTCCTCAGGTGACTTACACAGACTGTGGAGGAAAGGACGTGGGTTCAGGTAGCAGCCTAGCCCTGCTCCTCTCAACCTGTATAACCTCGGCCAATTCATTTAACCTTACCCTGCTTGACTTTAGTTCTCTCATCAGTAAAATTGGACAATAATCAGGTTTCATAGGATCGAGAAGATCCCAGCTGGGTACAGGGCCCAGCAGACATTCAACGGCTTTGAGTCACCAAGACTTTGAATGTGTCCTGTGTGCCAGACTCCGTCCTGAACTACATGGGGTCTGGATGTGCTAGTGCACGGAGGGGAGGAAGACTGACAGTGAGCACAGGCAGGCTATGTCAAACGGGCATAAGTGTGTGGCAGGGACAGACACTGACAGCGGGGATGACGGCTCTATCTAGCAAGGTCTCTGTTGACACTTGAACAAAGACTTGACAAGCCACGTAGGGGTCAGAGTTGGTGGCTGTCACCTGCGAGACTGCTTCTGGGCTGCATTCCTTGCAGCACGCATTTGGAATGTGGAGGCGTGCCTGGTGTTTGGGTAGTTTCTTGGTGGCTAAGAAAGTTCACCTGGCACTGCCATCAGGCTCTCTTTGCTTCTTTCCCAGGGTTCAACTCCCTCGTGGGAGGTGTGATGGGCTTCTCTATTCTCCTGAGTGCCGAGGTGTTCAAGCATAACTCGGCGGTCTGGTACCTGGATGGCAGCACAGGCGTGCTGATTGGCCTTACCATATTTGCCTACGGGGTCAAGTAAGTGCCTGTTTTCCTCTTTGTTTTCCTGGTGGCCAAGAGTATTCCATTTTTTACCCTTAATGGTCATACCTTGTACCTGTAACCCTCCTGAGCCTCAGTGAGGTCAGGTGACTGAAAACATTCCCATCAGGGATCAGACATTCTTGCGGCAGGCACCAACATGAGGCAAGGACTTTGACAAGAGGCATGGACTTTACGTCACAAAGGGGCAGCAGTGCTGGGCCGAGGAGTCCCCGCAACTGTGAAATCTGGCTGTGAAAACCAGGGGAATTGCATCTGAGTGAGGCAGAAGGCTACTGGAGTCTCAGGCATTCCTTTTGAGGGGCCTACACATGGATTCGCTCATTCACGAGCTCATTTGTTCTGGGCTGCAGTGCAGGGGCAGCAGTTTGAAAAGTGCCAGGGGACATACAGGGAGGAACTGAACTGACTGGCTTCAGGGTTAGGGCTGGAGGGGTGGGCGGGGGTCAGAGCAGCTCTCTCCAGGGACAGGCTCAATTGCGTGGCTGAGCCCTACCCCCACTCAGCCTCAGACACAGGAGGGGGCCAAGCCTGAGCTCTCCATTACCTTGGCAATTCTCTGAGATGGTCCCCCCACCCGACCCCCAACTTGCATTTCCAGCCTGAGTGCTACCAGTGGATCATCCACACAAGTAGCCTGCCTTGGCTCTTGTTATGAATTTTCCTAAAACCTCTCAAAGGTCCACAAACCCCAAACAAAGCAGCAGCTGGCCTTGGCATGCTCAGCACAAGTGGCGATGGATTTCAACTTGCATTGTAATTCCCTTCAGGGGACCCCAAGCCCAACATAAACTTTGGCCAGTGTTGTCTTAGAATAGCTTCAACTCCATGACCACAAGCCCAGCACAAGTGGCGGCCAACCACAGATGACTATGTAGCTCCTACCAGGTAGCACCAGGTCAGTCACAGGCAGTAGCTGACCATGGTCTGCACTGGAGCCCCTCCTAAGAAGCTCCAGAACCAACATACCTGTGGGCAGCTTTAGACCACATCAGAGCACCACCCAACCAGCTCTCCAAATGACTCATCTGAAGGGTAGACACACCCCGCTAGAGTGACTCCTACTATGTGGTTAGCCCCCTGCACAACAGCTTGTCTGCTATGGTCATGGACAGGCAGACAACCTGATGGTCAGTCCCATCCACTGATGTGCCAACAACAATCAAAGGCGTACTACACAGGAGGACACAAACAACCCATACAAGGGACACCCCTGGAGCACCTGGCTCAGGTGACCATGGATACCACGCCGCAGGGCCCCACAACACACTATGTAAGGCTACTCTACCAAGACTGCGAGACATAGCAGATCTACCTAATATACAGAACCAAACACAGACAGGCAACCAAAAAGAGGACACAAAGAAACATGCCCCAAATAAAAGAATAGGAGAAAACTCCAGAAAAAGAACTAAATAAGTGAACTAAGCAATTGATCAGATACAGAGTTCAAAACACTGAGGATCAAATTAGTGACCTGGAAGACAAGGTAGTAGGAAACGCCCAATTGAGATGGCAAAAAGAAAGAATATTTTAAAGTGAGGATAGTTCAAGGGAAAACATCAAGAATAACAACATTTGTATCATAGGGGTGCCAGAAGGAGAAGAAGGGGACTGAAAACCTAATTGGAGAAATAATTCCTTGAAAACTTACTAATCTGGTCCAGGAAGCACAGAGAATCCCAAACAAGATGACGCCAAAGAGGCCCACACCAAGACACATCATAATTAAAATGCCAAAGGTTAAAAAGACAAAGAGAATCTTAAAAGCAGTAAGAGAAAAGCAGTTAATTACCTATGAGGGAGTTCCTGTAAGACTGTCAGCTGATTTCTCAACATATACTTTGCCAGCCAGAAGGGACTGGCATGAAATATTCGAAGTAGTAAAAAGCAAAGACCTACAACCAAGATTACTCTACCCAGCAAAGTTATCATTTAGAATCTAAGGACACATAAAGAACTTCCAAGACAAGAAAAAGATAAAGGAGTTCATTACCATCAAACCAGTATTACATGAAATATTAAAGGGTCTGCTTTAAGAAGAAGAAGATAAAAGTTATGAGTAATAAAATGGCAATAAATATATATCTGTCAACAACTGAATCTAAAAAACAGAATAAGTGGACAAGCAGAACAAAAACAGATTCATAGATACAGAGAACGTTTTCATGGTTTCCAGATGGAAGGGGGTTTGGGGAAATGGGTGAGAAAGCTGAAGGGATTAAGTACAGATTGGTTGTTACAGAATAGTCATGGGAATGTAAAGTACAGTAGAGGGAGTATAGTCAATGACTATGTGTGGTGTCAGAGGGGTATGAGTTTTATTGGGATGATCTCTTAGTAAGTTATGTAATGTCTAATCACTGGGGTGTACACCTGAAACTAATATTGTATGTCAAATGTAATTGAAAAATTTAAAAAAGATTAAAAAAAGAAGCAAAACAGAAGAGACATCATAGATATACAAAGGATTATAAGGAAATACCATGAACAATTTTATGTGTACAAACTGGACTACCTGGAAGAAATTCCTAGAATACTACAAGAAACAGAAAGTCTGCACAGACCAATAATTGCTAACAAAATTGAAGCAGTAATCAAAAAGACTTGCAACAAACAAAAGCCCTGGACCAGATGGCTTCATAGGTGAATTTTATCAAATATTCAAAGAATTAACTTTCTTTCTTTCTTTTTCTTTCTTTCTTCCTTCCTTCCTTCCTTCCTTCCTTCCTTCCTTCCTTCCTTCCTTCCTTCCTTCCTTTCTCTCTCTCTCTCTCTCTCTCTCTCTCTCTCTCTCTCTCTCTCTCTATTTCCTTATAGATAGAGGGGAAAGAAGGAAGAGATGCGTCAGTGTATGGTCGCCTCTCAAGCACCTCCTACTGGGGGCTTGGTCCACAACTCAAACATGTGCCCTGACTGGGAACCGAACTGGTGATCCTTTGGTTCACAGGCCGGCACTCAATCCACTGAGCCACACCAGCCAGGTCATACCTTTCTCAAACTATTCCAAAAAAATTCAAGAGGAAGGGAGGCTCCTAAATCCATTTTATGGTAGTCATTACCGTGATACCAAAACCAAAGACACTACAAAGAAAGAAAATTACAGGACAACATCTTTGTTTGAAAGTAGATGCAAAAATCCCCACCCCTACCCCCAAAGTATTAGCAAACCGAATTCAGCAATACATTAAAAAGGTAATACACTATGATCAAGTGGCATTTATTCCTGGGATGCAAGGCTGGTTCAATATCTAAAAATCAATTAACGAGATACAACACATAAACAAAATGAAGGATAAAAATCGTATGATCATATACATGCAGAAAAAGCATTTGACAAAATTCAGCATCTATTTATGATGAAAAGTCTCAGCAAAGTGGAAATAGAGGGAACATACCTCAATAAAGGCCACATACGACAACACACAGCTAGCATCATACCCAATAGTGAAAAGCTGAAAACTTTGTCTTTAGATAAGAAATGAGACAAGGATGTCTACTTTCACCACTTTTACTCAACATCAGAGAAGAAAAAGAAATAAAAGGCATCCAAATCGGAAAGGAAGAAGTAAAACTGTCATTATTTGCAGATGACAAGATACTATATAGAGAGGACCCTGAAGATTTCACCAAAAAGACTATTAGGACTAATAAACAAATTCAGTAAAACATCAGGATACAAAATTAATATTCAGAAATCAGTTGCATTTTTATACAATAATAATGAACTATGAAAAAGAGAAATTAACAATCCTATTTATAATGGCATTGAAAAGAATACATATAAAGAAATGTAACCAAGGAGGTAAAATCCCTGTACTTGGAAAACTGTAAGATGTTGAAGAAAGAAATTGAAGATAGAAATAAATGGAAGGCTACACTGTGCTCAAGAGCTGGAAGAATTAACATAGTTAAAATGTCCACACTGTACCAGGCAACCTACAGAGTCAGTGAAATCCCTATTGAAATACTAATGGCATTTTCACAGAACTAAACAAATTTTATGGAATCACAAAAGACTCCAATAGCCAAATATCTTCAGAAAGAAGAACAAAGTAGGTGGTCTGTCATACTACCTGGCATCAAACTATACTACAAGGCTGTAGTAATCAAGCCAGTCTGGTACTGGCATAAAAACAGACACATAGATCAACGGGACAGAATAAGAGAGCCCAGATATAAACCCACGACTATATGGTCAATTAATTTATGAAAAAGAAGGCAAGAATATACAATGGGGTAAAGATAATCTCTTCAATAAATGGTGTTGGAAAACAGACACTTGCAAAAGAGTGAAACTAGACCACTTTCTTATACTACACACAAAAATAAACTGAAAATAAATTGAAGACAATTATAAGACCTGAGGTTTCAGGTTATAAAACTCCTAGAAGAAAACGAAGGTAGTAGGCTTTTGACATCATTCTTAGTAATATTTTTCTGGCTATGTCTCCTCAGTCAAGGGAACTGAAAGAATAAGCCAATGGGAAAATATCAAATAAAATATTTTTTCAGTGAAGAAACCATCAATAAAACAGAGCCTACTGCATGGGAGAAGACATGCACCAATGATATATCCCATAAGGGATTAATTTCCAAAACATATAAAGAAATCACACAACACCAAAACAAAATAAAACAAAACAACAAACCCCTAATATTCTGATTAAAAAATGGGCAGAGGGCCTGAATAGACACTTCTCCAAAGAGAACATACAGATGGCCAAGGAACATATGAAAAGATGCTCAACATCACTAATTATCAGAGATGCAAATTAAAACCACAGTGAGCTATCACCTCACACCTGTCAGAATGGCTATTGTCAGTGACTCAAACAAGTGTCAGCAAGGATGTGGAGAAAAGGGAACACTTGTGCGCTGTTGGTGGGACTGTAAATTGGTGCAGCTGTTGTAGGAAGCAGTATGGAGGCTCCTCAAAAAATTAAAAATAGGTGTAACCATATACTCAGCAATCCCTCTTCTGGGTATTTATCCAGAGAAATCCAAAACACTAAATCAAAAAGCTATCCGCAGCATTAATTGCAATAACCAAGATATGGCAGCAACCTAAGTGTCCATAGATAGATGAGGGGATAAAACAGGTGCGGGTCATATGTACAACATAGTATGACTCTGCCGTGAAAGAAGAGCTTACCCTTTGTCACCACATGGATGGACCGAGAGGGTATTGTGCCAAGTGTGATAAATCAGACAGAGAAAGACAAATACCATACGATTTCACTTATATTTGGAATCTGAATACAAAATATACGAACAAACAAAAACATTAAATTTTACACTGTAAGCAATTAGGTGAATTGTAAAAAACTTGTGTACATGTCCACTTTTGTAAATTAAATATTTTCTTAATTGGGGAAAATGTATTAGCGGTTGGGGGAGCTGGTGAGGGGAAAAGGGAGTGATGCTAGTGGGTTTCTTTTTGGGGTGAGGAAAATGTTCTGGAATTAGGAGGTGGTGATCGTTGGACAATCTATGCATATACTAAAAGCCACTGAATCATATACTTTAAAAGGCCGAGCTTTATGGTATGGGAATTATATATTTTTAAAAATTGCCTCTCCTGTCTGCTTCCCCAAGTGTCCACAGCCCGGGACTGTGGAGAGTCTGTGTTGAGGTGACCTGTCTGTCTTCTCTCCGCAGACTCCTCATCGACATGGTGCCCAGGGTGAGGCAGACACGCCACTATGAGATGTTTGAGTGAAGAGGGCCAGAGCTGCCAGTTCTGCATCTGCATGAAGACCGTCGGGACGGCGAGAAGTTTCCACACAGGCGGACGGTGCCAATATTTAACTGAACATCCAGTTTTTTATTTGGAAAGTGTGTGTTCATGGGAACGCAGTCTGCCCAGCAGGTTGGTCTGCACTGCTCCCCTGACGCCACTGTCCCTCCCCTGCCCCTCCCCCCCACACCCGATAGGACAACGAGCACAGGAGGGGAGACTGGTTTCCCATTTTCAGTGGGAACTAACCTTTTTTATTTTCAGGAGTAAAAGGGTTCTTGTGGGTGGGATAAGATCTCTGCTTGGCAGAAAGTTCTTCTGTGGTGCTGCAGGCCTGAAACTGATAGCAGCCGACCAGACCCACCTCCTCTGGACGGGCGCCAGCCACCTGGGAGCTCTAGAGCCTGTCTCCCAGCAGAACTGAAGGGAAGACCGTATGTACCCTTTTGTCCCTCCCCTTTACATACCCAGCACCATCAGTATATAGCTCTTCCTAATTTCTATCAATATATTTCATTAGTTTCATACTCTTTTACTAACCCTAAATCTAAAAAGATTTGTTCAAAAGGAGACCATTCTATTTTTCAAGTACATGGTGATATATGTATGAGCTTTGCATGGACGAACTAAGCACATGACCCTTTCTTGTACATTCAGAACCCGCCCATTCATGTAAAAACAGGATCCACTTTTGACAGATGTGAAACTCCAGTTTCTTTGTAATAAATAATTATGTAATCGGCCCATATGTGCACATATCTATACGCTGTGTTAGGTGGCAATGGTACACTGCAGCCTGTTAGCGGTGGCGGATTCCTCTGTAAGGAACAAGGTGTCTTCAGTTTATGTGACGTTAAGTATAGATTCTGTGAAAATGTTTCCCAACACACAACAGCCTGTACCTCTAGCACTGCTGCTTCTCCGGGCAACGGTGTCTGACCAATAAAGACCTTTACCTGTTTTGTATGGTACGTGGAGGTTCTCTTTGAGAGTTGTCACTGTCCCGGGCAGGTTTGCCCTTGTGGCTGAGGGATGACGTGGAAGGGTCACTTGTGTCTGGTGGAGTGGGAGTGGAGACCCCGAAGCGCCGCTGTGGTGGGCTTTGAGCCTCTGTGGGGCAGGCCCACGCCACTCGGGTGGGGGTGGGGAGAGTGGCCGCACTTTGACTTGGTGGTGCCCGAGGCCCGCGGGGCTGACCTTGCTGGGACTGAGGGACGGCTGTTCCCCAGGCCGCACCCCCACCTCCTGTGCCCCATCTCCCACCGGCTATGCCAGGCTGGTTAAAGGAAGGTGGTTTGGCCTAAGAGGTCACTGACCTTGGTTCAGTCTGGTGCTGTCAGTGCAGCTTCCTCCAGCAGCTCTGTGGGGTGTTGACATGCTACATGGAATAAGAGGTTGACTGTTCGAACAGGTCCGGGAAATGCAAGATTCAATAGGTTTCTTTTCTGCGGGTTTTCTGTATATTTACTATATAGTGTGGAAGGTCAGGGAAGGGAAGCTAGGATGTAGTCTCCCCTAAACTTATGCACTCACATTTCTCTTGCCACGTTTCTGGGACTGGTGTACACCAAACACGCTGTATCTGGGAACCGCGTGCTGTCCCTCTTCCGGGCAGAGCTTGAGAGAGGCTGTGCCATCACGGGCTGAGCCAGGCCATCCTGCAGCATCACTGCCTGCAAGGCCTCGGTGTGAACGTGGATTTGACCTTCCCTATGTTTTGGGGGCACGTGCCTAACCAAATGCTCACGGGCTACTGAGCCCTGGGTCAAAAAGTCCTCTTTGCGAGGGCTGAAGTATATTCCAGGTCTAGCAGACCCTGAGCCTTTTAGGACTATTTTACTAGCACATCCTTAAAGATTTTTAAACATCTGCTGGAGTACAGTTATCTCAAAAACAAACAAACAAACAAAAAAACCCCCATGTGTCCACTTTCAAATTCATTCCCTTCTAGGTAAATGCTCTGAAATTAGTTATTGGTGCATGTGATGTGAAGGAAAGAGTGCTCAACAGTGAGTCCATCGTCCTCCGCTCCTTCCACGTGAGCTCCCTTTTAGCGGTTTCAGCAGTGTTTGGAAATGGCGAAATGCAGTTGGTGCTGCCAG
This sequence comes from Mormoops blainvillei, assembly GCA_004026545.1. Taxonomy (NCBI): domain Eukaryota; kingdom Metazoa; phylum Chordata; class Mammalia; order Chiroptera; family Mormoopidae; genus Mormoops; species Mormoops blainvillei. The sequence goes on along the minus strand of PVJD01001897.1, from coordinate 220,161 downwards.
CGCAGGGGACGCTGCGGAGCTATGACCTGCAGGTGGCCCTGCCCCCACCCAGCCCCCAAAGATCACTCCCACCTGTCACACAAGAAAAGTTTATTGAAAAATAAAGTTCTCCCTAGTTTTGTCTACAACAGTGGGAAACACAGCAGTGCTCTCTCTGCCGGTACAGGACGTTTGGACAGCAGCATCTCATTTGCAGTCCTGCACTACTTAACCCCGGAGGGAACCACGAGCTGTTTGACGACAGAGATACGAACAGTCATTAGCTTAAAGACATCAAGGTTGTGACAGCGGCTACAGTAGAAAAGACACCACCATCTCCTTTGGCATCAGTTGTTCCGATATTATCCTATTAACACCTGGGCAGGACGGTGAGCAAAATGCTTCCCAAGTTTGTGCCATCTCCCCTTTGGCAGAGGAGGCAGACTGCGCCAAGTTCCCGTCCCGCTGTCCCAGCCAGGCTTTCAGACCTCCAGCGCGGTGCGGGGCTCTGGCACCCTCAAACCGCCCCCCACCCAGACACAGCTGCCTGCGCTACGAGCCCGTGCCGGCCGTTCGTGCCTCTGCCGTGCCTCACCAGCCGCGGGGGGTGGGGGAGGCAACCCAAGGCTCCACAAAATCGGGGCTAGAGGGGATGACGCTATGCAGGAGGTGAATTCTAGTCCTAGACCCATCAAAGTCCAAGACTGCTGATTCCGCCGACAACAAAGGAACTCAGAGACGTAGGACTCCAGCAATCCCTCCACAGTCCACAACTGCAGTCCACCCAGAAGAGCACCAAGACAGGAGAGGACATACAGCTCTAAATCTATCAGGGAGTGAGAGGCTAAAACCCCAACAAAACAGAAAGTGAACTGATACTTGGGTGATTTGGAAAAAAAAAAATCACTGAACCACGAGCAGCCTCTGGGAGTTGTTCTGAAGACACTCTCCCCACCCCCATTGTGGCTCCACCAGGATGGCGGGGTAGTCTTGGGGTCCCCAGGCCAGCTGCAGCAGCCTGGGAAGAAGGGCGTCTTCTCTGAGACTGGGGCCCATGCAAACATGTGGCAGCGAACGCGCCCAGGAGTCTGATCCCTGTGGACTGGACTGTGGAGGAGCCACCCTGACCAGCAGGGGACAGCAAAAGGACTTCCTGGGGAATGAATAAGTTCAATTGGTCATTCCTTTCCCCTTGAAAGCAGAAAAGCCTCTCTTATGGCATTTCAGAGGAATACAGTTAATGTTTAAGGGCTACAGTCAATGAGGAAGTTCACTTTAATTTCTAGCTCAAAAAATTGCACAAGGGAAAACTCTGGAATGGTCCAGGAGATATCAGTGGGGTGAGGTCTGGCATGGGGCCAGAGGTCAGCCGTGTCATCTCCTGTACACAAGTCCTTGCAGCCTGGCTTCGTCTGGTGCTGAAGTCAGGCGTATTTTCAGGTCAGTCAGTGCGTTCAGGGATACAGTAATGTTCTCAGCAGCAGGGAGGGCCCGGGTCTTGGGTGCGCTAAATCCGCAAATCCCCTACAGCATTCTATCAACCTGGAATAGTGCCATGTAGGCATTACACAGATCAACTGATAGGGAGTGAGCTCAGCTCTGTTTCTCAAGTTTTGTGAAATGGTAATAACGACAACAATATTTAACATTTACTAGGGCTTACTATGTGCCAGACACTGCTAAACACTGAACCCTCACAAAACCCCTAAGTGCTAAGAAAGCTAGGGTAATTTTTTTTCCTGCATCTGAGACTATACAGCTAATTTGGCCTTTTGCTATAAAAACTTGGTTTTCCACTTTTTGTTGAAGCAACAAGAATGAAAGGAACTCGCCCTTAGCTTTAGGAAATCCCCCCAAGAAGCCTGAATCGATTTATGTCCATCTCTTTACATGAAGGTGGTCTGTAGCCCTATCGGGGTGGAAGGAATTAAAGTGAAACCAATGTGAAAACTGAAGTATTTTTTAAATAAATACAGCAATCCAGGCTTGGGATGGCAGCATATACAACAGAGCCTGTCGTTAACAAAATAGACTTTTTTAAATCAAGAATTTTGGGGGCATGGAAGAGGGCGGTAATATTCCAATTATATACAAAATACAGGTAAACCGCCTTGGAGAAATGGGGTGGCCTGCCTTGGTCTGGTCTAAAAAGCACAAACCCACCTATGAACAAACAGTACAGTTTCAGTCAGCCTGTCACAAATATGCCTTCACTACCAGTGAGAAGCACCGGGGCTCTCCTCCCAAGCGAAGCCAAGTAGTTGCTTTTATGATACCCTGTCTTCACTAAGGACTCAACAAAGGTGTGCATAGTCTCTCTCCTCTGTGATGTTAATCAGGTGAAGTGTTAAGGGGCCAGTGCTACTAATGAGCTCAGCAGGTACTGCTCCCCTTCTGTGCAGCCCCTCAGCTAGGGCTGTTCTTCTTGCCTGGCCACACCTCCCAAATGCCTGAGGGCACGGAGCACAGGCCCGCTGGCGCACTGGCAACCAGCAGCCCCCAGACCCAAAGACGTGCGCATGACCGAGCAGCTGGGGAAGATGCGGGCTGGGCTGGAGAAAGCCAGCGCCTCTCTGGGTGTTCTCACCGCTTCATGGGGTGTCTGTGTGTATGCGCGGTGGCCTAGGGGGCTTCAAGGGCGTTGCCGGTGCCCAGCCTGAGCTTCTGCAGTGATACAAGAACAGGTGCTGTCTCCAAGCTGGAGGAGTCTGCTCTCTTCCTTCAACAGCACCCAGATTCCAAAAGCAAACCCCAAAGAAAAGTGAAAAGGCACATCAGAGAAACAATAAATATCAACAAAGAAACAAACTCTCAGTATGTCCAAACATACAGCAAACACACAAGAAGCAAACTATAAGCAAGAAGCAAAACCCCAATCTAAGCAAAAATGCAAAAAAAAAAACAACCCCTCTCCATTTGTATATGTGCAAATCAAATTACATACATGAAATAAAATGAGGTGTTTACTGGCATTAAAAGAAGTGTGTTTCCCCTTTGAGGAGCTTTTACTCCTGGAAGTGTTTACATGTCAAAGGAAAGCTTTTTCTCTTTTAATAAATTAGTTAAATGTTTTCCCTCAAGTTTTTTTAGAACCTAAGATCACAGTGGGGTCGGGGGAGAGTGAAATTTCACTCAGGAAAAAAAAATGTACAAAAACTTACAGACGGGGCAAGATATGCTCCTAGCACAGGAAGACACTGATCCTGCCTTGGGATCTTTCTCTGCGTGGAACCGTCATCAGTTACATGTTGGTTTAGGATTCTATTAAGAAAAATCACCCAGGGCCCATACTCTTGAGAGGCGCCCTCCTCCAGGGCAGGCACGAATCATGCCTCTTTGCACACAGGGCAGATGGCGGGCCCTCTCAAGTTTCCTGTTGTGGATCGCTGACCGACTTGGGCCAAGTCTGTGGGGACCCGGCAGCCAGTACATCTCCAGTGTCGCTTCCTGTTGCTAATGCCTTCACCAAGTGGAGTGTAGGCTGGTTTGCCCCATAAGCAGCAACTCCCCTGCGGAACTCCGCCTTACCTCGGCCCGCGGAAGCAAGAAAGACCTGAAGTGGGGAAGGTGCCCCGCTGGACTGCCTGACTCGAGGGTCCAGACACAGAGAGAAAAGGGGAGGCCCTGAGCTCGGGCAGACAGCAAAAAATCCTTGCAGCTTCTGGAACACAAGGCAGGCAACAGCGTCTTTCCGCAGAACGTAGCTTTCCAGCTTCCTTGCTTTCCGAGTTCCTCTGCTTGTTTAAACAGCTCTCTGCAAAATGGGTCAGCCTTGCGGAGCGTGGGAAATCAGTCTCGGCCCGCAGGCTCCCCCTGCCGGTCGAATGCCGACACTAACATGCTCACCACCGGAAGCTCCCAGAAGAGCCCAGGAGAGGGCAGCACCGGCCCAGGAATCATAGGTCTGGGCGCTCAGGCAAATTCCCACAATTTAGGGTGCAGCCAAGAGGCCCCCTTCACAGGGAAAAGCAATTCCTCACAGCACGGAAGGCAGTTATTTCTCTTCCTACTGCAGGAAACTGCCTTTGCAAAGCTTAAAAGAACACATACACCCACACTCACCACTCACACCTTATTACCAAGGTTTCCTTTGGACTTGTGCCCTTGACGCTAGGCCCAGGCCTCCCCATCAGCACTCTCCCTAGCACATGTGTTCAGGGGCCACCTGAGGGGTGGCGGCGACCCCAGCTACCTCACCTTACCCCCCTCCATTCTCTAGGACTGGAGGTGGGATTCAGGCCCACTGAGAGTTAAAAAAAAAAAAAAAAGGCTGGTTGTGCATTTGGTATTATTTATGTACCAGAGAAGAATTGAGAAGCCGGCAGAATCTAACTTTGCATACCTATACCTAAAGACTCCACACTCCCTCTGGTCCTCCTGAAACAATCCTTCCTTTAGTCTCACTTCTCGAAGGCCCACCCAGCCATTAGCCATGCCAGCTGTTCTGCCTGCTGGAGGTGGGGCCAGCTGCCCGAGAGCATGCAGGGTGCTGGGAAGCCGGAGCTGCCAGCGCCGCCAAGGCACTGGGAATCACCCCGAGGGCTGGGTGGGTCACAACAGCGCACAACAGGGAGACTCTCTAAGAGGGAGGAGAGGGCTCGCTCTCACTAGCATGGGATGCCAAGGGCTGCACAGGAAAGTACCCAAAGTACTGAAACGGTGCTTAGTGGGGCTGGGGTGACGGGGGCGGGGAAGTCACACAAGGCAGAGCACAGGGATTCCAGGGCTGGAAAAGAGGGTCAAAGGAGTCTGACCAAGTCAAGTTGCCAACTGGCCTGTCCTGCTCCGAATATTGGTGCCTGGAGCGAAAGCCATGCCCACTCCCACCCCCAGAGGCCAGTGGCCAGGACAGGAGTCACTTTCCTCCTGGCCTGCCCCCCGCGGCCAGCATCAAGTTCGCCGAGATCCCATTCCCTGGACTTCGGTGTACATTACTGGGAATGCGACAGGCCCACCTGTTTGGAGCCCAGCTCCAGGGGTGACGCCAGGTCACAGGGGCCAGCTGCACTCCTGTCCAATCCCAGCTCACACGCAACCCTCTTAAGTGCTAAACGTTGTGACTAAGTCCAAAATGGTTCTTTCAGCCCTACACTTTGGATTTACCACACGCCATGAAATGGCGGTTTCCTAATCTTGCACTTCCTCCCCTGGCTGGGTTGTGTCCCCATATGGCAGGGGGTGGACGGGAGGCAGGAGGTGCCTGACCTGTAGCTGCCATCCCTCAAGCACACACACAAGACTTCCTTTTGTTCTGCCGTCATCCACTTTAAGGAGCTACATCCTACCGCCACCCTCCAGCGTGCTGCCAGCCCCACTGCATACCGTCTCCCCCTCCTGCACCCCACCCGAAGCAGGCAAAAAAAAAAAAAAAAAATTATAGTGAAAGTGGATGGTAAACAGCGGAGAATCAAAGAAACACAACCTGTAATCAAGACTTCTTTGCCCTTCCCTGATCCCCCACCCGCCCTCCCAAATAAATAAGTTAATGGATTTAGGAATGTTCCCACACAAAGGTCTTTCCAACCAGCTCAATTCCTCCTCTGTTTTTTTTTTTCGTTTTAAATGAATCTTGAGATTCGCTCTCTACGGTTGCTCCTCAAAAAATAAGACAAAGTTGTGCCAGGGAGCAAAACCAGGCTCCCGGCCTGATGTCTGCTCTCGTTTTGTTTTGGTGAAAACTCCACTGTGATGCTCTGACTCCAGCAGGAGCAACACCAAAGCGAAGCCGTCCACCAAAAAAGTTCAGGCTCTGGCCAGAGTCCCTGAATGACGTCTGCCCCCTGGCTCTGCCAGGGCCGGGCCGGAGCCACTGTCCTCCCCGGCAGAGTGTGCGCAGGCCCAGCCGGTGGCCGCTATAGACAGTCTTTACAGAGAGCCACCTGACCCTTGATGAAGTCCCGGCAGGGGCAGATCCTCCGGTGCCTGGGGTGGGCGCCTGCACAGCTGAACAGCAGGAGGTCGGCTTGAAACACACAGTGCTTGTTCTTGGGGTCGTAAGAGGGCACCAGGATGTCCTTGGACAGCTCCGAGCTTTGGCAGATCACTTCGTACCTGAGGAGGAAGAGAAAGGCTCATGGGCTGGAGATGCAGAGAAGGTATAGGTGGGCCGGGCAGACCTGGATTTGGGTCCTGGCTTCATCTGTGACCCTGCGCAAATGACCGAGTCTCTCTGTGGATCAGTTTCCTCTTCTGTGAACTGGGGACAAATAATCCTTAACTCACCGCAGAGGTGCAGGAATGACACCAGTACTCCCAGAGCACGTGGCCGAGTCTAGCTCTGGGTAAGGATTCAATGAAGGATAACTATTGTTACGAACAGCGTCGTTCCCATGACCACCCTGCCGCGGCAGACACTGGGTGGGCTAGGCCACGTTCCTCCCTGGCCCTGCAGCGGGAACCGACCCCCCACGCCAGCTGTCTCCATTTTCCTATGTTCACAGAAGCCTCGATTCTTGCTGACAAGGTGGGGATCTGGCTGGGGAACCTGAGGTTTCCTGCTGCCTCTGGAAGGCTTCCAGGTACTGGGAGAAAAGCAGCAAATTCTCCCGCAATCCCCCTCCCTCCCCCCGCCATTACTCCTGCCCCCTCTCGTCTTCCTCCAGCCAACTGACAAACTCCTGGCCTGCAGCCCTTGCCAACATCAATCAGGAGGTTTCCAGTACATCTGGTGGGGATGCAGGGGGCTCTCAGGGGCTGCCGGCCGGGTTCCCGCCGCTCGGGGGGCAGCTTTCCCTCTTAACTTGCTCCGCAGTCGCCAGAGAGCTCTGTGGCGTCTCTAAATGCCCTAACACCTCTGACCTTGGCATGTCAGCTAGTAGACGGAGGCACCCTGAGGGTTACGGTCACGGACCATGAAGGCAAGGGCAGGAAGGGTGGGTTTTATGGACTTCCTGAAGGAAAATTAGTCAGAGGTTTGGGGCTTCCAAGTCCAACACAAGACATCCCACTGGCCAACCTGCAGAAAGGGGTCTCCAGAGCTCATTTGTGCATTAAAAGTTTCCATATGGGGCGGGGCCTTGGGAAACAGTTATGCTTATGCTCTTTATTTATTTAAGTGAATTACAGCAGCTGATATGTCTTAAGTCAACACATCTGCCTGGTATCCTGCTACCCAGGAGCACGGAAATGTCTACAACCAGTCTCAGACCCCATGGCCAGGGGTACAATTGTCAGGAGCCATGAAGAGACCCCTCCTGCTCTAGCCCCGGGTCTCCTGACCGAGCCTCCTGGCTGTGAGCGCATCTCGGCGGAGGCTGCGGTGGAAGCAGCCTGCCAGGGACGATGTCCAAAGACTGCCACAAAGTGCTCGGACAGCATGTGTTACCAGAACCACGGGAGCCCCGTTATGAGGCGGTCCCCCAAGGTCCCCTTGATCCTGTGCTGTGGGTGCGGACAGCTCTGGCCACTTTCGGACACCAACCAAACCACCGGCCCCTGGGAACTCTCCCTTCTGTCAGCGTGCAGGCCCTGTCCCATAGCCCCGGCCGCTCGGAAGGGCCACTCCACCATTCTTGCTTAACGAGTGCACAGCAGTCATCAGAGAGGTGAGGCGACCCTCCCCACCAGTGGAGTGTATCCAGAACCCAGACAGCCTGCACTGCTCGGTGTCCTCTTTTCCCAGGTATGGGCCGCTTGCCTTTCAGGCTGCGCACGTCACTGTTTCTGCCTCTCCATTCCTGTGATGTCCGTCACACCCATTCTCAGTCTTACACACACACACACACACACACACACACGCACACACACTCACACCTGCTTGGAGGCTCCTGGCACAGCCTGCGGTCTCCTTGCTGCAGAGGTGCTGGCCTCTACGGCCGGCCCAGACGGCTTCTCTTCCGGGACGGGAGGTGGGCTGCTGAGACCCACCGGCCCTCGGGTTACACTTTACAGCTTTTGAAGAATGAAAGGGCAAAGGCCTGCCTTCCCGCGGGCCTCCGAATTACTGGGAGCTGGCAGCTGGCCTTCCGCCTCCCACCTGGCCTTTCCTGGAGCTGCCCCCTCCCTCCCTACCTGTCCCTCTTATTTGCACCCTTGGTTGGCCAAGTGCCCCCAACTCCCGTTGGACCTCTCTGGCTTACGGCCACTGCCCTTCTCTCAGGTGTGCCGAAGTGCTCACAGTTTAGACCTCACAGCTTAGCATTGCCCCCCAATCAACAATTCAAATTTTAGAAAATACAACTGGAAAAGGAAGTCAAATCACAAACGAGGTCCTGCATGAACACACTTTCTTATTCACAGAGCCGAGGTCTCCCCGCTGGGCCATACTGGCATGGACTCCGGCTCCATCCAGGGTCTCCACCCTCTGGCTCGGGTCAGCTCAGGTCACAGCTGAACCATGCGCGCTCTGTGCGCAGGGGCTTGTGGTCGCCCCTCCGGCACTTGCACCGTGCCCTGGCTGCACCGGGAGCTCAGAAGCCGGCTGCCAGTGTTCCGGATTCAAGACACAGCATGGGATGCTCCAAAGGGCTCAGTTCACGTCACAATCCAGGCCCCAAGCTGGAGAAGAAAAGGCAGCACAGGCTTGGAGGAGCCTCTCATTGTTAACTGGCCATGAATATGGATGGGCCGGGACAGCCTCACGCTGAGGGGGCACTCAATAGACTGCCCCATAGTGAGGGGGCGGGGTGGTTAACAACATTATCGGTATTTACAAATGGAGGAACAGTGAATTCAATGGGGCTCTTATGTTCAGAGAATTGATTTCAGGCAGCTTTACTGCAAAAACAGCCTCCACTGCTGTCTCCTAGGAAGAAAACCCTGCATATCTACAAAGGGGGCGGGGGCAGGATGGGTTAGGCAATCCCGTGGCACGGGCTTGGCTTTTCCATCCTGTCCCAGTGACCTCAGGCTGCTCCACGGCCCAGAGCCCTCGGGAAGGAGCAGCCGTCTTGCTTTGTCTTCAGCCCTGGCTGTCCGTCCTCTCACCGTCACCCAGGGTGTCCCCATTTCACAGGTGGGGAAAACTGAGGAAACTGGTCCGTTGGCTCCCCTTCCTGTCCCCTCACTGGACTTAGACCTGTGCCCCGGAGGCAGGCCTGGGATCTGCCGGATCCCAGGACCCGGTAGAATGTCTCATTCCTCCCCCAGAGGCGGGGACAGGTGGTGGGGGCACATAGTCAGTTCTGTGTGTGCAGTCGCTGTGTGTGTGGGTCCGCCCCCGGTAGATCCAGACGCTGATACACAGACAGCTGCTAGGGGTTCTCAAGACACCGTGCTGTTTGCACAAGGAGCCAGTGGGAAGAGCCTGCAGGAACCCTAGGACTCGGGATATGTGCTGTGGAAATGGAAGCTTCTAGGACCATTGTAGGCTTTCCATAAACATCAGACCACCACTCCCTCTCACACAGTCCCACTCGCCGTAGAGGAGGGCACCACACAACTGTCTCAGCCTGGTGTTCGGGCAGATGGTGAACAGGGCAGCCTTTGAGCCTGGTCTTCGCAGGAAAAACAGCGCCTCCCAGCGCCCTCCTCAGGAGAGCTTCCCCGCAGGTGAGACGCCAGAGGCCCTGCGCTCTTTCTGAAAAGGGTTTCATACCACCCTTGAGAAGAGGGAGACTTGTAGGCGGGACCAGGCCAGCGCAGACCACTGTGTCCAGAAAAACACTGTGGCCAGCCACGCTGTGTAACTGGGTGTGAAGCGAGAGCGGGGGACAGGCAAGCCTCGAGCCCAGAGTCCGCTCCGCTCCGAAACACCCTCTGCGAGACCGCACGGTACCACTGCTCTACTGGGTGTCTCGGGCTGGGACAGCAAACCTCTGTTTTAGGGGAAAACATCTAATTAGAGCTATTAAGATGGGGGGGGGGTTGCTAAGTAATTAAGCACTATATGGTTCAGGACAGGGTGTGATAAAAATGGGGAGACTTAGTACTCACGGGGTCAGGAGTCAGAGGTAAGAAGAAACCTCGCACGGAAATCTGGGAACTGCAAATGCCAAACCCCAAATGCCAACGCAGAGGGCAGCGAGTGGCATCAGTAAAAGCAGTGAGAGCAAGAGGGCAAAGGTTCACGCAGTGCGAACGGCCCTCCCGCTGCAGCTCCGGCCTGTGCCTGGGCTGCGCCCACCTCCTGCTGAGGGATCAGGCAGAGTCGGGCCTCCGCCCGCCCCTGCAGCGCCGCTGGTTCCAGAGGTGCCGGGGAAAGGCAAAAAAGGGGGTGGGCGTCGCAGCAGGGGAAGGTGGCAGTTGACTTTGCTGTGGGCAGTTCTGTGCCAGCTCCTTGCCCGTATTTCTCATTTCTTTCTGATTCCAGGGTTCAAGGCTCTCACCCACCACCTGCACTGCTCAGACAGCTGGGGGCCGTCTGGGGACATGGTGGCTGCTTGTGGTTTTGTGCCCACTTCCACTCCCATGGTTCTTAGGGTATAACATTAGCAAAGTAAACACCTCCCACAATCTCCAAGCCCAGGCATGACATTATTTATGCAAACACAACACCCCCATTAAATTCTAAGTATATCAGCATGCCAGGTGACCTCATCTACCTAACAATAAAAACGCCAGGCTAACTTTCTCTGGGGGATCCTGCTCTGACCTGCTCGCCACATCTTTTCCCAGCAGCCCACAAGCCTGGAAACAAAAACCGCTTCCCTCTCAGCCCAACTCGAACCCACAGGCTAGCTGGGCCGCCCCGCCCCGCCCCGGCACTTACTTCAGCATATCCTTTTCCTTGTTGAGGTGCTGGAAGAAAGAAGGCTCACAGATGAGCTGGTTCTCCTGGCACACCTGCTTGCAGGACTGCCCGGGCTCAGCAAGTTTCACCTGCAGGGCGCTGAGGGGCGGCCACATCACTTGCCCATGGCAGAAGTCCTGGAATGACAATGAAGCCATCGGCTAAGGGACCAAGGATGCAACTGGCGATCCCCAGCCTGCCACTCAGTGGGGCAAGGGGAGGCGGCCCGCTGAGGGGGGCGAGGCCATGAAGGGAGGCGGTGGGAGCCAGACGAAGCTGGGTTGGAATTGGGCTTGGCCAGAACATGTCCGTGGGCCAGCTCTTCACCTATCTGCCTACCAGCTTCCTCAGCTGCAAAGGGGACAGTAGGATCTCCCACACAGGGTGAGAGGTGATGCTGTCACATGCGTGGCACCAGGCCTGCCGGCGACCAAGGCTGGTTATTATTATTACCATCAGCAATGACACAATCCAACTATTTAAATCCTCCGCCCACGAGGGCCCATCTCCAGGCGCACCTTCACCAGCTGTTCTGTTTCCTCTGCTCTAATTCCCAAAACATCTCCAGTGTCTACCTAATTTGGCAGTTACCTACTGTGACACTGTTTTGTGAGCACCAGTTTCAACTCTGTGAAGCAAAGGGGTATGGCCAGGTGTCTGTGGGCATCGCTCGTGGAACCTCTCGAGGGGTCTTGGCCCTGGTCGGGGCTCAGGCATTGTTGGTTGAAAACAATTCCAACGCCACACTAATTCAACAGCTCAGTAAACAGTCTGGGGACGTGTGATAGGACGTGAAGTAACCCGGAAACCCCTCAAAGAGAGGCACCCCCAGCACAAGTGGGGAGCTCAGAATGGGGCAGCGCAGTCACTCCCAGGGTCTGGGGGGAGGGGACGAAACTAGCACGTCCGAGGAAGACCCGGGATGGGGTGGGCAGAGAGAAGTTACGTGGGCAGAGGGAGGACCAGAATGCAGAGAGAGGACGTGCGGAGACTCTGTGACCTGGGGCGCAGCTTTCATTTCAGTTGTGCCTGAAGCCACCGTGGACGGACAGCAGTGGTGGCTCTGGCCATCACGCACCCCTGGCACCCAGAGGTCACTCTGCTCACACTGTCCTCGGAGTCCCTGGGCTGCCCAACCTGTGGAAGGTGCTGTCTGTCTGTGCAGGGGACCTGAAGAGCTAAGTTTAACTCCTTTTGGGGCAGGGTGGCCCCCAGGAGTGCCCAGTGGTGGTTCGGATCCTGGGCTCTGAATTCTACTTGTAGGAATTCACCCCACAGACATACAGGGCACACGGTGCAGAGAAACCTACACGGGACATCATAGTGGTATTGTCAGAGTAGAGGCATTAAAAGTGAGACAACCTATTTTTTTGTACTTAAATAGGTGACTTTAAATGCAAATAATAACACAAAATGCAACAGGTTTCTATGTGCTGACACGAATCGTGTCCAGGACATACTGAGGATTGAGACCAGCAGGGTGCAGGGTGCCGCACAGTTTCCACATGTGTCGCACCCTGGGGGCGGGGGGGTGAGACGGAAAGATACACACAAACATGCATTTGCTCCTGCAGGAATGTGTCTGGTTGGCACGGGTGCCACTGAGAAAGGAAATGGAGGATCAAGGTCAGGAGTGGTAAGGAAATTTACTTTTCAATGTATGTCCTTCTGAAATATTTCATTTTTCCTCAAGTTCTCTTCTCCGCTGTATGGACGAGGAGCTGATGACTAACGTCAGGGCTGGTGCAGGCAGAGGAAGGCGCCCCACTCCATGGAGCACTGCGGGCGGGGCGGCCGGGCCTTGCCGGGACCCTGGCAGCGGGGTGGGTGCAGCCCCAGAAAGCCGGCCTGAGCCACACCCAGGAGGGGCCTCTGTATCAACTGCAATTTTAAAAAACCTGTGCCTGTATTACTTTTAGCGAGCAAAACGAAAACGAACAAGAGCCAAGTGAAGTGCGCCACAAGTCCTACAGGCGGCGGGCTCTGAGGGTACTTCCTGCCCCGTGTTACCGGCTGTGAAGCTTTGGGCAGACTGCATAACATTATGAAGCCTCAGTTTCCTCATGATAAAAATAATGATGATGACACTGATGATTCCCCATGGTTCTTGCTTTTCCCACCTCTTTCCTGAAGGACAAATGCTCCTACCTGCTGATCAAGGCCACCGGCAGGGAGTGAACACTCATGGGGCCTCTGTTCTAGTCCATTCCAATCAATGACCCAGACCCCAAACGTCACGCAAACCCACTGACCTCTTTCACATCACAGGATCCTGTGATGAGGGAACATGACCGAGCCTGAGTGAGTTGTGTGATTAACAAACAGAAATCCTTCACTGCATGGCGGTCGGGAAGCCCTGGCCTGGACTCCTATCAGTTGAAAACAAGGTTCCAGGAGAGTAATAATTCGGAGACAACGGCAATACAATAAAATAATTTAGAGATGTTAGGATCCAGCTTTATCTTCTGAAAGCGACGCATGGCAGTCGGGGGTTGGGGAGTGAGCAGAGTGCGCCCCCACCCAGCTCTGGGCACCCTGGGGACAGACCACACACTAGGTGCGAAGATGGTTATCGGGCTTCTCAGGCTCCTGATGGTCTTGAGCACGGCCCACGTGCTTGCTAAGGCGCAGCGCGCACTACCTTTGGTCTGGGTGCTGTTACTAAGGGTGATGGCATGGCTGCACAGGCTGGTGGCACCTGAACGGAAACAGGGAGTTTGCTGGTAACTGTCCCCCTCTTACCCGACAGCATAAGGCAATGTACTGGCTGGCCTGTATACTCTGTCCATCTCATGAGGATGGCTGTCATCAACAGGAAGAAGGAGACCACAGATGATCAACGTAGTTTTGCTGATGAGAGCTGAGTGAGCATGTGAATATTGGGAAGAAGGCTAAGTGATCCTTTTTAATTTGTTTTTCTGGCTGGCTAATGCAAGCGACTTTGTTTATGTATCTTTAGGAGACATCTGATAACCTCTACAGCCTTTCGGTACTACAATAAAGAGACTTTACATCCAACATACACCAAAGCCTCATCTGTGACGGTCCAGAACAGGTAAACCACCAGAAAAACCTAGCTCAGGTCACACTGTCTACATTGCTAGGAGTCAAGAGAAGATTTCTCTCTTTGCCTCCTGGATTTGGCTTGGCCCAACCCTTCATTAGGCTGGGGAATTGGAAACCCACCATGGCTGAAGGCTCAAACTCTGGCTTGTAGAGCTTGCAAGAAAACCACAGAACGTCTTTTGTTATATGACACCTACAGGCAGTTAGAGTTGAGGGCAGTATCTCTAGACCTGTTGCGTTTAGCACTCTCTTAAGAAGCTCTGCTCTTTATTCGTTTTTAGCCTCTTGTGGTATGTGAAGTAGTCCCAGGGGTAAAATAAATGAGGAGGTGATGTGGCCAAGGAAGGCGCTTTGAGTCAATGAGAAGGCCTGGATTTGGAGCCACTTCCCCGTGGTGCTTTGGGCTTGCTACCCAGTCTGGTCTTGTCTCCATCGCTCATCTGTAGAAAGTGATGTTAACAGACTAAGTGATGGAGCTGAGCAGAAGGCCGGCAAACAGCAGGTGGTCCGCTAATGCTCACCGCCTCCACCCCGCCCCTCCACGGCGGCGCTGCCTGTGCCCTGCACAGAGGTTGAGGTAACTGCAGTGTTGCATCTGCAGATGCTGGGGCACCCTGGCACCCCGAGGTCTGCACAAAGGAAGTGCCCTCAGCGCTACGCTGCAGGGTGGCTCTATCCTGTTTGCTCACTTCTGAGTAAAGCACTGCAGCCGAGCGTTTTGAGGTCCCCTTCAACAGGCGAGCTTAGCTCAGTTACACACGCACCGGGGCCCCCTTGTCACTCCCACTCAGGGCTCACTGGGTGCTGCTCTGGTATCCTCTCAGAAGTCTGTTTTGGGGGCCAGTAGGCTCAGGGAGAGCAAAAATGGCAGCAGGGCTTTCTTAAGGCTTGGTGAACAACATGGTAAAACTGAACATAGGGAGGCCTAAAGGTGTCCCCAGTAAGGCGTGTTGTTTATCACAGGTAAGGCAGGAGGGGGCGTGGGGATCTGGGCTGTGATTCTGGCCCCGGCTGGTGGACTTCACAGGTGTCCCTTTAGCTTTCTCTGCTATCGCATCTGAAATGGAGAATGCCATTTGCCCTTCAGTCCTTATATAATTCCTGTGGGGTAAAATGAGGTGATTCTTAAGAAGGTACCTGGGAACGTTAAAGATAATATTCCAAGGTCAACCATTACTTGCCAGCAGGGTCCAGAGGTAAAAAGTCGAGTTGTCTGGATTGTATGTGGCAATTTGTCCACGAGAGCCATCCCTTTGCGCGGCTGCTTGCAGGGCACACCTGTAACTGCAGCCCCTGTCATAAGCCTCTTCTCGCCCCTAGATCACGCCCCCCAGGTGCTCACGGGAGGCTGGAGGTCTTCGGGTTCTGTCAACCTCAGCATAAGCTACCATAGCAATGCCAACTTGTCTCCTTGCTATAAACACTCATTCATTCGTTCATTCATTCACTCACTCACTCATTCACTCACTCAACAAAATACTTGCTAAGAAGCAGAAAAGCCTAATGGCAGAGAACTCAAACTGCCTGTGATTGAATCTAGCTCCGCCAATCAGCAGCCGAGTGATCTTGGCTAGTTACATAATCTTGCCTCAGTTTTATGTGGTGAAATGCAGAAAATATCAACTGCTACCTTCCAGAGCTGTAGATGTGATTAACTTAATTACAATGTGTACAGCGTTCAGAAAAATGCCTGATGTAAACATGACCTGCGGTTGGCTCTTACGGTCAGTACGTTCAAGGGACTTTCCTAGGTCCATGGGGGGTGACTCCGCAACAAAAAAAACAAAAAAGGAACTGAAGCCCTTGTCTTCACAGAGCTTATAATCAATGAGGAAGACAGAAAAACAAGATAAATAAATTATACATAACATGTTAAAAGGTGATAAGTGCTCTTGAAAGAAGGAGGTGAGGAAAGGGATGGAGACGGTGTCCAGATATGGCACCACTGAGAAGGTGACATTTAAGAAAAGGCACGAGGGAGTAAAGAAGTGAGCCACACAAGTGTCCGGGAAGGACATTCCCAGCAGACGCAAACCAAAACCAAAGGCTCCAACAATGGCGTGTCAAGCAGGTTCCAAGAGGACAGGGAATTCTGTGTGGTTCGTGTAGAGTTTGTGTGTTGGGAACAGCAGTAGGAGGAAATGGGGTGCGGGAGGCCCCAGGAAATCGGCACACGCTGAGCTTTGGGGCCCACATAATGCTTTTCCTCAGAGTGAGATGGACGCACTGGGCGGGACAGAAAGAAGTTAGGGAAAGCCCCTGAGGAGTGGAATGAGGATGTAGTAGCGGGCATCACAGGCCCATGAACTGTGAGGTCTTCTCACCAGCGCCCCTGCTTCCACTCGTGATCAAAGGGAAACAGTTTATGGCAGGACCTCTGCGGTGATGGCAGAAGTCAAAACAACAATGGGCTGAAACCAGATCAAGCCAAGATGGAGGAAAAATTGACCAGAAATGACCCCGAAGCTTGATTTACCATCATTATAATGAAACTGATACCACATGTAGAAGGGGGTGGGTAACGAAGGCCGTGATGCTCTCAGAATGGACCATTTTAGGAACAAGACCCCTTCCAACGGGAAGGTGGAAACAGAACTTGGCTCATGGACTTTAGAAACAACCTGCCCTTGGAAACACATAAAATCCCAAGAACTGACTGACCATGGGGCACAAATCACTCTCAAGCTCACCACGTCCACGTGTAATTTTGCTTCTCTCACAGCAGCACCCTGTGGGACATGCAACCTGGGGGACAGCAGGCAGCGGCGGCCAGTGCGCGGCTTACCCCCTGGTCTGGCCTCCAGGAACCCGCATCCCGGCCTCTTTCTCTCAACCTAAATAAAACTTGCTTCCGCTCTCTCTCCAAGGGGCTCTCGGATTCCTTCCTGTGCGAAGTGAACAAACTGCAGGTCATGAAGTGCCTACGGGCCCCATTTCAGTTCCGCCTCTGGTGACAGTGCGACAAGAAGCTGTGCAGCAGTGCGTGAGAGAGACAGTGGCCTCAGACCAGACCCAGGCAGCTTTGTTCAGCAAACCTCCACGAAACGCTCATGTCTCACAGTTTGGTTCTGAATGAAGGTTTTCTTATCATCCATTCAAAACTTTACAAATGACGGTTCAAGTCTGCTGTCGGTGGGGGAAATATGAACATGAATGAAGCAGTCTCTGAGCTAAAGGCTTATTGTGCGTCTGCTGGGAAAAAATAAAATAAAAAAAAAAGTATGTGTGTAGGGGGGAGTAGGGGCGAGTTCTAGGTCATGAAATTAGGGTTTGAGCCAAGTTCAGCCAGTTACTTGAGGGACAAGAGACACATTTGTTATTTACATTATAGCTGGGAAATCCAGGGCCTGGTACAGAAAAATTATTCAATAAATACTTTCTGACTGAACAGTTTAAACCGTTTCAGTTGCCTGTTGGTTGGTACCCACCACTCTTAGCCTGTGCTGTCCTCAAAAGCAGTGAACTCTGTCCACGGGTGCGCCCTGGGGCTGATCCCCAGTGGTGGGGGCAAATTTGTGTTTCCGCCAGGGCAACAGAGAGGGTGGGGGGGAAACCGAGCCATGGGGACTAGTCTCCACGACTCAGCCCTACACACGCAAATCAACACGCCCACACGTTCACCCCGGAAAGAGTTAGATATTCACCTCTCACATTCCACCTCCTTCCACTGCTGGGGGTTGGCCCAGGAGAAGGGAAAACATATGTCCACATGCATGTGAATGTTCACAGCAGCACTATTCACAACAGCTGAAAGGTGGAAACAGCCCAGATGTCCACCAACTGGTGAATGGGTAAACAAACTGTAGTCTATCAGTGGAATACTAGTCAGCAATGAAAAAGGTATGAAGCACTGATATATGCTACGATGTGCATGAACCTCACAAATATTATGCTGCGGAAAAGAAGCCAGAAATCTCCAGCAAAGGCAGATCTACAGAGACAGAACACAGGTCAGTATTTTCTTAGGGCTCGGGTCAGGAAGCAGGGACCGACCGCAAATAGGCACAAACGAGCTTTTTGGGGTGATGAAATCGTTACCAAACTAGATTGTTGTGGTAATCGCACAACTACCAATTTGCTAAAAGTCACTGAATTATATCCTTACATGGAGTGAATTTTATGGTTTGCAAACTACACCTCAGTGAAGCTGTTCAAGAAAAGCACACCTTGCTTGGTTGCTGGGTTCCTGCAGCAGTTAAGCAGCTAAGGCTTTCAGAGGTCCTGTTCTGGGCCAGGCACTGTCTTGGCCCTAAACACGTATTGATCTACTGACTCCTCCACCGGCCCCTTCGTGTAGGTAGTGTTATCCCCACTGAACAGGCCGAGGAACAGCCGTGAGGCTAGAAAACTTGCCCGGGTCACAAAGAGAGTGGGGGCAGAGCCCCCTGCTTAATCATTACCCACCCCGTCTCTAGGAAAACAGCATCACTGATTTTTCAAAAGAGAAAACATTCCCAAAGCTAGTGGTAATGAGACAGGATCGTAAGGGGACAGGAAAATCGCTTGGCAAGTGGAACAGAGTAACTGAGACAGACAGCAGAACACAATGGCTGAGCAATTTACAGCCAGATACAGAAGGTCACCTTCCGAGAGGTAACATCTAGGCCTTAGCTGTATTTGAGCTCCAGGTCCAGGAAAGCAGCAAAACCAGGTGGGCGACGCCAGGACCAGCTGCAGTGACTAATGACTCCCTGCCCTGCTACTGACCAATCGGTAGAGACCAGGACCCTGGGAGAGCACGCCTGGAAAACTGATGAATATTCTGCTCAAATCCTCCCCAGAGGCCTCCCATAAGATTCCTGCCTGCAAGAGAGAGAGAAAAGCTCAAGACGAAGGACCCGGTGAGTGCCCCCTCCCTCTGGGGTGCAGCCCGAGTCATTCCCTTTCCCTCCTTCTTCCCCCACTCCTTCCACTACGGGCACAAAGCTCCTGAACTCTAAGGGTCCTCCCGAGACTTGCAACCAGGGGAGCGATGGGAAATAGCGGTTCGTCCCAGGTTAATCCCCCGAACCTGCCCTCAAGGTCCCCTTTCTCCGACTTGCCAGGGAGCTAAGGCAGCGCAGCCTAGGCTCGCCTGTTGCTCCTTCAGTGCTAAGCCCCTCCTTGTTTCATTGTCCCCAGCTTTAACAAATGCATCTGCATAGTCACCTGGACTCACATTGCGAAATCTTTCCTACCCGAGTCAAGAACCCACACAGTACCGGTTGGCCCTAGACAGACCCGCTCTGGGCCAGGCCCCCTGTCTGGTAATAATAACCTCTCTCCGTTTCAATTCCTTTTCTTCTCGCCTTGCCATCTGTCACCTCCACCATCCCCCCCAACCTGGACTACCCAGATTCACTACCAGGACTGTCCTTGCTCTCCAAGGAGTTCAAGATGAGCTGATTTCCCCGGAACTAAAGCTGAATGCACAGAGGCTCCTGGAGCTAACTCATTTTCCCCCTCCATATCTCCAGAATGCTTTTCACGTGAATTACACAGCTCTTTGCCAAATAACATGAGCACGATCGCCCTCCATGTTTACAGGGTCTATACTGGAAATAGAAAATAGGGCTGAAGAACATAGGTGTGGTTTTCAGAAATCAATCTGAGCATTGCCAATTGCAGTTCCTTTCAAAGAGCCTGTTATAATCTCTGGCCTGAGGCAAATACCTAAGTCTTTCCCAAGAAATGCGTGATGAGAAACCTGACAGGCCTGGGCCCACTCGGGTTAGGGAAGACCGGCGCTCCTGATCTTAGATCACAGGGGATTTTTGCCTTGCCACCGCCTGCTGCTGAAGGGAGGACCTCATTTAGAGAGATGATTTAAGAGTCTGCAACCCAAATCAGCATTTCTTCATACAGTAAAAGGGACGCAAGGACAATAAAGGGAAAAAGCAAGGGGTTTTCCTGAAGCCAGGATTCCTTCTGTTGGGTGTGCCAGCTGGGCTGGCGGTCCGTGAGGTAGGTTTCCTGCTGTCAACCACTCGACGGTACAGGGAAGCCTGGGGCTTTTGCAATTGCGGCCAATTGGCCTCTTCTGGCTCCCACTGCCTTCGGTGAGCGTGATGGATGCCTCTGAAAGGGCTCTGCGATGAAAGCTTCCTTGTTCCTCTTGTAGATGACAGGGAGGACTTGCAGGCAGAGATGAGCCTAATTAGGGCTGCGGCTCCTATGGGAAGCTTGAGGTGTTACCACCTTTTCAGAGCTTGAGGCTTTCCTGTTCAAACCAAAAGCACCCCTCTCTCCAGTCTCACTGCTCTTTGAAGATATCCCTCTAGCTGCAAAAATAACGAACGCTCAAAGCTCCAGCACACTGTGGCCCGGAGGCACCTGTTAGAGGCAGAAGACCCAGTCTGTCAGCCATTGGAGTTCTGGCTTCCTGTCTTCCCGGCGGAGTTGGGGGAACATTATGGCTTCAATAAAAACCTCCACAGAGGCCTGGGATAAACTCAAAATGGGCCCCTTTATTGCTCCTTTTGCAGCACTGGGAGAATGTTTAATAAGAAATACCTAGAAGATTCCTAGAATGATTTTTCTAAAACACCAATCTGACAGCATCACTGCCCTCACCTTGCCCCAAACCTTTGTTTAGCTTCCTGCTGTCCCACGATCAAATCTGAGTTCTCCACCTGAGCATCAGCGCCGTTTTATCATGTCTCCTCCCCAGCCTCAGCCTCTCACATCGTCTCTCTTTTCAGTCATAGCTAAACTTCCAATATTTCACCATGATTTCTCTTTATTTTTTTCCCCTGGCCTTTGTGTCTTGACTCCTACTGTCCCCCCCGTCGCCCCGGTGTGCCTTCAAGACATCCGCAAATGCTCCAGGACACACTCTCCCCCCCTTCCCCTGCCTCATCCTGCAGGCCCAGCTATGTGATCCCAAAGCACCCTGGTCACATCACTATTACAGGTTGTAACATACACCAGTGGCTTTGCCTGTGGACTTGACGGGCTTCTCTATGACACTTGAAGCTACCTGAGGACACGGACAAGTCCTTTGATGCCTTTTCTTTCCCAGCTCTCAGCACAGTCCACAGCACACCACTGACACTTATCTACTGAGCAGATGAATGAATGAACCACTGCAGGCAAGAAAGCAAACTCTGGGTTTCTGTGAGCTACAGCTCTGCAGAGAGGTCTACAACTAGGAGGGGGAATGAAGGGCAGTTCCATTAGCACATTTTCATTCGAATGTTGTAGTAACATGTTTTCCAATCATAAGGTCCAAGACGAGCTTCCTGGTGTACATATACACACACAAAATCCAAAACACACATGCTCACTCACGCTTTCAAACACGTATTCATTCCTTCAACTGGGAATTTTTGTGCACCTACTGCATGCCGGACAGAGAGCTAGGCACGTGGCATTTAGAGGTGAACGAGATGGGTGTGGGCCCTGCATTATGGAGCATTTAACAAGGTCTGTTTGGGGTGCATGGCCTTCCTGTTTGAAAGGAAACTAAGTAATAGATATTTACAGGGAATGGGTCACATGGGAAGTTTTAAGGACTGGCTGGGATTCAAGAGTCCTGGGAAAGAAAGAAAGAAAAGCCTTCCAATGAACTTGATAAAGAGTCCTTTAACTTGCGATGGTGAGTAACCCTTTTCTCTGAGAGGAAGTGGAGACAGGAAACGAGGTGGGTTTCGGAAGCAATGGCACAGATCCTAGTCAAACCTCAGACAGCCTCCCGTGATGGTCATAAGAGCTGTGTCTTAAAAGTCACTGCCAGAGGTCACAGCAGCTCCTGCCTGTACCTTCAGGAACGACCAACAGCTGCTCGCCATAAAAGAAGATGAGAAGTATAGCACTGGACCGCCTGCCATGGCCTGGCCCTACAGTGCCCTTGGTGTAGGCCTGGGTGCAGACCACCCAGCATCAAGCCTTGATTCCAGTACTTGTGAGCCCATGACTGTGAAACTGAGTTCCCACTGTCCTGAGAATGGCATCATTACTGCCACCCCCCAGGATTACGTGAGAATTAAATGAGAGGATGTGCTGTGATGAGCTCGGTGCATGTTGGTATGCAGTCTGTAGGTAAATGGCTGCTGGAGTTAGAATGATGATACTGTCATTCTTAATTTAGGTGTCATACAAAAACTGAATGATAATAAGTCAGATGCTTAGCTTTCATGGTAAAGTCTGATGAGTAATACTGTATAATATGTAATAATAAAATATGCCTGTGCAAGAATATAATTCAATATTATATATGACAGAACGTATTAGGTAATCAACATACTAGTTCGAATTTATTTGAG
Source organism: Mormoops blainvillei (assembly GCA_004026545.1). Taxonomy (NCBI): domain Eukaryota; kingdom Metazoa; phylum Chordata; class Mammalia; order Chiroptera; family Mormoopidae; genus Mormoops; species Mormoops blainvillei. The sequence goes on along the minus strand of PVJD01001897.1, from coordinate 198,204 downwards.
CACTAAGTGCCAGGTCTGTTCTAAGCATGTCATACTTATTATTAGCTCATGTAACCCTCACATCAGCCCTCTGAGGTTCTGTTGTTAACCTTATATCATTGGAGTGGAAACGAAGGCACAGAGAGGCTTACATGCCCAAGTCATACCACCAGAAAGTCATGGTGGTGGGACTGGAACCCAGGTGGCTGGCCGCAGAGTCTGCCACCCTGTGGCCGAAAAAATCAGAGTATCAGGCCGCCACCCTGAAGCCTCTGCCCCACGGCGCGCGCTCGCTCTCCAACAGCAGCACCCAGGACTGTCCACTGCTCACGACATTCTGTCAGCGCGAACCTTTCCTCTGAAGCCTATATTGGGCCTGTGATCTGTGACTACTTACATTTTCAGTATACCATTTCTATTTTAGTCTGCACAATCCTCATCCCTTATTGTGTAAAGATTTCTTGATCACACCAAGACACTTTGCTTTACCCTTTAAGGGAGGCCCCCTATTTCTGGAATCTGGTCAAAGAGTTCATATTCCCCTACCCACAGGGGTTCTCAGCCTGTCTATTTCTAGCTGTGTTGCTTTTGAAGGAATTAAAATGTTATAAATGGTGGCAACAACATGCTTGGCCTTTACTTCCATGAGCACAGGCCACAGCGTCCATCCTCTGATGGGGTCACTGGACTTACAGAACCGTCCCCTGCTGTTGAAATCAAGTTCTGCTTTTATCTGTTTTATATATACTTAAGTTTCACATAAAGTTTCATTTGAAAAGGGGTCCTGTTTTAAAAGAAAACCACTGAAAAGTCTTAACATATTTGGAATTAGAGGACATATATTACAGAAATGCTTAGAAACCACAGGGTTCAGTCCTTGCCTTTCTTAGGGTGAGGAAAGACCGTCAGGCAGGGCCAGAGAGCTGTCTCTCTGTCCCTGCCCCCAAGTCTTTTTGATGCCTCTCAGAACTCAGTGAAGGTAGGTTTTCATCTTGACCATCCAGTTTTTTCCCAGAAGTTTCCATTTGGCCTGCCAGTGTCATTAAGAACATTCTTCCCCCAAGCATAGACTGACTCCCCTGGCCGACCATAACAGGGCACATTTTAGAATTCCAACAAGCCATTATCCAACTTCTGGAGTCTTTCAAGTCGGGAAAATAACCAAAAAAACATGGCGAGCTCTTAACTTTTCATTAGCCCTCTTGGGGAATTGGAAGCAGGACGCAGCAAAGACAGATGGACTCTGAGGAGCCTTACCTGTTTCTCAATGAAAGCGTTGATTCTCTGCAGCATGCCCTCACATGTGAATTCGTATGGCATGTACGGCTCAATCTGAGGAAACAGAACATGGTATCACAAGAGGAAGACAGGGAGTATGCGACATTTACCCAGTCCTCCACTGACCCACTCACACTCAGGTGCCCATACCTATAGTCAGCCTTGTGAGGGGCTACAACTATGAACTTGGAAGTCAAGAGACCTGGGTTCGCAACCTCACCGCTCCTTACTCGCTGTGGGATCCTGAGCCAATTACCTACCGTCTCTGAGCCTCAGGTTTTCATGTGGAAAATGGTGTTCAGGAAAACCTACCTCTCTGAAGTTACGGTGAGGATTATATGGGGGGGTGGGGAGTGAAGCACTTAGTTCAGTGTCTAGCAGAGAGAAGGCATTCAGCAAAAGGTGGGGAGAATCACTTTTAGAACACAGGCCCCCCCAGGGCAGCGTCCGCGGCTGCTGGGCTGTCTTGGCCTCTCAGTGCTGAGCAGCGTTGCACGCATAGGAACTCAACAGCCACCCAAACCTCTGCTAATGAATGCATGCTCCCTTCAGAGAGAGGCACATGATGAGTGGTTTAAGTACCCACAGTAGTGACAAAAGCATCGTTCTACTTTGTAGGTGAGATTGATGTAGCGAAAACTATAATGCGTGGTAAAAAAAAAACCCCAGAGTGACAGAGTGCCACAAAGAGTGCATGTAGAGGGTCCTGGGAGGCAGGGGGGCCGAAGCAGACCTCTGCTCATGCTGGGCTGTTAAGGTCAGCTGCGATCCCAGCACGCCAAGGTGCGGAAGGTATTCCAAGTGGAGTGAGTCATGTGAGATCAGACACCGAAGAAGACAGCAGGAGGGTAGTACTCAGAATCACGGAGGCTGGGAGACAAGGCTGGGAGGAGGTTCACTGGATTTCCACAAAAGCCGTCAGATCTCTATGCTAAGGAGCCTAGACTACATTTGAGGGTAGCCAGAGACTGAGTGGGTGCTTTGTTGGGGTGGGAAGGCAGCCTGATCAATATTATGACACCTGTGGGAAGGGGAAGACTGTGAGTCCGATCTCTGCTGCACGGTGCGTGTGCCGGCCTTATGGGGCCTGTGTCTCCGGGACAGCCAGCTAGCATTAGCAACCCAGAATGGAAATTTCACTTGGCAGAAAGCCATCGGCACACCAGCGTGTTACAGCTTCCTGGAGCCCGACAGCTTGTCGGCAATAGCAGAGAGGGTCACCTTCACCATCTCCCTCTGAAGTCTATGCTTGCCTATCTTGAGCCACAGTGTAGAGAACTGGACAAAAAACATCTATGAACTTTTGTGGGACAAGTGAAGAAGACGACATTCTTCTGCAAGCACACAAGCAGGTGTCCTCAAGGCATCCTCTCTACTTTTGTCTGTGTGTGTGTGTGTGTGTTGATTTACACATTACATTTAAAATCCTAAACCATGATTGCTAACTGCATAACACATCTTCAAACATACAACTAGATGGTGCATCGCACAAGTTGTATCTCACCATCTCTGTCACATCCATCTGAACGGAGCTAAAAGAGGGTGCGTGCTAAGTATTGCAATATCAGGGCATGATTATTCCGCAAGAACAGAGGTTGCTCTGTTCCTAGATAGTTCATTTTTGAAGAGTTCAAAATACTTTGAAAAACTGACTTCGCTGTTCTGAGCTTGTGCCTTCCCATCTCCAGCTTTTGTACTTGCTGTGTGCTCTCTAACCCAGACATAGCGCTTCATACCAAATGTAAACCTTTTCTTTTCTTTTAAAGATTATTTACGTATTCAATTTATGTAGTCTGGGTGATTCCAGAAGCTTTCTAAAACGGGCCTAGAGAGATGTCTTTTTTCAGAGGTTCATAGAAGAAACAAACAAACAAAAAAACTATCTACAACAGAGGACTTGGCATATTGGGCTCGTTTATAGGGAGACAAGTAGAATTTCTGGAGTGAAATAAACATCAGTGGTCATCTGTCACGAGACAGTAGGTCCAGTCTCGTGGTAGGAATCAAGCAGAATACTCGAGGGCCATTCCTACAACATATTTCAAAGGACATCCATTAGAAATGGAAGTGAATTAGTTCAAAGGGCTTCATGCAATACAGAAAAATAGTTCTTCCTGTGTCACCCTAGCAACCAAACTCAGTTTAACCAAAGGGAGGCTGACTCATTCATTGCTCTGTGGCCCAGTTCACTGTTTTAAAAGATACAAAGTCAAACAATTTTCCCATAAAGGAAGAGTTAAAAAATGAAATTGCATTCTTGAGTCGCCTCGGCCACCCTGGGTTGCATTAGCCATCATGCTGTGGACAGGAGTGGGTGCCTGGCTTTGGGGTTGAAGACCACTAGTGAGCCTCTGATGTAGAAGCTGTTGTGCAGATTGGAGGGATGTGTGTATGTATGTGTGTGAGCGTGTGTGTGTGTGAGAGTGAGAGAGAGACAGTTTTCTGCATGACAGTCCTTCAGGAACAGGTCAAGGCCTCTTTGGGGGATGGAATGAAAGGAAATGCGGAAACCTCAACCAGTCACTGAGAAACGCAGTGGGGCCAGTTGTGTAGAAGCAGGGGGAAAGTTCTCGATCATCTTGCTTTCTGGCAAAAGGACTGCTACTCATATGGCCACAGGAAGGATGCCTGCTGGCTGTGTAGTTCCTGTTGGCTTTGGAAACTTTCCATTATCTTCCCACGTTCTCCCTCATTTTCCCTTTGTGTTTCAGTCTGGAAAGTTTCCATTAAGAAGTCTCCAGGTTCACTGATATTTTCCTCTGTTGTGCACAGTCTGCTGATAAGCTTACTGAAAGAGTTCTTCATTTCTGAGACTGTATTTTTCAGTACTAGCATTTTCTTATTTGGCTTTTAAGAAGTTTCCACCTCTCTGCTGAAATTCTCCGTCTCTTCACATATGTTGTTTGTTGTTTTCACCCAGGCTTTTAATGTACTTATCTTACCATTTTAAAGTTGCCATATGATACTTTCAACACCGGGGCCATCTCTAGGTCTAGCTTTATTCAGTTTCCTCCCTTAATGATGAGTCATGTTTTCTTGCTTTTTTGTTATGTAATTTAAATCTTGTAAATTAAAGATAAGAAAGCTTGGCACCTGATTTCTGACCCATTTCTTACTAGTGGAAGGATTTTAATGACAACAGTTTTTGTATTAATCTAATTCCCTACTTCATCTCTTTCTTACTCATATCTTTCCTTTTACTTCATTTCATGCTTTTTTCCCCTTTCATCTTCTATATTATCTTAACAAACTAGTCAAAAAGACCTAGGTGTCAATCCAGGTTTTACTATTTATGAATTGTGTGCTCTTGAGTAAATTAGTTAATTTCCTTAAATCTTAACCTTCTCAACTGAAGAAGAGTTAAAAGGGATAAGGCTCATAAAGGTATAAAGAAAAATTCTAGATGTGTAGAAAGAGGTTCTCTCTACCTACGAGCTACCATGATACAACAATTACTTTTTTTTAATAAGTGGCCTTACATAGTTTTTGGAATAAGGTGAAAAAAAGCTGATGAGTATGGGGCACTAAAGTTTCCATGGAGTGAAGAGAACCTGCATTATGTAGGAGTGGGCAGTGCCCACTCTTAGTGCTTTATGTGTCAGGCATCCCATTTGACTTCTGTTTGACCAAACGGATCTATTACCAAAAAAGTTTCTGGACTCCATGATCCTAGGTTTTCTACCTCTGTATTAGTTTTTACATTACTCATCTTAAAGGGGGTGCGCACTTCACTAAGTATGTGGGTTGTACTGAGTCCTCCAAAAGATACGATGAAGTCCTAACTCCTAGCGCCTGTGAACATGATCTTATTGGTAAATAGAGTCTTTGTAGATGTAATCAAGTTAAGATGATGTCATAGTGGATTTGAGTGGGCCCTAATCTAATATGACTGATGTCCTTATAAGAAGTGGAGAAGACACACACACACACACACACACACACACACACACACACACGGAGACTGCCACATGATGACTAAGATACAGGCTAAAATGCCGCAGCTGAAAGTCAAGAACACTTGAGCCACCAGACGGTGGAAGACACAAAAGGCCCATGGTCCTGCTGACATCTTAATCTCAGACTTATAGCCTCTAAAATTGTGAGAAAATTAAATTTCTGTTGTTTAGCCACCAAGTTTGGGGTTCTTTGTTATGGCAGTCCCAAGAAACTAATACACTGAAAGACCTGGAAAAAAAGAAGAAAGATCTTCAGTCTCCACAGGAATGACTTTCTGGTGGGGAAGTGTTAGATGTGTGGGGGACACTTTGATGGAGTCCAGTGGTACCATACTCCACTTGGCACTCTCCTGGCTTGGCCACCAGAGGTCTGGGGAACCTCTGCCCTAAACTGTTTAGATCGGGATTGATATTGTCTTGTCATTACTGGGAAGCCCTGAGAAGTTACACCAAAAGTCAACAACTAGACCCCCTACAGAGGGGGCAGAACATGGTGACCATAGTTGCCCTCTTGTTCCTACAGGTGTTTTGAGTGGGCCACACCCATGTCATTTCTCAAAGGGGAAAGATAGCCTTTTACATGGGTCAATGGCTAGTCCTCCCAGGATTCATGCTTTTCCAAGCTCTTTCCTTTACCTACACTGGACCTGGAACCTAAGCCATTCTGGGCTCACTTCTCAGTCTAGCTTTGCAAATTCCTCCTCACCCTATAAGACTTAACTCAATGCTTCAATTTCCAGAAAGTCTCCTCCAACTTATATCCTCATTTTTTTGCATGTTATTGGCACTGAACATACTCCGTAAACATCTCTATCTCCCTCTCTCCATTAGGTAAATCACTATACTGGGTTTTGAGAATACAAAAAGTTAGACAGATGTAGTCACTGCCCTCATGGTTTTAGAGTCTAGTGGAAATCCAGACTGTCAATAACAAAAATAAGGATAGTATATATTATATACATAATACTGACTTAATAATATTAACTAACCACATACCATGTGGTAGGCACTGCACGTAAGCTCTTTATATTCACTGTCTTATTAAATCGTCACAACTGCCCTCTAAAGTACATAATGTTAGCCTACATTAGAAATGAGGAAACTGAGACTCAAAGGTCCAGTAACTGCCTGAGGCCCGCTGCTAGTATGCGGTGGAGCTGGAATCCGAACCCAAACTGTCTGATTCTAGTCTTGCCTGCACAACCATGGCTACACTGCTTCTCTTAACAAATTATAACAGGATATAAAAAGTGCTCTGATAGGATGAGTGCAGGGGAAAGGTACACTGACAGAATCCAAGGCAGTCCTGGGGTTGAGAGAGAGGAGAACTTGACCCACTTCTGCGTGGTGGTAAGCTTCCTACAGGCAGGGAGCCAGCGTCGACCAGGTCTATGGGGGTCAGTGTGCCCTAACGTGGCTCCGAGGGTGATCGCTGTACGGCTGGTACTTAATACACACATGCAGTATAAGAGCACATCCCAGGAATATTTCCTTAAATATTCCTTATCCTTGCTTTTGTTTTAGAAGATCAAGTCTATCTTTTTGGGTCTTTGTGGGGGCTACATATTTAGGTCCTTGAAGCAAGTACTATAATTCAAGCCCCTGCTACTGTGTCTGGGACCCGGGAGTCACGTCAAAGGGTTCGTAGAACCACGCGCACATCTGGACACCAGCTCTGTTCCCGTTTCACAGGATGCCCACGAAATCCCCAGGCCCAGTCCTGCGGCTCGGCTATTTTCTGATGTCAGAGTTACGCCGACACAGACGTGTTTTAATTACGCAAACAAAGGGCCTGTGATACACCCCACACTTTTCAGTTCACATGACAGACAGGGAAAACTGAAATAAAAGAAAGAACCTTCTGATTTAGAATTGCTTTCACTGCATTCTCAACTTCATCCTGATTGCTGAGGTCAACTGTCCAGACGTGTGGCTGGCCGATGAAAACTTCAGCATAAGGATGCTGAGATGTCAGCTAAAAAAAGAAAAGACAAAACAGCTCAGTTTCACACACACTTTTTTTTCAAAAAAAAACCCTTCTGTGCTGGATGAAGTGTCAGGTTTTTTATGGTACCTAGCTGTACTTGCACAAGTAACAAGATACTTTTTTTGTTCCTTGGCTATCAAAATCTAAGCAAACTATTAGCAGATAACAAGAAAATAGTGATAGCTCCACATTTTTTTTGACCCAGTGGGACATTTCTTGGACCCACCCAGAACCATCTGGATGTATGGGTATGGCATTAACAGGTACAGATAAGGAAACTGAAGCAGTGCCTGCCTGGACGCCCAAGAGGTTCATATGGGATGTTTTAAAAGACAGGTGCCCACGGCTCTCCTGGACCCTTTGAGATGGGACCTCAGGACTTTGGAGGGGCCCCTGGAGGTCCTAGGATGGGTGGCATGTGGGCCATGGCCTAGCCTGAGGCCGTGAGACAGAACCAGTGATAGCTCCACATCTTGAACCCCACTTGAAAAAAGAGTTGGAGTCATAACCAGGACACGGGGGGGACGTCACAGGTGGCTTCAACCCGTCAATATCACCCTGAGAAATAATGCAGATTTACTAGCCTCCATCATATCCCAGCCCTGAACTCACCCAGAGCAAACTGGTATATGTTAAAAGTCAGCTAGGATAGGCAGGTAAGCATAGAAAAATTACAATAAAGGCTTTAAGGTCATAGTAGGATGAGTAATGGCACATATAAAAGGTGACAGAAAGGGTTTTTGGAATGGTTTTCAGGAATAATCATGACTATAATATTGAAGACACATATTTAGAGCACATTTATAAAGGTGATCTGGATTCAGAAAAGCAAGCGAAGGCAGTGTTTGCTCTACAGAGGGCTTTATTTTAAGAAGAAAGGGTGGTCAGAGAAGCCCAGTGTGAATACTGGTTAAGTCTCAGTTCTTGAAGAGCCCTTTTTTGAGACAGCTAAATTTACCACTCAAATGTGTTTTCACTTTTATTCTTGTATCCCCTGAAGGTTGTGGTGTGAAGGGAACATTCTGGGAATTTGTGAGAGCATTTTCAGTTCTCACAAACAGTGGGGGTGCTACCCTTATTGGGTGGGGGGAGACCAGGGACGCCAGACCCCTCATGATGCGCACGACAGTCCTGCATGACGCGGGCTCTCTGCTTCCCACACAGCCCTCACACGCCCTGCTGGGCTTTCCTGCGGGCTCACACGATTAACTCCTTGGTACAGTTTTAATATACACTGACTTTGCTAGGAATATAATTGCCATGTAAGTCAGTGATGTCTGTACTCTGTTTCATTGGGAATGCCACCGATCAGCTGTTATCATTTCAGAAAAATGGCAGCAAAGACAACGTCATTCAGATTATTTGAATCCAGTGCAGCATACCCATATGGGGCCATATTTGTAGCTACTCCATTAATGTCAATTGCATATATATTTGTATCTGTGTATATACAGGAACTTTTTTATTTAGCTCCTATTTCATGTCAATTATAAGCAAAAAAGACCCGATCAGATTCAGCCGCATGTTTTATTCCTTTTAAATACAAACTTACTAATTGGAAAAAGGAACAAGACCTCATGATCTCCCCCAGTACAGTTCGCGAGTATAGAGATCAGTATTTCTCGACTACATGTATACTGAAATATGCATTACCTTATTGTAAATTATTTTGCTTTTATTTCTCTCAGAGTTGGAGAATCATTCTTTTTTGAAATTACGTATGTAGGCTGGGTATATTATTTACAAATTTCATTTTAGGGGAGAAAAGTAGATGTTATGTTATTTTTGTAATAAAAGGTGTTGGGTCTGGTAGGATTGAGGCCCTTGCTTCAGAGGCCAAGAATGGCTCTTTCTTTAGTTCGGACCCCAGTATACTCAAAGGACTGAATGATTTAACTGGCACCTCTCCATCCTGCTCATGTAACTGTTGTCTCGATCCTACCACGCAGCCAGTGTGTATCCACTACCAGGGTATGTAAGTTACTGAGTCTCGGCTCCAAGCCATCACTGGCACCCTAGCAGGAAAATCATGTGATTCTGAGGCACAGGTGCCCTAGACTTGGCTCCTGCCTTCTCTGCCAGTCATACCCCTCGCTATCCTGTTCGATTCTCTTTCCTTCTGACAGGTAACCTCCTCTTCTGCTCAGGCTCCTGGTTAGTAACAGAACCTACAGGATGCCCGCAGGCTCACGCAGCTGTGGAAACATCATTTGTTTCCCTCAGCACATATTTTCGGTTCAACATGTATTGAAGAAGCCCCTGGCTAGGCCAGATACTGTGCTCATCACCGGCACATGCATTATTTATCAGGTTTCCTGTGTATCAATGAGGATTCTGAGGATTATAGGGAGGTTACAATTCCCCAAGACCACACAGCTAAAAAGTAGCTGAGCAAATTCAAATCGAGATCCTTTGACAACCTACTAGCTTTAGAGAGAAAGGAAGACGACGATTATTAAGTGATGCTATTGAGTTCTTAAGGTAAAGACTAAACGAAGTCCAACGTAAACACCAGTCTTTTAATCCCTCTCTTAAAACTTGCCAACCTAAAGAAATCCTATGCTGAATTTATGCCTGTGTTAGACCTTTTCTAAAGATAAGCAAATGCCACACCGTATTCATTTTGTGGCTCAGAGAACAAATTACACAATTAATTCTTACAATGGATTCAGGGAAAAAGTTGGCATGAACGTCACTATTTAGCCACTTACATATCAGCAGTCTATGTCCCCTACCCTTTATAAGGTCCTCACTTACTTATAAGGTTGTTTTAAGTTCTTGGAAAATACAAAATGCTGAGCTATTACATTTTATTCATTTACATTTATTAAGGGTTACTTAATTTTATGAGTAAGGCATTTTGTAATTCATTATCCTCGCCCCCCGCCCGAACGTCATGTTCCTTCTTGTTAATTTATTGATAACCGTTGGATCTGAGCTATTTCCTTGTCTGTCAATCAGTAAGTTTACTGGAGTACAGTTTGTAAAAGTAATGAAAATCTTCTTAAATATGAGACATTACTTCAGAGCAGCTATTAAATCTTCAAGGAGGACATGAATTTTTTTCTATGGGGGAAAAATAACAACAATGACAACAACAACAACTCTGAGGTCAGCAAATTCTAATGGTTTACAAGATGTCACGATAATGATCAAAAACCTACTAATATGCTTCCCAATATAATGATAAAAATCCGGTTTATATTACATTTAAAGTATAACTTGAACCAACCATATTAGTTATGGCATTATAGAACTTGTTCTCCTCAGTGTACACTGTGGTTTTAAAAATTAGTCCAATATAAAAAAATAAAGACAAAACATTTTTGTTTTCTAAAAACAAAGAAAAATCTAGATGTTTTCTTCTCTACAAATGAAGGCAAAGAGAGATGTATATGCCATTTATATGGATCAACAGTTGCTTAACTTGAAAGACTAGCACGGGCACAGAAAGATAGCTATATAATTATATACACTTTGGTTAAAATTCTTCTATTTGCTGAGGAAAAAAAGGATAATTTCTAGGGATTTTTGACCCTTGGAAATCTATAGAACTGTTGCTATCTGTTTCCCAATTAACACCATCTTTGATTAGGGCCATTCTTGGCTTTTTTGCAAGCTAAAAGAGCAGGGTTGGGTGGCCCATCTGGCCCTGAGGTCAAGTTCACTGGCTCCTCTCAAAACTACATGATGTTGCTGGCTCCCAGTCTCCTCTCTGGATTGTCTCCAGCAGAGGAGGAGATGAACATCAGATAGAACCTGCCCTCTGCATAAAGTGATGTGACCTTGGGGTTTCCTTCCAACTTATCAACATTCATGCCCCTGGAGCTTAAAATCCCACTTTCCTTCTATTCCTTAAAGGCACAGCTCCTCCACCATCCCTTCTCAGTCAACCCAGCACATTCTCCACCTGGCACAACTCCAAGTTAACTTTCCTCCTTAATCTACTTAACTATTTCTTTATGCATTTCAGTTGATTATGCATTCTTCTCACCACTCTTCTATATCAAATTCTGAGCTCCTAGAAAACAGGAAATTGTGTCTTAACAAGTTCCCCCAAAAGTGGCAACTAGCACCATGGACTGTGTAGGGCACAATATACATCTGTCAAATGACCGCTGCATTCTGGTCCTCCCATGGGAGCCCAGGACCCATGGACTGATCTTGAGGCTGTTTGCTGAGCAGCTCTTGAAAGGACCCCACAGTGCCCTTTGAACTAGTCTCATTTAAGCACTGGCAGAATCATCTGAAGGGACAGGAGGAGCCAAATGCTGGGGGCGGGGCGGGGGGGCGGGGACAGCTTCAATGTGTATTCTCATTTTAAGACATGAAGAATGAAACCCTCCATGATCTCAACAAAAAGTACAAATGATGACAGCTAATAGAAAACAATGATCGTACTTTTCTCAATAACTTCATACTGGCTGATCTGGTCTATGTAATATTATGTAACTCACTGGGAAATAGACTGTGTTTAATTGTCCTACTTCTTTTTTTTTTTTTCAGGAAAAAGTATTCACTTGTAACAGTGTCAGCAAAATCTTCAGAACCATCGCTAACAAAAAGGTACCAGTTGCCAACAAAGTCTATGATACTTTTGATTAATCATTCCTCAAAGGCTTGTATATAGAAACTGCAGTAAGAAAAAAGATGGGTTTCTTTGCTTTTCAGGCATTTAAAACAAGTCATGAGATCCAAGATGGCAGAGGAGTAAGTAGAAGCTACACTAACCTCCTCCCTAGACCAATCTAGAACTACAACTAAATTGTAGAAAAATCATCCTGAATAACCCACTGAACACTATCTGGAGAGAAGCCTTAGAACCAAGGACAGAGAGAAAAAACCACATCACAATGAGACCGGTAGGGAGTGCAGAGGGGGCGTGAGAGAGCTGGCTGGGCTCCCACGGGCAGCAGCTGAGGTTCCAGAGGGATATTTCAGTGGCTGGGAGATTCCCTCTGAGAAGTATGGGGTCTAAACCCCAAGCTGGGCTCCCCAGCCTATAGTACCAGAGCCAGAAAGGAACACAGATAATACCCAGCTGTGAAAAGCAGCAGAGGTTCTATCTGCCAGGGAGAGATAGCTGGAGATGTAGAGAGCCTCTTAAAGGGCCAATGCCAAAAATTTCGTTTGCAGCTACTTACCCTGGGCCCCGGCAGAGGGAGGACAGAATGGACTAGAGATGCCTAAGGAGAGTCTGGGGTTGGTGGCTCTGGGGAGAGAACTGAAGGAGCAGCTGCCTGGCTCCCTGTGCTGAGTCCTTCCCATACTGCAGTGGCTATCTTACTCAGGCAGAGCAGTCCCCTCCAAGTGGCAAAAGCCTGGGGGAAGCAAGCACCTGGCCCACAGGAATTACTCTGCCCCACCCTGTGATGCTTATGCCAAGCTGCTGATCACAGCTTGAATAGTTTAACAACTGATCTGTTTAAAATCTGATTGGTTTAATGAAGAAGCAGACAAAATGGGAAGACAAAGATCCCAAATGAAAGAATAAGTAATTCTCCAGAAGAAGAACTAGATGAAATGGAGGCAAGCTATTTATCAGATAGAAAGTTTAGAGTAGTGATTATCAGGATACTCAACAGCATGAAAAAAGACATAGAAACCATAAAAAAGGACCAGTCAGAAATAAAGAATGCAATATCTGAAGTACATAATACACTGGAAGGAATAAACAGTAGGTTAGATGAAGCAGACGATCGAATCAGTGTTTTTGTAAGACAAGGTAGAAAACGACTCCCAGGCAAAGCAGCAAAAAGAAAAAAGAATTAAAAATAAATGAGGAGGGCTTAAGAAACATTTTGGACAACATGAAGAGTAACAACATCCACATATGGGAGCACCAGAAGGAGAAGAGAGTGAGCAAGGGATTGAGAACCTATTTGAAGAAATGATGACCGAAAACTTCCTTAATCTGATGAATGAAAAAGACATACAAGTCCAGGTTGCTCAGAGAATCCCAAAGAAGTTGGACCTAAAGAGGCCTACACCGAGACACATCATAATTAAAATGAGAAGTCTTAAAGACAAGGAGAGAATCCTAACAATTGCGAGAGAAAAGCAGTAGCTACCTACAAGGGAGCACCAAGTAGACTATCATCAAATTACTCAACAGAAACACTTCAGGCCAGAAGGGAGGCACATAAAATATTCAAGGTGATGAAAAGCAAGGACCTATACCCAAAGCTACTTTACCCAGTAAGGCTATCATTTAAGATTGAAGGAGAAATAAGGAGCTTCCTTATTTTTTGTTGTTTAACAAAAAGCCAAAGGAGTTTGTGAACACCAAAACAGCACGACAACAAATGTTAAAGGTTTGCTTTAAGGAGAAGAAGAAAAAGAGAAAGAAAAAAAATACAAAACAGGGGAAAACAATATAACAATAAAATAGCACTACATACATATCTATCAATAATCATCATAAATGTAAATGGCTTAAATGCTCCAACAAAAGACATAGGGTAGCTGAAGGGATAAGAAAACAAGATCCTTTTTCTTCTGGAAAATATATATATGCTGCCTCGAAGAGACCCATCTCAGATCGAAAGATACACCAGACTAAAAGTAAAGGGATGGAAAAAGATATTTCATGCAAATAGAAAAGAAAAAAAAAGGTGGAGTAGCAGAACTTATATCCAACAAAATAGACTTTAACACCAAGGCTACAGTAAGAGACAAAGAAGGATGCTACATAACGATAAAGGGAAAAATCCAACAAGAAGATATAACCATAGTACACATTTATGCTCCCAGCATAGGAGCACCTAAATATGTACAACAAATCTTGATGGACATAAAGGGAGACAGTGGCAGAAATACAGTCACAGTCGGGGATTTTAACACCCCAGTGACTTAAATGGATTGATCGTCCAGGCAGAAAACCAACAAGGAGACAGCAGGCTTAAATGACGCACTAGACCAAATGGATGTAATTGATATCTTCAGAGCATTTCACCCCAAAGTGGCAGAATATACATACTTTTCAAGTGCACGGGGAACGTTTTCTAGGGTGTAGGCTACATGTTAGGAAACAAAACAAATTCTAATAAATTTAAGAAGACTGAAATCATATCAAGCATCTTCTCTGACCATAATGTTATGAAAGTAGAAATCAACCACAAGAACACTGAAAAACACGCAAAGACATGGGAGATAAACAACATGTTATTACATAATGAATGTGTCAACAATGAGATCAAGGAAGAAATCGAGAGATACCTTGAAGTAAATGAAAATGAGAACACAACAATCCAAACTCTGTGGGACACTGGGATAGCAACCCAAAGAGGGAAATTCACAGCATTGCAGGCCTATCTCAAAAAACAAGAAAAAGCTCAAATAACCAATCTAACTTTACAATTACAGGAACTTGAAGAAGGATAACAAACAAAGCCCAAAGTGAGTAGAAGGAAGGAAGTAATAAAGATCAGAGCAGAAATAAATGAAATAGGATCTTTAAAAAAAATGATATAAAACATCAGTGAATGCAAGAGCTGGTTCTTTGAAAAGGTAAACAAGATTGACAAGCATTTAACCAGACTTATCAAGAAAAAAAAAGGAAAGTATCCAAATAAATAAGATCAGGAATGGAACAGGAGAAATAACAGCTGACATCAAAGAAGTAGAAAGGATTGTAATAAAATATTATGGACCACTACATGCCAACAAACTAGACAACCTGGATGAAAAAGATAAATTACTAAAAACATACAATTCTCCGAAATTAAATCAGAAAGAATCAGAAAATCTGAATAGACAGATTACACCTAGTGAAAATGATGCAGTAATCAAAAAACTCCCAGCAAATAAAAGCCCTGGACCAGATGGCTTCACAGGTGAATTTTACCAAACATTCGAAGAAGAAATAACACCTCTCCTTCTCAAACTGTTTCATAAAATTCAAGAGGAGGGAAGGCTCCCAAGCTCATTTTATGAGGCCAGCATTATCCCAATTTCGAAACCAGATAAAGACACTACAATGAAAGATATTTATAGGCCAATATCCCTGATGAACATAGATGGTAAAATCCTCAACACAATATTAGCAAACCGAATATAGCAATGCATCAAAAAGATCATACACCATGATCGAATGGGATTTATTCTGGGAATGAAAGTTTGGTACAACATTTGCACATCAATAAACATGATTCACATAAACAAAATGAAGGGTAAAAACCACGTGATCATATCAACAGATGCAGAAAAAGGATTTGATAAAATCCAGCACCCATTTATGATAACAACTCTCAGCAAAGTGGGAATAGGGGAACATACCTAAACATAATAAAGGTCATATGTGACAAACCCACCGCCAGCATCATACTCAACAGGCAAAAGCTACAAGCATGTCCTTTAAGACTGGAACAAGAGAGGGACGTCCACTTTCACCTCTCTTATTCAACATTGTACTGGAAGTGCTAGCCACAGCAATCAGACAAGAAGAAGAAATAAAATGGTCTAAATTAGAAAGGAAGAAGTAGAACAGTCATTATTTGCAGATGACATGATACTGTACGTAGAGAACCCAAAAGATTCCACCAAGAAACTACTAGAACTGATAAATGAATTCAGCAAAGTCACAGGATACAAAATTAATATCCAGAAATCAGCTGCATTTTTATATGCCAGTAATGAACTAATAGAAAGGGAAATTAAGAAAACAATCCCATTCACAATTGCTTAAAAAGAATAAAATACCTTGGAATAAACCTATTCAATGATGTAAAAAACCAGTACATGGAAAATTATAAGACACTGAAGAAAGAAATTGAAGAAGATACAAACAAGTGGAAAAACATACTGTGTTCATGGATAGGAAGAATTAACATCATTAAAATGTCCATACTACCCAAAGCGATCCATATAATCAATGCAATTCCTATCAAGATTCTAATGACTTATTTCACAGAACTATAACAAATATTTCAATAATTTATATGGAACCACAAAAGGCTCTGCACACCAACAGCGATCCTTAGAAAGAAGAACAAAGTTGAAGGAATCACGCTACCTTATATCAAACTGTGTTATAAGGCCATAGTAATCAAAACAGCCTGGTATTGGCATAAAAACACACACAGATCAATGGAACAGAATAGAGAGCCCAGAAATAAACCCACACCTTTATAGTCAATTAATATTTGACAGAGGAAGAAAGCACCTAAAATGGACTAAAGACAGTTGATTCAATAAATTGTGCTGGGAAAATTGGACAGAGACATGCAGAAAAATGAAACTAGACCACCTTTTTACACCACACACAAGAATAAATTCAAAATGGATCAAAGACTTAAATGTTAGACCCGAAACCATAAAAATCCTAGAAGAAAACATAGGCAACAAAATTTTGGACATGTTCATAGAAATTTTTTATTGGGTATATATCTCCAGGCAAGGGAAACAAAAGAAAGAAATGAACAAATGGAACTACCTTAAACTAAAAAGTTTTTGCACAGCAAAGGAAATCATAAACCAAATAAAAAGACAACCCACAGAATGGGAGAACATATTTGTCAATACATCTGATAAGGGGTTAATATACCAAATTTATAAAGTACAAAACTCAACACCAAAAGAACAAACAATTCAATTAAAAAATGGGCGAAGGACCTGAAAAGACACTTCTCCAAAGAGGACATACAGATGGCCAATAAACATATGAAAAGATGCTCAACATCACTAATCATCAGAGAGATGCAAATTAAAACCACAATGAGATACCATCTCACACCTGTCAGAATGGTTATCATTAATAAATCAATGAACAACAAGTGCTGGGGAGGATGTGGAGAAAGGGGAACTCCTCTGCAGTGTTGGTGGGAATGCAGACTGGTACAGCCACTGTGGAAGGCAGTATGGAAATAACTAAAAATATTAAAAATGGCTCTGCCTTTTGACCCAGCAATCCCACTCCTGGGAATATGTCCAAAGGAATCGAAAACACTAATTCAAAAGAACATATGCACCCCTATGTTCACTGCAGCGTTATTTACAATTGCCAAGATATGGAAGCAGCCCAAGTGTCAATCAGTAGATGAGTGGATAAAACAACCATGGGATATTCACACAGTGGGATGCTTCTCTGCCATAAAACAGAGGACAATTTTACCTTTTGCAACATCATGGATGAACCCGGAGAACATTATGCTAAGTGAAATAAACCAGTCAGAGAAAGACAAATACCACATGATTTCAATCATATGTGGAATCTAATGAACAAACTGCACTAACAAGGACAACAGGGGCGGACTCATAGATGGAGAACAGGTGGCAGCCTGGGGGCAAAGTTAGGGGGTGGAGGGAATGAGTATAAAGGAAAAAGGACAACATCATGGACACGGACAACAGTGTGGTAATTGCTGGGGGCGGGGGGAAATAAGGGGACTAGGCGGTAATGTCAAAAAATACAATAAAGGTAAATAAGAAATGCAATATCTGTGAAGCACAATAAAGTGAAGTGCAAGAAAATGAAAAAAATAAAATAAAACAAGTCATGATGAGGGAAAAGAAAATCACTATTAGAGCACCACACTAATAATCGCTACAGGCAAGATCCACTGGCACACGGGAAGAGTAAGCCGGCCAAAGTCGGAGGAGAACCGGGACATTTGCAGTCTCAGAGGACTTCCCCCAATATAAAGACAGAGAGTCACTTTGTAGTTATTATTACTTTATAGTTACTACCTTAATCAAGTGATCAAGGTTAACATCCCCTGTAATAAGATACAGTGATGTGATGTACCTCCTGATATGACACACTGGGAAGGGCACCATCACTTCCATGGAATTATTGCCAAAAATGTATAACCTTTAAACTAATCTTGAGAATGCATCAGCCAAATCCAAATTGAGGGACAGTGTACCAAAGCTGACCAGTGCTCTTTTAAAATGTCAAGGTCATAAGTGACACGGAAAGACTGAAGAATTGTCACAGAATGGAGGAGACTAAGGAGACGTGACAATTAAATGCAATGTGAGATCCTGGATTGGACCCTGGAACCTAAAAGGATATTAGTGAAAAAAACTGGTGAAGTCCACATAAAGTGTGGTTTAGATAATACGATGGTGCCAGTGTTAATTTTAGTTTTGATAATTGAACTATCGTTTTGTAATAATGTTACCCTTAGAGGAAGCTGAAAGAAGGATTACCCCAACTCTGCAATTTTTCCAACTTTTTGTTAAAAGTAAAATTATTTCAAAATAAATAAAAAGTAAATTCCAACAATCCCACTTGTAGGTACACACCTCAAAGAAGTACTTCCAGCAAATACCTGTACACTAATGTACAGAGCAGTGCTGTTTACAAGACAAAAAGTAAAAAAAAACAAACAAAAAAACCCCAAGAATGGAAAAGTAGAAGGTGGTATATATCCATAGAACAAAGTATTATCCACTCTTAGAAGGAAATGATTCTGTCACATCCTTCCACATGAACAAACCTCGAAAACATTATGCTAAGTGCAATATGCCAGTGACAAAAGGACAAACACTGTATAATTCTACTAATATTAGGTATCTTCAATTTGTAAGTTTATAGAGACAGAAAGGTTACCAGTGGCTGTAGAGAGGGGAGAATGGAAAGTTATTGCCTAATAAGTATAGTTTCTGTTTGGGATGATAAATAAGTTCTGGAAATGATCGGTTAAACAACACTGTGAATCTACTTAATGTCAGTGAGTTGTACACGTAAAAATCATTAAAAAGGTCATTTTTACATTATGTATGTTATCACAAAAAAAGTAAAAAAACAAAACAGAAAATTACAAATCATTTATACTATGTGAGTAGAAACAGAACTTCTGAGATATCCTTCAGCTAAATTAAAACACAGCGATCATTTTTTAGCTCATATTTTCTACCCCAAATGCCAAAGTTGTAAAGAAGTCAGTCACATGCTAAAGCAGAGATCCCTAAATTCAGGTGTTCTCACTGCTGGGGAGGGTCTTTTCAAACCTTTCCAAAGAATAAGCTCTTTAGTGCCAGACTGCATGTGGGCACTGGGTGCTGCGGAGGAATGACCTCCACGGAAGAAGCCACTCCCCAAAATGAAGAATTCAAATTTATTACAGTAGCAGAAGAAAAAGCAAGCAAGAAAACACACACAGCGAACCCTTGTCTGAGGTTGTCCGGGCCACAGGTTTGGCTTTTTAAGGATAATCTGTGCCTCTTGTGGCTCTTCTTCCACCCACTCTGGCCATTTTGGCAATGACCGGGAGGGCTGAGTAAAAGCATTTCCAAAATGAATAACTCTATAAATTGGTGAGATCACTGATCAGTAAAGAATAATTGTGGAAAAGGCATTGCATGCAGTATTTGGGGTGGAGGGAGGGGTTGGGAGAATCAACCCAGAAGTGTTCGGAAGTAGCAGAGCTGAAAACCAGTGCTGTTAAAGGCTGCTACGTCATCACGAAAGGGCCGCCCAGCAGTGCAATCCCTGGCAGGAGCCGACAAGGACACGGGCACAGCAATGAGGCCCAGATTCAAAGGCTCCCCGCCCTTCATCGGAATAGTAAAAAATCAATCTCATGGTTTCTGGTACACACCTGTTCCTGCCCAGATAAACACCCAGCTTGATCACTCGCATGCTCCAAAGGACTTTTGTTTATTGCCCCACATCAAATCTGACTGCCTCCAGTGGTGATTCATTATTAACCACTGTGGATTTTCAAGAGGATCTCTGAAGGCAATTCGAATGAAGCTTCTGCACACAGCTCGAGCAATGGCAGGATCACTTCTCAGGGTGGGGCCAGCTGATGGTGGGCTAACGTACCAGGGTGTATCACCCACGATACACCCTGTTTCTCAAGGTTGATGTTTCTTCAAGGACCCCACAACTCACTGTGGAGGGTAGGTCCTTCAGAAATATCTGGTAGCCAGTTGACTTCCTTATTCCATAATTCTAAACATTCAGAAAAACAGAGTTCAGCTCATTCAGCCGGGGATGTCTGTTTGAATTAAGATAGAGAGAACTGGGGCGCAGTGAAGAAAACCCCACACTTTGCCCTGACTGGTGTGGTTCAGTTGGCTGGGCATCGTCCCACAAAGCAAAAGGTTGCCAAGCTCGATTCCTGGTCAGGGCACATGCCTGGGTGGCAGGTTTGGCCCCTGGTCGGGGCATGTGTGAGAGGCAACAGATTGATGTTTCTCTCTCCCATCGATGTTTCTTTCCCTCGCTTTCTTCCTCCCTTTCCCTCTCTCTAAAAATAAATAAACAAAATCTTTGAAAAAATCCCACACTTGGTGGGGAGGCAGAAATAGATTCAAATCCTGGCTCTGCCACTACCTAGCTAAGGGATGTCATCACGTCCTTCCCCTGAGCCCCTGCACACCCTGCTCCCACCCACCCATGTTAGGCGAAGTTGTAACACCTCCTGTCCAAGGCCATTAGCTTAAATGGGCTCCTAGCATTTAATAAATAGATATTATCATGTTACAGAAAATAGAAGGGTTTTAAGAGATGCTTACCTCTCTCAGAGTTGGCTTGCCAATGAAAAAGTCTGTGTTTTTGCTGCTTTTGGGAGGGTTGAACTTGGGATTCAGAAAAGCACATCCATTCGCGATGGCCTCCAGGGGAGCTGGGCCCTCGTAAGGGAACCCAAGTCCGACAAACAACTGTAAGACAGAAAAGCACAGCACACGTAAGCACACCGATCGGAACTGGCATCCTTGGCTCACAGCGGGGCTCTTCTGTGCTCCATTCCTGTGCGGAAGCCTCAGAAGCTCCGGAGGGTCCCCAGGCCCCGGTGGGCAGGGCCAAGAGAAGTCAACTGACATTGGGACCAGGGACCGCTCAAGGCTCACGGAGAAAGCAAGTCATGGTGAGGGAAAACTCATCATGTTTTCCCTCGGAAAGATGCTTCGAGGGAAAGCTCGGGTCATTATGTCCTCCTTGGCCAAAAAAGTAAAGAACCGTTGGGATGGACTGTTGAGGAGGGAGGATAGTAGGGGTATTAAAAGAATAAAAACAACAACAACAAAAACCAAGACCTAACAATCATCTTTCTGTAACTCACCAGGAGACATGGTTGGAAAAACACTTGCTTAACTAAACAGAAGGTTTCTTCATTGAACCAAAGGAACAATAGACCTTTTCACTGATGCTGGGCAGAGGGACAGAAAGGTCACTTGGCAGTTTGATTACAGTTCAAATGGAGCTGCTTTAAAATGATGGTAGGTCAGTAAACACAGGTTTTCATAATGGGGTTTTCACTTGGGGACACCAACATCTTGGTTTTTATTTTCCCCTCAATGTGGGGAGAAGGTGCCAAGCTGCTACATGGGCAAGGCTGCGTCCTCCAGCAAGCAGACCACGTATTTTCCCCACAGCAGACAATAGATGGCAGCAGAAACACACCATCAGAGTCCTAGCAGCGACTGCAGCGGAGAGCAGCTGTGACAAAGGGGACTTGCTGCAGCTCAGTGGCACTGATTCTTGGGTCCAGAAATGAAATAGATCATAGAAATGCCTCACTGCACTTCCTCGCCACGGGATATTTCACACTGCTAGAGGGCTGTAGGTTATTGATGGGCAGGGTCCAAGCCTGGGCTTGGCGAGATGTGAGCTCTCCCTACCCACACCAAGAGCCAGCTCTGAAATCACTCCAGTCTCCAAAGGCACATCAAGTGACAAAGGATAACTGGGCCCCGGGGCATTGTTTCCTTCTGCCATCACTCTGAGCAACACCTGAACAGCCAGGCCTCAAGAGGGAAAGGAGGATACTGCAGAGCTGGAAAGGGCTGCAAGCTCGATTCTCCGTCCCCCGCCACCCTCCCCCAGCCCCCGCAATCCTGCTTTTGCACCTCCTTTAATTGAACAATTATTTAGAATGGTTCTGCTCAGAGAGCCCTGGGTCCAGGCTGCCGGCTTCCCTGGGCAACACTGGAAGACGCGGAATGTGTGTGCTGGGCACGCAATTCCAGGGCCGAACATTGAGCGTGGCCTGCACCGGACATATTGGAGAGTTATGTAGCCCCTGCAGGGACTTCTGCATGGCAAAAAAACTAAAATCTCTGGTTTTCAGGAGAGATTCTTTATTCCATAACTCTATGTTCTTTTGCACAGAACAGGGTCCTTAACCATTTTGTTGTTTGGAGGAATAAACTTTCATTTCCTATAAACCTTGAGAAGACTGGCTATCCTGTCAGAAACATCCAAGGGGGCAAGGAGTGGATGCGGTTAAAGAGAAAAGAGGCTCTGACGGGCCAGCAGAGCTCCTGCTGCGGGCTGGGTCACTTCTCTAGGGCAGAACTGCTGGAGACATGGAGACAGAACTGCTGGAGACATGAACAGCAAGAGCCTGTAAGCTGTAAGGTACAAGGTGCATCTCTACGCTGTTCGAAAGCCCTGCTTCTGGATCTTGCTCTTAACTCTGTAGCTAAGAGGTGTGAGATTATCAGAGAGAGTTCATGTGTATAGGGTATGGCCCGAGCCTGTGCCTCAGGGGTAGGGCCATGCCGGGAGCAACAGAAGGCGTGGAAAGAAATGCGGACGTATTAGTCCCAAGACATCCCGGCATTGTTAAATAGGAAGAATCCAGGGTTCCATCCCTGAGGCTTTGATTTCTGTGAGCTGCCCTCCCCATGCGATTTTGGGGAGGAGGGACCAGCTGTCTAGGGAAAAGGTGACCTCCATCAGGCTGAGGCTGGGCACAGGAAGGCGCAGGGTTCCCAGGCTGCTTTGAGAAGAATGTTGCTGGAGGATGCAGATGAAGTTTTCATGCAGATGGGTTTCATCCGAGCCTTGGAGCTCAGTGTCTCCCAACCTCTGAGAATCAGGGCCTGCCATAAAGAGCTGATACCTTCATCAACTCTAAATTGCAAAGAACTTTGGAGGGAATGCAGGAAGCACAATGCTTGTCTATTTAAATAGAAAATCCTGGAAAAAAATTAATTAGCTCCTTCAGGCCAACCAATCTGAACCCATTAATTAAAAGGATTTGAAACTCTTGCTTAATGGACTTGAATGTGACCTAGGTTTAATTATATCTGAAGAACAATTTGCACCATCTCTTCTGCCCTCCTGGCATTGGAATATCTTAGTACACATAAAATAAACACTTTGGGCTAACTCTCCAAAGCCTCAACATTTTAGAATGAAGCTTAAGCAAGTATCACACAATTTCTTG
This sequence comes from Mormoops blainvillei, assembly GCA_004026545.1. Lineage (NCBI taxonomy): Eukaryota > Metazoa > Chordata > Mammalia > Chiroptera > Mormoopidae > Mormoops > Mormoops blainvillei. The sequence continues at coordinate 174,877 of PVJD01001897.1, read as the reverse complement.
GCCGTAAGTTTTCTCATCACACTAATTAGAAATGCACGGCTTGGAGACACAAAATAACAAGATTTTGTTCTGTCAATAAGCAAGAAAAGTTTGCATTCATTTCCTTTGACATTATAATGGACACTTGAGGTCAAAGAGCACACTTGAGGGTTGAATGACCACAGGGTAGAGTTTCACTACCACCAAATGGCATTCCATAGACTTCTGAGTGCTTAAGGTTTTGTCACACACTGTATGTTAACCATACTAAATCGCTCTTCCGCCTAAACCCCCCACTTTGCCTGTCGTTCTGCCCACTTTCCGATTTCCTTAGCATGGGGGCAAGAGACACACTACAAGAATGCCTTCAAGTGCACGGGCTTAACTCTCAGGAGGAAACCCGGGCATCTTTTATTTATGCTTCATCTGGCCATCAGTAGCCCAGAATCTAATGAGAATATTCCAGATGACAGAACAGTGCCATGGCTGCAACTCCAGCTCCATCAACGAGCATTTCTAAACAGAGGGATTACATGCTCTAAAATTAAATTTCTAAACTAATACGAAGCAAGAGGGAACAGATGAAGCACCAGATGTTTTATTCATGGCACAAGACCGGGACATTCCTATACATCAACAAAGAGTTTCAGTGAGACCACTCAGATGTTTACTCTGTGTGAAAGGAGAAACGGAATTGTTTCAAATGCCCAAGTGGAGTAGTTAACAAAGAACCCTTTTAACATGGACAAAGGTAGTTCTCAGGAAGACTCCATGAGTTTGGTCAGTTTCCAGTCACTTTTGAACATCAAAGATAATCCAAAATAAGAACCATACAATCAACATACACTTTTCTGACTAATTTTAAGTAGCCAAGTAGGTGGGGTGGCTCAGGAGGGAGTTCGAGTAATGACGCAAAGTCAGCTTATCTGTTAAAGTGATTACTGGCACAAAGCGATCAAGACAGTGTGGTGGTTAACAGTGCAGGCTCTGGAACCAGGGGGGCCAGGGCTCACATCTTAACTCCATCATATCCTGGATTCTGAAGAGAGAATAGATGGGACCTTGGTCAAGGTAACACAAGCTCTCTAAACCTGTCTTTTCATGTGTAAAACAGGGAAAAAGGTACCATATTTCATGGGGATGCTGTGAGGATTAAACGGGATACTTCATGGAAAGGGTATATGCTAAAGCCTGGCACTTAGTAAATGTTTACTCAAGAGTAGTCCAAGTTCAAATCGAGACTCAACTTCATGCAGCTACATATACATGACCTTGTATTGGTTAGTTGGAGTTAAGGTGTGTGGGTGTTGTGGTTGCGGGTTTTTTTTATAAAACGTTCAGTACCTGCATGTACATTTCCGAGTTCTTGCTGTTTCATAAAGTACCTGGACTAAAAATGGGGGAGGGACATCCACCGAAAGAGAGAGAGGACATGGTTTACAGTGACTGCCTCATGGAAACGCCAGTCCCATGAGCCACATGCTGTCGCTAAGCCTTGTTTATTCTTCATATAATGATCAGGAGTCATTATATTTCTGGTGTCCCTTCTATATCTTTACAAAGAATCCACATAATGGCTAGGCACTGAGAAAATTCACCTTCCTGATAGGTGATGCCTTCATGTAGCCTGAAGGGCCCCTTCGTTGACCATCTGTCTTCCCTTTTGCACCCGATGCTGAGGAGAGACAACAGAGCCGAATTCTCTCCCATGTGGGTTTGGATACACCCTCTCGTGGGCTTCCATAAGCCCTAACCCACACTACCTGAGAGTTCTCTCATAGAGAAGGTCAAGGAGACAAAGACATCAATCCTTGGAAGGTGTGTTTTAGCACCCAAATTTGTTTGCTGAACCAAAGACTATTTCCTGGGACCAGCTTACTGGGTAGACTCCCAAAGTATGTCCAGTTTCCTAAGTGGCCTTTCAGAAGGAAAACAAAACAAAACAAAACAAAGCAAAACAAAACACAAACACCAATCTAAAACTTCCTGCACTCCTGTCATTTGGAAAGTCCAGTATAGGATCAAATGGATGTAGAATTTGCATTGTAGATGAAATGGGGGAATAAGAGGATATCTGGATAAATGTAAAACTGTAGATGCTGACCATCTCTAGCCATGCCAGCAGGAAGTGTTTACCATTAAAAGGCAGCTCAGGCATCACCTCCTTGGAGGAACCCCATCAGGGGAACTCCCTGACCACCCCATCTCTCACCCAAATTCCGCACCAGGCTGGCCTCTCAGCCCACAACAGTGAGGTACTCAACAAGCCTTGTCACTACCACATTAAGATGGGTTCCAATGGTACTGAGATCAGGGGAATTTTGAGACAAAGAGATAATTCGTGGAAAGGGCTTACTGTAAGGGTCAGTGAAAATGGTTGTTACTGTATTTAAACCCTGTGGCCATGAACATCTTGAAAAAATGAGTATGTTGGATGCATTAAAAATGGCTGACAACCAACTCCTGTCCTCCACAGCAGCCTCTCCCCGTAATCGCACTGACTCCACCAGTCACAGTGCAGCATGTTGCCAATGGACCAGCTGACCCTGCTCACGGTGCCACAGGGGAATTTTATGTTGGTATCACTATGTTTTATAATTCCTAATCCTACCTGTGTACGTTTCACATTGTTAAAGTTACCTGTTTACCTGTCTGTCTCCTCCCCAACACCTATATACTCCTTGTGGGCAAAAACACCTTAGTCATCTCTGTATCAAAAGTGCCGAAAATAAGACCTGGACTACATTCAGTACTTCATACACATTTGTCAGATAAATGAACAAAAGAATAAAGACTAATAGGTTACATCTTTCCAGCAATCAAGTGTCTCTGTGAGGAGATGTTGAACATTCTGTGTGTATTTGGATGTGGGAATATGCTTTTGATCTTGAAGTCAGAGGGGTTACTAAATCATATCTCTGTACACTCTTCATTCTACATATACATGTGAGAGGGGAAGAGAGAAGAGGAATATATGCGTCTGCCCAGAAAAAGTCCAGCCATTGTTAATATAATGAGAATGGTTTGCACAACATTGATTTAACCTAGCAGCCAAGGAGAGTTGACTGGAGTGCGCATGTGTGAACAATGATGACTTCACTGTACTAGTCACTGGGGGTGGTAGACGCTGTTGAGTGAGTATGTGAACTGTGCGGCTGTTGCATTCAAAATGACTGAGTGAGTAGAGCAACAAATCTGCACCAAATTTTGCTTAAGCTTGAACATTTCTCTGTGGAAACTATTTGGATGATTCAGAAGGCCACAGCTGTGGGCAACTGGTGATTGGCAACTTCATCACGACAATGTGCCTGCTCATGCATCATGTCTTGTGCAGAGTTTTTTGGTAAAACATCAAATCACCCAGGTGACCCAGCACTCCCTTCAGCCCAGCTTTGGTGCCCTGTGACTTCTGGCTTTTTTCAAAACTAAAATCACTTTTTAAAAGGGAAGAGATTTCAGACCACCAATGAAATTCAGGAAAATATGATGGGGCAGCTGATAGTGATTGGGAGAGCTGTGTGAAGTCCCAAGGTGCCTACTTTGAAGGGGACTGAGGCGTCATTGTGCTATGTACAATGTTTCTTGCATCTTGTACCTTCTTCAATAAATATCTCTATTTTTCATATTAATGGCTGGATACCTTCCGGACAGACTTTGTACGTATATGCGAAGTTTCTTCCAACTAGTTAGATCAGGAATAACTTTAGGTACTGGTCACTAGGATGAAAACTACTAGACAGCCTGAGGTTATTTCAGTATCTGAAACAGAAATAGAACATAGATTCTGCTCCCTTAGTAGCTAAGCTCTTGGGTTCTCTCTCAGGGCCACGGAGAGGCAGGCCAGGGGTATCAGAAGGAAGATGTCACTTGCTGGGGAGATCTTGGAGACCTAAGTGCATGACTCATGAGAAGACCAAGAAATCTCTCCCATAGGGTATGGCCCCAAGATCCCAGATGGTGAACAGGTTTCATCTTGACACCTTCCTTCATTCTGAATTATCTGCAGGCCTTCTACAAGCCAGGCACTGTGCCAGGCACTGAGCTGTGCCTGTAAGCAGAGCAAGTCCCTCCGCTACCATGGAGCCGCTTGAGTCGGGTCCCCTGGTGGTGGATGCCTCAGCTCTGGACTTTCTGAGAAAGGCTGTGCAACCTCCAAGCTCATGGAAAGAGCCATGGTTGATTGGGGCAGGGAGGAGGGTCAGACATGAGGGTGGGACGGAACGGGACACACTGCATACCTTCCAACCCTGCCCAAGCTTCTAGCTGGGCCCCACAGATAAGCTATGAGCTGACGTGTTAAGGAAACAGGGGCATCATGACCCAGCCAGGGACGGAGGGGGAATGACCAGAGGCCTGGGCAGGAAAGGGGTACAGCAATAGAATTTGTTGTCACCTTATGCCATAGAAAGGTGACACAGAAATATGTCACCTTATGCCACCTGTTCTGGCTCACTCCAGATGCTCCTCCATCCCAGGGTAGGATGCTAAGTGCCCCCTTCTTTAAGGAACTGCCATGGTAAGACCAGGGGAAGTGGGCACGAAGAGGTTAAAGTTAGGAAGGAGAAGGAAGAAATCACATTAAAAGAAACGGGGACTTAAACCAAAGCAAAAACATGCCGCCCTGGTCAGTGTTTATTTGCTGGCTTTCGCTGGACCCCTGGAGTTTGCTGGGCTCGACGACTTGTCTATGGTCCTCTGATAAATAATTAATTCATCCAAATTTATATGCCTATTAGAAGAGGCTTTTACTTTCCACGACTTCCCAGCTCTCTTAGCCTGATTTTTGTGCCACACTGAATTCCTCCCGTCTCCGTAGGCTCCCTGCAGCTGCAGGCTGCTAATGACACCTGAGCCCCTAATGGCAGGCCAGGACAAAATTCTGCTGAGCACAGGGTTTCCTGGGCTTGGTGCACAGATTCAAAGATGGCTCATAAAGAAAAATAATGAGTCAAAAGCTGATTAAGCATCAATCACTCCTGTGTCTCCAGGCCTCACGGAGCGCCAGACTTGCTTCCCTCTCCAGTAACGAGCCCAAAAACGGTTCATGCCGCAGACATTTGCTTTTCTGCATCTCCGGTTCTCCGCTTTCCATGTGGATTGGAATAAATTGCTTTTAAATTGCTCAGAGACACAGAGAAAGGAGTTAGAGGCAGAAAGGGTTATATATGCAAAACCTGACTGGTCTTTAGTGTCATTATTTCAAAGTCCAAGATTCATTCATTTTAGTGCCTGCTGCTGTGTTCTGGGTATAAGGGCGGGCGGTGTCTCAGCAATACACTGCCTCATTTTCATCATATTTGTCACTGTTTTAGCCATAATTCTATGTGAAGTACTTCAATATATTCAAGACAGATGACTAGGCGATACAAAAGGGAACCAGTGACATCCTCTGAAGGCATCAGTTTTTCAAGGATGAATATGTGCCTCTCACGCTCAGAATTCAAGCTGCAGCCCTTGGCTGTGAGGCCACCTTTGACAGGGCGGCCTGGGCTCTCCAGGCCTCCTCCCTTCTCCCCCCCGGATACAGCAGGCCTCAGCCTCGGCCTGTTTCCCATCCTCTGACAGGGCAAATGGATGGTAGGTAAGAAAGTGTTCTTTTAAAATTTGCAAGGCTGAGTAAGACATTCACGAGGCTGGGTTAATAGAAGTGTGTGAGACGGTAATGACATGCTGCTGAAAACCAGTGTGGCAAAGGTAATTTTAAAGGATCTTAAAGCTTTCCCCACAATCTACGTTGGGAAAAATAAAATGAGGCAAATGTCAAGACAGCACTGCCACTAAAGGGCCTGCGCACGCTAATGATTCCAAAATACCATCTAAGACAGAAGGTGAGCAAGAGGAAGCAAACAGAGCAAACTGGGAACACACTTTAGTCCTGCCTGACATAGTCGTCAGACTACAGATGACCTTGGGAGGAAACAAAATCCTAATTAAAGCAACCGCATCCTTGGCCAAGGAATCAAATAGCACATCACACTATTTTATTCATGGCATCACACAAATGGCTGAGAGGTAGAAATGGTCAAATGCATTTACGTATGGAGAAACTGAGGCAGAAAAGAGATGCATTTTCTTTTGGCTGGGGCGTATCCATTACACGTTCTTAAATGTGAGTGTTTATTCATGAGGTCGATATGTCAAGGGCCAGCAGAGCCTTAATCTGCAATAAAAAAAGTCATGACTTAACGGCCACCTTTGAGATGACCACAGTGACTGCGGGCAAGCCAAACTCTCTGGTCTGTTTCCTCATGTTAACAATAAAGATAACAATAGTACCTGCCCTGCTTACCTCTGAAGGCTGCTGTGAGAATTAAACAGGACAGCATATGTGAAAACACTTCCCAAAGTTGAAATATCACACAATAATTATAAATCCCTATTATGCCACAGAAGTTCATTCACTCAGCCTCTCTCCCCTGCCTTGAAAATGAAAACACATTCAGTCAGAGGCCAGAGCTGAAAAATGCACTCTTGATAATGAGCTTCTTTATCCTTTAAACACCGAGGCGAGGCTCTGCTTGTTTTTGTCACCCTGTGTCCCCTGCACAATGCCTGGCACATAGAAGCTGCTCAGTCAATATCTATCATATTCATAAATGAAAGCTTAATAATAAACATGAGAAAGCTTATCTAACACATTACCAACCCTTCAAAACCAAATTCTTCAAAAACCTTCAAAAGTACCAAATTCTGATCCATCCTTTGGTACTTCCGTGGCAAAATTACGGACACCAGGCAGACTTCCCCGCGGCGTCGAAACAACACATTCATCATGCCCCTGAAATAGTCCTCCGTCAATGGCTCCCCCAGCTGCCTGCACCGCATGGTCTGAACTCCCTGTCTGTGACAATCAGACCCTCAGTCCCTTATCACATTTTACCTTCCACTATTTCCCAACACTTGTTAGACTAGCTGGGCTGGTTTCCGGTTCTCTCTACCTCCGTCGCGCCTCTCACTCGTGTCTGTCCCAAATGCCAGGTGCACCCACACCCCATTCGTTTTTCGTCTCATACACCTCTCCTGCTGCCTTCCCCGCGCCGTGAGCCCGAAGGAGCCTTCCCCTCCTCTGAGCTTCCTCAGTGTGCAGTCCAAATGAGGAGATGTGGGGGAAAGCTAGTTGGGAAACTGATTCCTGGGAGTCCAGCACTCCAGGCTTGCTCTGAAAGCAGCTGCTCCATCAGGAAGTCTGGGCCTTGAGACAGGGCCTCACCTTGCCCGTTTGCCGCCGTATCCCCAGCCCCTTTCTTGATGCCTGGTGCAGAGTAAAACCACTGTAGGCAGCTTTTAAATGGTAGCAACCACCTTCCACCATTCACTAACTTGTCATCTACAGCCGGTCTTGAAAGGCACTGCCCTAAAGACCTATGGCAACACTGAGAAGAAAGTGGGAGAGGGTCTGATGCCACTTTCGACGCCAATGGAAACAAACCTGAAAAGAGTATTCAGGGTGAATTTTTATAAAACTACTAAAAACTTACCTTGGTTTCTCGGAGAAGAAACTGCAGGTCCCGCCCACTGAGGATACCATGGTTTTTCACATAACTGGGAATGTTCTTCGTGCTGGAGCCATAAACGGTAGCATGCACTTCCATGTACGTGTGAATAATATCCAAGTAGAGCTTCTTATTCTATAGAGGGGACACAAGAAGGTGTTTCTCATTTCTTTTCATTCTCATAACCACCTGTCTCGTAGCTGGAGGCCACAGAAATAGGAGTTCCCAATATGGAGATTACAAGAATTTGGAAATTCAACTCCCAAAACTTCTTTCAAAAGGAATCTGGCTGGATCTTGAGGGTAAAAATGGTCGCATGGCCACTGAACAGTTTTGCAAGAAGCAGCATATCATATAGCAACATATTACTGGATACCAGTGCTAACTCAAGAACAATTGTTTTGAAATATCGTCCTCACTTTGTAAAGTACCAAGGACCCAACAGTTCACTTTTGGCCATCTGCCTGTGGTGGGCACGTTGGGGGAAGGAACGCTCAGAGGAGGCGGTCAGGTGGACTTGAACATTTATCTGGAGATGCTATGCTCTCCCTGAGGGATGCAAACATCCCCAGCTCTTGCCACTATTTCTAGTGATGATTAACTCATAACGTCAGAATAGGATCCCACCTAATTTGCATAGAGTTTCCCACAATACACAGTGACTGACTCGGCAGCTGGAGAGAGAAGACTAGTAAGGTAGACAAAGGTGGAAAAAAGATTAAATGTAAACTTTGATGAGCCCGGAAACATTTGAGAGCAGCTTTACTTTTATGAGAAGCAACACAAAACCTCTTTTCTGTACTGAATTTTGAGGTACATTTTCTAAATGAAAAATACACGCGAAGCGGAGACAAGCACACTTTCCTTTCCTCTTCATGTTCCCGTGTGGCCAAGTTGCATAAGATGCATTTTGTGGGCTGCTTTAAAAAAAAAAATGGAAAAATTCCAGTTCTGTAATGTTTTCCAGTTGTATAAAAGTGGGACAAGGTTTCCCCGTCTGAGCCCGCTTTCAGACACTACAGACAAATACAGTCACAGCCGTTTTGTGACTAAAGACCACAAGGACCATAGTGGTGTGGCTCCGGCAGCCCCAGAGCTCCGAGAACCGGCACCTCTCCACCTACTCGGGGGGCTGGGCCCTCATTCTGACCATGTGGGGCGGCTCCTCATGGCATCATGAGTAGGGTTCAGGGTCTGCCCTCTGCCATTCACTGCCCTGCCATTACAAAGGACTCTCGGCTTTGGGGGTACATGTTTCAAATCACATATCGAAAGTCTTCCTGACTAGAAAAACAGTACAGGCCACATTCTCCAGGAGGACTTTGTTCGTAATCAACCAAGTCCATCGCTGTGCCCTAATGTGTGAATAAAACGGACACTTTCACTGAAAGTTTAATTTCATGCCCTCTTTAGTGTGGCCGAAAAATGTTAAATTCATTACTCCAGAGATGTATACTCTCGAATTAGTGCAGAAGTGACCGCAAACAGTTTATAAACCATGACTTCCTACTCAAAGCTTGAGCCAAATTTAGGACCACCACCCTGGGGTAAGTTAATTTGAGGGGCTCTACAACATTGTTCTTTGCTAGTTATGACCTGGTAACTCCTACCCCCACAAACGCCTTCCCAGGGACTCCATCCGCATCCATACCCCCTGCCACTGCCGGCCGGCCCAGGCTGTATCTGACCTAAGGGGCACCTCTTCCTCCGCTGGCCAGCAGCCTGGGACAGTGTGTCCAGGCTCAGGAAGATGAGCTGAGCCAATCGGACCCTCTCTCGGGAGCTCAGAATCCTGTACACAGGGAGATTACTACCAGATGGCCCTGGGCTTTCGAGCAAAAAGGTCATTCAGTGTTGGAGTCTGGGAATTACAGGCCCGATACAAGTTCTGAGGAAGCCAGTGGCCAGTTTTGAGGGGTGGAGGTAGGAAGAGAATGAGGTGAGAGCTGAGAGAAAGGAGGAAAGGGGAAGACAGAGGATTGGTAATAAGAGGGACCAGAGAGGGGCTGAGACCTAGATATCACCCCTGCAAGTATGACAGAGAGAGGGTGGGGAGGGAGGGGGAATGACAGAGAAGGAGGGTGGAGCGGGGAGGGAGAGAGGAAGGGAGGAAGAAGAGGGGGAGGAAAAAGAAGAGGAGGAAGAGAGAGGAAAGAAAGCGGAGACAGTAGAGAGAAAACCAGGGCTCAGAGCTGCTTCTGGGTCCCACCCCATCCACAGCAGCTCCCTATCCTAAAGCTCCCAGGTCTCTCTGGATCTCCACAATGACAGCAGCCACCCAAATTTTTCCCCACCTCACGCTTTTGCTTAAGCTACTCTGAGTGGATTCCTATCATCCAAAAGGAGGCCTCCCAGGACATTTGACTGGGCTTTTGGTAGGGACTGGGGTAGGGTAGGGGGAAGGCAGCTTTCCCTTAAGTAAGGAGACATTTGCCTGTGAAAACCAGCTGCTAACTACTGAAGATGCACCAGAGGCCCCTGAACGAGGTCTGCAGTGAGTGACAAAGGAGAACATGAGTGGGCCACCTGGCTCCTGTCCTGGAGAAGAGCACTCATTGCAGAGAGACTCCCGATTAGGATTCTGAGACCGGATGCCTGGGAAGGGAACACTAAGCTAGGATACACAGGAGTCACCAGCGATCCCAGGCCTCCTTGAAGTGTAACAGGGGGGCAAGTTCAGGCAAGTACAAAGAAGTAATAGTGCAGGTACTAATGAAGTCTATGAAGGTATTAACATTAAGGCATGGTAAAAGAGGAAAGCAGAAATTACCTGCGGAGAGGACTCATGTGATTTTATGAAAAGAAAACCACAACAGGTTATTAGAGGGAAAGAAATGTTTCAAACAGAATAACCTTTGAAACTGACATTGCCACTAGGTGATCCCAACCAGGTGTCTTGTTGCCACTTGTCAGAGTTCTGTAGAAATCTGGTAAGAGTGAACCATGTTGTGGATTCCAGGTAAGGTGACATGGGAGCCACTCACACTGGGCTGCCCCCCTTCCCAACGTTCATGCTCCCCGGATGCTACAGGGACCGGAAGAGGAATCTTCAGCTCAGAACCGTGGCCTGAGCTTCAGGTCCAAAGATCCAACTGCCTCCTGGGCCTCTCTACCTGAGTGTGCTGCGGGCGCTTCCAACCCCACAGGTCCACGAGGGGCTGCATCACACCTAACTATCCCAGAGCAGTATCACTGCCCCGCCATGCTCCTAATCCCAGTGACAGACATTCATCTCTCAGTCAGGTGCCCGCACAGGAATCACACCTGTCATTCCACACATCGAATTAGTCACAAAGCACTGCTCATTCTGTCTCCCTAGTATTAAACTTGTTTCCTCCTCTTTAGGTCTTGATCCTTGCTCACCTGGATTGTGTCAAGATTAATAAAATCAGCATCTTAACATATCTCTCTGTGGCTCTGAAAGGTGGTACAGCGCATTCATGGATTCCAGGAGTAAGCAGCAGTGTTGGGACTGATTGCAAAAGAATCTGCCTGGCGTGATGCCATTTTTTTTTTTTAACTATATGAAGCAATATTACTCAATATAATGTATAAGGACAATATTTTTACATATGGATAGTTACATAGTTAAGTATAGAACTATACATGGAGATGCCGGGCACCAACTTCTGGGTAGTAATTACTGAGGAAGGAGGGAGGGAGGTTTAGGGAGGTAGATGGAGCTTTTAGTGATATTTGTAATATATCATTTCTCTGTTCAAGAAAAATACTGCAAAATATGAACATCTATACACCTGGGTAGCAGGTATACGTGCTGCAGTTAATATATTTCACAATAAGGTAGAGAAATTAAAAATGCATGCAATCAAGAAAAAACAGAGAGCAGTCAGTATGACTTCCGAACCTGCACGATCGACACCACACTGAGGGGCTCAGTTCTTGCCATGAGGAGGTTCACAGAATCCCCTTCCCTTCTCTCTTGAATGTAAATTGCCATCTTTCCCGTTTAGGAGGTGGGGAGCTAAGGATTCTTATTCAGCATGACACTGCCTACCTTTTGCATGGGAAGGTCTAAGCGGGGAGGTGGGTATGCCAGGAAGCACATCCCCACCCCCTCCCCTATGGAACCAGGTGTTCTGTTGTGCCCAGAACTGGAGCAGATCAGTCTCTCGAAAGCTTTCTGCCCATGACTTAAGAGACCAAAGTCAAAGAAAATTATCTACTCCCTAAAAATGATCACCTACAAGTTTGTTGAGACACAGTCAAAAGGGGCCTGGCGCCGAGTGTCACAGCACAGCACGCTCCTGCTCGTCTCGGGTCATGAGTAATGCCTCCAAAAGGCCCCAGGCGAGCAACGCACAGTCCCATCATGCCTTCCGTCTCAGGTTCAATTTACATTCCCATTAAACACAACCAATCAAACTGATGAAAACTGAAATCTACCTAGAAGCAGAGGGAAAGGAGAGCGCGTGCTGGAGCAAAGGTGCAATGTTTCCAGCGTGTCTTCGGCTGCCGAGACGCAGCTGGACGCAGGTCCATTTGCAGAACTGGCTGTAAGATTGTCAGAGTTCGAACAGAGAGCTTCAGACAAGACAATTCCATCTAAAACAACAAGGGTGCAATTCCACAGCAGGGCGAGGGGTAAAATGTAGAACTGGAGAGCCAGGAGCTCTTTGTTCTTGCTGGTGAATTAGGGGCACAAGAATGCTTTTCTGGCAAATGGCAGTATTCTGAGATTTTGGTTGCAGTGGATATGATGCACTTTTCTCCCTAACGAGCATCCTGCTCCCCATTGCAGACATCACATTCCGGACCCCATACCCCTCCTCCACATGGCATCTTGTGACCTACCATTTAAAATAATTCTGCAGCCCTGTTCAGAGTTGGTTGGCCCATGGAGAGCACTTGGTGAATGTTGAGCCAGTGGGGCCTTCTCTCCAGGATGAGCTGAATGGGTGTGGAAGAGCCAATCCCTCTGCAGAGGCAAAGCAGTGGGCTCCAAACCAGGTTACTAAAGCAAGTGTGGGTCCTGCTGCATGGAGGCCAGGCTCCGGTCAGAGAAAGTCTGACCTCAGACAAGGTCACACATGAGAGAGCTCATGTCCTCATAGGCTCCTGGTCCACAGTTCCAGTTACGCCTCAATCTCGGTACATCCCTGCCCTTCCCTGGGTTCTGAGAGTCAGCCAACCCCACTCTGGCCCCCACTAGTAAGTCTGGACTTCTGTCGTTTCATCAGTAAGGGTTCTGACACTTGTGATCAATTCTTTATTTTGGCCATCATAAATTTTAAATAATTTTTAAAGTAGGAGCTTCTACCTCTTCTCCCACAAATACAGAAATTGGTCCACTCCATCATTTTACGAATACAAAAGGATGAATCATGTTTTAAGAGACACAGTGTTGCAGAGCATACTTTGTCCCAAACTAGCCATGGAAGCTCTTTACTATCTACTGCTGCGATGTAACTACTTGAAAGGTTGGGGTTTGACTTACTGACTCAAGTGAATGGAGATATTGTAAATCTTGCTCTACAACCAGCCTCCTCCATTCACTCTGGCATCCATCCCCTCCTGCTTGAAAGACTGTTATAATCTCTGAGCTGAGTTCCTTGTCCGAATGTTAACACAATGTTATGAAGCTTCCAGATTCCCAACTGCCTGCTCTTCTTTCTGGTTCTCGGCTGGTGTTCACACAAACCAGGCTGCCCTCCACTGTTAGAATGGGAAGAAGCTACTCCATGGGATGAGAGGAGGGGGGTCTCCATTCCTAAACAGTATCCCAGATCCTTGGGAGGGACCAGGAGCCATGAGAAGCAGGAAACAGAAGGGAGCAGGGCAAATAAATCCGCCCTATTTTCTCTCTTCTGCAGATTACGTATGCTACGGAAGAAGTCCTCCTTGCAAACCTCCCAGGGAATCCGCAGAGCCCAGTGCCCACGCTGCTCCATGTGTGTGGCTCCCGGGAGCAGACGCTGGCATGGTCACACGCTCCAGCACATTATCTACCACTTCTCTTAGTCTCACTTCCCTTTTCCTTCAGCCTTACTGCCCTGGGCTTGCACCTCCTGCCCCAATAACTGGTAGTACTTGAACCTTTGCCTCAGGCCCTGCTCTCTCGAGGCCCTGGGCTACGATATGGTTTCTAGGTTCTCACCCCTTCAATCCACCCTCCTCAGTGCCACTAGCTTCCAAAGCTAAAGACTCAGTTCCCCCATGTGACGTCTTCAAAGGTTCCTCATGGCATTGAAAGACCACCTACTCAGCTATGCATACGAGGCCCTTCATGACCTCGGCTTCTAGAAGTTCTCCAGCTTTAACCCCTACTACAGGTGACCCCTGAACAATGCGGGGTTAGGGACGCCCACTTCCTGTGCAGTGAATATCTGCATATATCTTTTGACTCCCCAGAAGCTTAGTTGCCCCTCGGTATCTGTGGGGGATTGGTTGCAGAACCCACGCAGACACCGAAATCCAAGGATGCTCAAGTCCCCTGTGAAAGGGCTCAGGACAATGCATACAGCCAGCCCTCTGCATCCATCACCCCCAACTGTGGATCAAACATAGCACAGGCAGTTTTTTGAAAAAAAGCTCGTGTATAAGTGGATCCAAGCAGTTCAAACCAGTATTGTTCAAGGGTCAAATGTATTCCTCCTCCTCCTCTCCCCATGCTCATTCCGCAGCCCCAAGCCTCTCCCGCATGGTCACATACAGCTGGCCCGCCGCTGGCCCCGCTGGGCAGGCCTCCCCTTCTTTCTTCCTTTGCAAGCTGGCCGTCCCCAGCTTGCCCAGGTGAAGTTGGCTGCTAATCTCCTTTGTGCTATTAGAGGTGTTAAATTAAACAAGGGGGCCGTGAGGCTGAGGTGGCTCTACCGCCACCGCTTCCTACGTAAGCAAATCAAAATCTAAACCTGAAAACGCACCAAGGTTACAAGATCAAAATGCTAAGGACAACCAGTCACGAATAGCCAAGAAGGTTTTAAACTACAGTGACTCAAATAATCTCCTTATGAGACAGCACAGGGACTTGGGCCTGGGAACAAGTGGCCAGGAAGCCAGTTAAGTCCAGGTGGCCAGGAGGAAAGCCAGACATGCTGAGGGCAAGAACATCACCACCCTTCCCTACTTAAAAACACAGAAGTAGCTGATTTTATCTCCCTTCTAACTGCCTGATTCCCTGTAGATGGTAAAACTACTGACCTACCTGTGCAGTTGATCAAGGTTTGAGCGACGCTACACAACCTTACTCGGGGAGTAGTTAACTGGGCAACACAGCTGGAAAAGGAAGTCACTTGGCCTTGAAATGAAAAATTCCGCAAGCCTGCCTTTTTCAAGAAGCCTGCCTTTTGGCAAAAGCCTGCTTTGTCCCCAGCTTACAAAAGCGGCCAAGCAGAGTCAGCCCCGGAGCCAGTTCAGAGGACCTTCCTTTTCTCTGTGCTGCCTCCCTTGTGCTCGAGTACAAGCTTAATAAAATCTCTCTGGACATTTCTGTGGGATTTCCCATTGATTTCTATCTTGGGGAACCGGAGAGCCCCAAGGCTGGTAACACTTTCTTTGCTTCTATAAGTCTTTCCCCGGCTCCTGTCGGAGGAATGCTCCTAACCACTTCCGGTTTGGTGCTGACTGACTGGAATCAATTTTTGCTCAAATAAACTCAGTTAATATGCCTCAGCTTATCTTTGAACACTATCTTCCTGCTTGGGCTCTTAGACTGCACTGTCACTGTGTGGCCACCCTGTGGGGCTGAACTTCTCAAGGGACGGGCGCTGTGGGTTCAGGACCTGCCGAGGTCTGGCACAGAGCAGGTGCTCCATAAATGCCTAGTGGCTGGATGAGGAAACAAAGAGGCCACATGAACCACCAACTATTCATGGGCCCGTGGAAATGATGGGTCTCGGGCGTGGGTCAGCCCCCTCACACTCCTGCCATGGTCCTGTCCAGCTTCCCACCTCATTTCAGGAGCCAAGTTATTCACCAACAAAACCTTCTCCCAGCAAATGAGGTTGAGGTCCATGACTTAACCTAAGGGTATATATGCATCAAAATAAAAGAGTGCAAATCTTAAAAGTTATATTCATGGTTGATTCAAATTCCTCTTAACATAGCGACCAAGTCAAAGATTCTGTCAGGAGTCAGAGAGGTAACATGAAGGGAGGGAGGGAGAGAGGGAGACAAAAAGAAACCATCTTCATTTAGCCTGTTCCTGAAGGCTACACAAAATTCAAAAAGGATGAAAACATCTTCTATTTCAAGATTAGGAATAAAGTTCTAGACTGAAAGTCTCTGTGAATTTCAGGAGTGAAGAAGAAACACTTCCCATTACGGAATAATTTAAAGTCTTTGCCGTCCGTGGCTCCTTCCCAAGGTTAAGGTGTGCGTGTGTGTTGGGGGGCGAGGGGGTCCTGTTGTGTCCCACTGAGGCCTCCTAGGGCTTTAGAAGACCCTGAAAAGCTAACATTCTCAAAGCCTGTCCACCTCTGACCCCTCCTCCTAAATCCTTATCTGTCCAGGATGGTGCTCAGTAACTGGAGTCGGAATAATGTGGGGTCATCACTTTCTTGTCTCCCATGGGCTTATGGGCAATAAAAATAAGGGGATCTGCTTCCTTTTGCTGGACTGAGCTCCACACTTATTTTCTTTTTTTAAGAGTTTGTTTATTTATTTATTATTTATTTATTGAGAGAGGGGAAGGGAGGAAGAAGGAGAGGGAAACATCAATGCCCACACTTACTGTCGATGGGACCTCATCTGGTATAAATTACAACTTCTATCTACAGCAATGGGTGAATAGCTGTATGTAAGGCTACTGTTATGTATGGTATGGGTGGTTCTAGAACTGGCCTACCTTTGAGTTTTAGGAGGAGGGCAAAAAGTGGAGCAAGTGAATGGGACTACTATTCACGAGCATGTTAGTTATTATTCTTTATTATCAGGTTAGGTGAAAATTTTGGTCTCTGGCCTACAGAAAGAAAATGGGGGCCTTGTGAGGTTAAGTGGTTAATGTAGAGAGCAATCAGCCCTATTTTCGCAACTTGATGGATTTATAAATAGAAGATAATATCACTTCCTGGTGATTTTAGACACTGTCTATACATGCCGAGCTGGAACTGGGAATAATGAAATATGTGTAAAAGCTGTTTAAATATATACCTTATTCTAAAATATACATTGGTGACATTCTCCCAAACCATAAACGGGACAAGTCAGAAACTAGTTCCAAGACGGCTCGAGCTTTCACCTCCCTGCCCACCTGGAGCCAGTGCCCGCGTTCCCTCCAGATCTCTCCACGGGCACTGGCTGGTGAGACACTATGCTCCCCCATTGCCCCAGCACTTTCAGGTTCCAGGGGCTTCTCTGCCTTAGCACTGCAGCTCTCTGCTATTTAACAAATGCATCTTAAAGGGCCCTGGGGACCCGCCAGCCAGCTTGTGAAAGCGAGAAGCCATTTGACATGGCCTCCTTTCTGCTCTGAGAAGGGCAGGAGGTCTTCAACTTGTAAAGCTGGCTTCTGCCCCTCGCCCCCATGCAAATGCAGCCAGTTATGGGTAATGATGCCTCTTATCCGGCTCTGGCTGCCTCGGGCCTCAAGCAACAAAGCCCACCAGCCATGCGATTGTGCTTAGAAGACAGACTGAAAGGCTGAAAAGAGGCTACTGTGGCCCAAATCTGTCAACAGGCTCCTCCAGGAGCTTTGTTACTAGCTCTATCTAGGTAGTAATCATAGAAAACAGGCTGTTCAGTGACAAATAGAAAGGGGTCACGATGGAAGGTTAGAGAACCACGAAGCGGCCTTGGCAAAACTGAAGTTGCACTTGTTATCGAGCCTCCACGGGGTCAGCGAATTGTGGACTGAATGGACTTGGCCTGTGAGTCTGTCTCATCCATGCCTGGAAAAACAGAGGCGATGATACCCAGATGGGCTCGGGCCAGAGCTTGACAATCGCATGCTATCTAAGGGCAGAGGAGAACTGGCCACTGCAGGACCATCCTGTGTGTCTCCAGGGAAGGATTTTGGAGCACTGGGGCAACGTCTGCCTCAGCAGGGTATCATGGTCACACAGGTGCAGGGCAGAATGGGTGTGAACACGGGGCTTCTCCCACCAGTTAAACTGAGGCCCAAAAGGTCAGCAACAAAACGACAGGTACCAAGTACCCTCCCAAGAGAGCAGCCAGCCCACCTCCCCACGCCTCCAGAAGGAAGGGGGAAGACTGTCTTTGGGGAGCTGTTGGCTGGTTTCCCTCCTCTACCTGATCTCGTAAGAAGGGCCTCCAGGGGATCACTTGGAGAGCTTCCCCTGCATCTCTGCTAATTTCTGGGGCACACAGATTGGCTCCGGACACAAGACTTAACACAATTTATGGGTGGGGACTGGCGTGGAAAGAGGCCCTGAAGGAGGAGTTGTGAACAAAGCCTGCTTCGACAGAGGCAGAGCTCCCAGAGTCCTTCAAAGAAACGGACGCTTGTTTCCCTTGGCGCAAGTGTGGGCCGCATGGCGCCCAGCTGGGTCCCACTGGGGGGGCCACAGGGAGTGTGGGCTCCTGCAAACCTGCCCTGAACGCGAGCCACACAGCCAGCCTGAGGTGGCACTGCTGTAACACGGGAACACATTGCTGCAGGTGAGTGGTCCATGGGAGGAAGGGGGTATGTAAAGACCCACTGTGGATTCACAGCAGTCCCTCCAGAGAAAAGGTTCGGGCAGCACTAATACTAAACGGCGCCAATTCTATTCCCACAAGAGGTCCCCTACCCTCTCACCTCAGCCCTTCCCACTGTATCTGTGGAAGAGCTCTCAGCAGTGGTTGGAGAGACAGGAAGACCCCAGTGAAGGGGTCTTCCTGCAAGCTGGGGTCCCACGCCCACTGCAGGCCTCTCAGGTAAAGCAGCACTTGGAACTGGGACGGAAGGAGCTTAACTGGAAATGATGTTCAGAGTTTCCACTATTCAAGAGAACTGTTGTTCCATGATACTAGAGTGGATACTTTAATTATTGTACTGGGTTTGCTCTTGGAGCTAAAAGTAACAGAAGGGTTTTTATTATTTGTGAATTACAGGACCTGCACAAAATTGTGTCCAAGTGGGAGAAAAGACTCTATAGTTCAAGAGAGAAAAGGTTGTTTCTTTCTTGAATTCAGTGGCGTCCCACTTTTTCCACTTAGTGGTGACATACAAGGTGACTTTAAATGGAACATGAATTAACTTTTTAAAAAATTATAGTAGTTTATTTGTAGTTGAGAAAAGCATTAAGTATCACATCCATGTGATTTTATGTGTACTATTCACTTAGGACATAGCTAAAGTAATTATGTTAAAAATGAGTCCATTAAAAATATTAAGCCATCAATAGGTCAGGTGGGGTATGGACATAACAGAAGTCCTGATTTGGGGTAGATGATTTTTGTTTGGAAACATACCTAAAAGCAGTGGGCGGGGGCGGGGGGGGCTCATTTCACAGGTGAGGACTCTGAGAGGTGAGGAAGAGCCTCAGGCACACTCGTGGCAAGACCGTGGGGGGGACTCGAGGTCACTCCTTTTATTAGACAGCGGGAACGGAGAAAGTCAGGAAGCACAGGGCACCTGCTTCTGAGCAGTGAAAGCGCAGACAGATGGAAGAGGTGGATGGTGGCCCAACCCCGAAAGAAAAGAGGGTGGTTCCCCATTTTCATTTCAATATTGTCTCACTTTGCAAAAGCCCAGGGATGGAAAGTGTCCTCATACACCACACTTGCACCCTGCAGCAGCTGTCAGCTGCTGACTCCTCGGCAGGCTCAGGGTAGGAAGCTCCTTCCCCTAGTCTGACCTGCAATGACCATCTCCCCTGTGAATTTCTCGGGTTACCTGAAAGAAAATTCTTTTTCTTACGTGAGGCTGTGCAAGGATATTTAGAATGAAGCGTTTGGGAGGCAGAGGCCTTGGGCACAAGCCTTAGCTCTCCAGGCACTGCCTAGATAAGGCTGGACAACCTACTTCATCTTTTGCAATTTCAGGTTTCTCAGCTATAAAACGAGGGGCTTGAAGGTCCTTTGAGCCCTAAAGTGCATGTTTTTTAATGTATGACTGATTGCACCTTTCTCCCTGCCTTCTCAAGCGGCAGACTCGTTCCACAAAGGGAAGGAGGTGCAGTGGCTGCTGATGGCCACCCAGGTCCCCTTCCTTACCAGCTCAGCTGTCCCTGGGTGTTTAGCGCTGGTCGTTAACCTCCCAGCTGCCCCCTCCTCAGAGACCGGCCCTCCATGAGGAGGGACAATGACAGACTGTCAGGGAGTGAGAACAGGCAGACCTTTGTCCCAAGGTGGGGCCAACTCTGGAACAATGTCCTGTCCACTTCCCCAAAGAAGCCAACTGAGGTTGGTCTCCATCTGGAAGCCTGGGAAGTACCTGGAGCACCTGACACCCACAGGAGATCATTTGTTAACACCCTCTCCTTTAGGTCAAAGATATTTAGTAATAAGCATAAAATGAAATGGATAAAAATAACGGTCAGAAAAGAAATGTAGACCATGGATATTTTCTTTTCCAACCTTTGTATATACTATCATTTCAATAAAGAATTAAAAAATTGCCATGTGAAAACAAAAAAGTAATAGGTTAATACATTTTAACAACTTTCATGTGTTTTTCTATAAAGAAAAAAAAAATTTTTTTTCTATGTTGGTCTCTCTCAGTAATAAATAGCAACACTGTATTTTCTGTTTTGGATCGTTAACTTTTTGTAGATCTATCATCAACTCCATCAGAATCAATGCTCTTCATATATTCATGTTAAGGGACGAAGGCCATTTATCTTTACTCATTGTTTATAGAGGAAGACTTTCTATTAATTTCAAAAAGTTTCTTTCATATGAAGCAAGATGTATAAATAAGAAGACACAACGCGACAGGCAGAGTCATATCCAGCCAGGCTATCACTGCATGACAGCCAGGGAGAAAAGTAATTGCTTTTCTGCCATCTCTAACTTTTCCATATGTAATTACCTTATGACCGGTAGGGTGGGGGCGGGGGGTGGAGGGATGATAACACACGTCTCCAAAATCCCATCTGGCAGCCCTGAAGGGCACAGTTCATATGTGATGACAAGGTACAAATATGGCAGGTGGGATAAGTGGAGCAGGATGGGGGAATCACGCAGGGAAAGCCAAACGCGGGCCAGAGCCCGCATCTCCAGGACCATGCGCGCCTTCAGCTGTTATTCTGAAGAGTGGATCCAGGCCTCACCCTCCTGCCAGCATTGCCCAGCTCGGAATAAGAAGGGAAGCTTGACCTGGATGAAGCACACACACAGCACAGGGGTGAATGCTGCACTGAATACGCATGTGCTTCTCGAACCCTTGCAAAAGTAGGGGGTTGGGGGTGGGGTGGGGCAACTAGTTCCATCAGTTTGATTCTGAATGATTAAAAAAAAACATAAAACCAGGCCAGACTGTGTTGTGGAGAAACCCAGACACAAGCAGTCTGGGACTGAGAACAGTTTCATTTACTGTAACAGAATTAATGAAATAATTCTATGATAGTATTTGAAGACACTCTTCTCTTTAGAGCTCTAATTAATAATAAAAAGCATCTCTTTGGGGATACCAGGACAGCCAAACAGATTCAGGTGGGTCACAAACATGCCCTCTGGTGGTGTCCCAGGTCTTGGCTGCAAAGTCTGCACAGGAAGATGACAGAATCCAAATAAGACATAATTTCATGCCAGGGAAGCTCTCATTGTTGGAGTGGCTATATGCAGGGTAAATAGCACTGCTTCGAAAAGACTGAGGACTTTTGAAGATCCTTACACTTGGTGGGTCTCACCAGCAGCTGGCATTCAGTATAAACACTGTCTCTCAGAACGGATGACAGAGGTGAGTTGCCTGTCACCAGCCTGCTTCATTATTCAGAGTCGAAGAGGGGAAAATTGGTCTCTGCCTGTGAATAGCATTTCCAGGGGTAGGCCAGCCCCCATGCTGATCCAAAGTAACATGGCCATTTCTGGGGACCCATCCACATTTGTGTACAATTTAGTAGGCAGTTTGGGGTCAAGGATGGGACTCTCTGTGTTTTTATTCCAACTCTGTAACTGACTTCCTGGGTAAGTTCCCAAGCTTCTGTTTTTTTATCTACAAGATAAGGAAGTATTAAACCTGCCCTATTATTAGAGAAGTGACCACAGAAACAAAGAAACTTTTAAAATTAAGTGAAAGGGTCCTAATTCGACATGGTCTGTCACATACAGAGATTCACGCACCCTCTTCTCTGCTGCGGCTCCGAAGGAGTGTCACCCAGTACTTGGTTATGGCGGAACCAGGGCATAGCACAGACCCCAGGGGTGCAGTGCCTCCTCGTGGTGGACCATTCACTCACCAAGGGGTCTTTTGTCCTCAACACTGGGCCTATGACCAAGGGGATCCCCACCCTACACATGGCTGCTTCACATTTCTAGTTTTAAGCTCTTGCGCATAAGGGTTGTACTTGTTAAATTTCCTCTCCAAGGCATATCGGCCCAGAGCCATATGCGTTAATGCCCATGGTTTCATGATGATGGATGTGTCAGTTTGTAGTAACGTGCACAATCTCTCCCCTCAGAATAGCAAGTGTCAACACCTCTTTGTTGGAAAGGCTGGGACCTGACATGTGATAAACTAGGCCATTTAAAACACAAGACTCTCTCTCTCGGGTTCCTTTCTTCCCTGTTCCAATCAGACTAAGAACAACCTTCTAAATTGTAGGCATTATCTTTCTGTGCTTTTTGAGGAAGCCACAGTGTCTAGATTGAGATTCTGATTCTGGCACAGCAGTGAAAGTTCCCCTGGAAGGACCACTAACTGCTGCTAGTCTTTAAATGCAGGACTGATTTTAGGAGGGAAGTTAAAAATACCTTCCTTCCCTTCTCCCTGAAATAAATCACAGGGCTTTTGAAATCTCTTCACTTCATTCCTGACTCTTTGAAAACATCAAGATAACAGAATAAAAGTGATCAGCTGAATTAGCACACATTTGAATCTAAAATACTGGAAATAAATATACTTAGAAATGGAAAGCAGCTAAAGTGTCCAATTTAGAAGCAGGAGTTTGAAAATAAACAATTAAGTCACACTGGGAAAGTAAAGCTCACGTAAGTAAAGCTCACTTGTCCATCATTTTGCAAAATCTCTCTCATACTTTCTACATCCTCCTCTCTGACACCCTGCACCCTTCTCAGGAGCTGTGAGAGTTCTTACGCTTTGCCCCTAAACCGACACTCATTATAATGTCCCTATGGAGGGACAGGAAAAGGGTGAGAGATCTGGAGTCGGGTCATCTGAGTTTCAGACTAGGCTCTGCCACTTACGGGCTACATGTCCATGGGCAAGTGGTTTCACCCTCCTGCACCTGGATTCCTCAGGTATTAACAACCTTGCCTTCCAGAGAGATCCGAAAGAGCGCATGAGATAATGTGGGTAAGTGACTTACACTACAAAGAGTTGTGCCATAGTTAGGGGTCCTCTCAGCCTTGTATTCTATACCAGTCAAGCCTTTCTCCTCTATCCCATGTCCATGGCTAGCGAACTGCTGTCCCCAGTCTTTGTTCGAGAGACTCTTGCTAAGAAATGCCATCTACCCTTTACTACGTCAGGCAGTCCCCGTTGAAGCACTCCGAGTGGCACCTTCCTGTTGACACTTCCCTCAAGCACATCGCTAATGGCACTACCTGTCTCCCCCAAGCCAACAGACCCCTAATCTTGTCCTCGGTACTCTCCCACTCTCTTAAACACTGCCTGAGGTGTTGGTGTATCTCCTTCCCCTTCCTGATTCCAAGCTTTGGGGGTGGTGGGGGGCAAGAACCTAGTCAGATACATCTCTGATCATTAGTCAACACCAGAAATTGCTCTATAAACACCTGCTAAATGAAACGGGTATTCAAGAAGCAAAGATCTCTGGAGTCTGAAATAAGACAAAGAGCAGCACAAGTCTGAGATTTGGTATAATTGACACTGAAGAAGAAATGCTTCTTCAGTAAAAGAAACCATGCAGAAGAGCGGAAACTGGCCCACATCAGTGGAGACCTGGGCCCAGAAAATTTAACATTGCAAAGGAGCTCTGTAGTGACTATTTTAACAAAAATAAGTGACCACTATCTAACTTAGATTTTTTTGGTGGTGGTGGTGGTGGTGGGAGGGGGGACCTGAGTTTTCATGTACTAGAATATATATCATGCGGCTTAAATTTGTCCTGGGTGGTAGTCACACTACTGAATGCTGAGATATTAATGGACATAGAGTCAGATTAAAGTCACTCAGGAAGCCCCACATTTGACTTGGTTATAGTCCCTCGTCGTATGATTCAAAATAAAATTTCATTTCTAAAAGCAATAGAAACGCATATGTTCAAACTAATTAAGATAATTTATTTCCGTATTTTCTGATTTTGAAAGTTAATTGAAGTTGCAATTTTTGTTTTTGGTGTTGGTCTGCTGGAGCATGGCTTTGTTGGGACCTCATGCATACAGTGCCTTGTCTAACCAATGAGGCGGACCCCAAAGGGTTATACAAGAACATCCACTGGGTTGTAAGAAAAAAACATGAGAATGTATATGTACAGTTTGCAATGTTTTTACAACGTATGTAATGTTCTTAGGTTACTGTACATTTTTATCAATAAATCAATATCCACGGATTGGGAGGGCATGCTCAAAACTGTTTTCACTGACATGACTTCACCAATCAAAAACAAATGGCAATCCACCCCTGCACAGAAGCCTGCTTATAACCACTTTACCACAGCAAAATGAAGCCTGCAAGTCAAACTCTGCTGGTATGTGCTTCTCCTAGGAGAAGGGTTGGGGAAAGCTCATGAAATCACACCAGTGCCTCATCTATCTTGGTCACTTGCAGTTCTCAAATTAATAAAAGGAACTGTAACAGGAGAATGATAGCATCTTTGGAAGCCCAGCAGTCATAGAAAAGGGAGAAATGAATATCCTCATTAAAAAGGTTCAAAGGAAGAGGCATCTGGTCTCCTGTGTCCTTAACAGAATTTCTGAGCTCAGGGCTATGTAGCTTCTCTTTAAGAGAGCCACCTAACAAACACCCGCTTGGGCAAAACCACAAGTACTCCAGCTTTCGCACAGGAACGGCTTGCCATATCCCACATCAGTTCTGATTGCAAATTCATTCAGGTCACCTTCACACACCATTAGCTCCGTTACCCACCAAGCCATGAGAGACCATATGTGCATGACTGCTGGCCTCCGGGTCTCCAGGAAAAAACGCTAATCACCAGGAAACCTATCTAGCTGGCGGGTCTGGAAGTCCAGGTGGTAACGCATATGGAGGTAGTACAGAGGCTGTGGATTAACTTTATTTGAAAAAAAAAAAAAAGATTTAAGTGAGAAAGCTTTCCCTTTAAAAAGGGGCAATCTGGAAAAGGCGGGGGTTGCTAGCTCAGTGCAGATGTTATGCAGGTCTCTTTCCTTGGATGACGTTTAGGAATTCCCAAACTTAGCATTTTTGAAATTTAACTAGGTTTAATCTGAAAGCCCACATAACGTGGTAAGGATAACGGCAATGGACTGAAAAACATCAAATATATTTAAATTAAGTGAGCTCATAAAGACAATTAGAGTATCACCATTTGCAAGGACTAATGAACTAATGGATCTGGGCAATGATTCTTAATGACTGAGAACATCAAGAAAAGCAAGATAACCAGACTTCCGTGCCTCCTGGTGTTAATACCCGATCACACCTATGAAGTAGCCTTGCGAAGTATCGAATGTGAATTTGATCAAGCTGTAATATCTTATCTACCAATTTCAGAAAATAGAGCAGGGAAAAGACAACAGTAAACCACAGCATGGGTATGTGATACATGAGATTCGGACTACGGGATAAATAATCTCGTTTCTTCAACAAATAAACTTCCATTGAAAGACACGTAAAGAACATTACACAGTCACGGTGTGTGGATCTTATTTGCATCCTGACTTAATACAATTTAAAAAGATGAGGCAATCTAAGGAATCTGAACACTGACCATGTACTGTTAATAAGTTATTATTTTTAGGTGATAATGGTATTATGGATAAATTTTTGAGTCTCTCATTTTAGAGATGCCTAATGAAATGTTTAGGCATGAGGTGATATGGTTTGAACTCTGCATCTGATAGATTCCTTATCTCCATTTTGTTTAGTTCTTTTTCTGGAGTTTTGATCTGCTCTTTCATTTGGGCCATGTTTCTTTGTCTCGTCATTTTGGCGGCCTCCCCATGTTTGTTTCTATGTATTAGGTAGAGCTGCTGTGACTATCTTGGTATCACGGCCTAATGTAGTAGGTGTTCTGTAGGGTCCAGCGGCACAGCTTCCCCTATCAGTCAAGCTGGGTACTCGAGGTGTGCCCTTTGTGTAGGCTGAGTGCACCTTCCTTTTATAGTTGAGCCTTGGTTGCTGTTGGCAGATCAATGGGAGGGATTTACCCAGACCAGTCAGCTTCAAGGACTGCCTGTGACCGCTGACCAACAACCTCAGCCCTCTGAGGAGGATCAGCTGTGCAGGGGCAGGGTGGTGGTTCTCTGGCAT
Source organism: Mormoops blainvillei (assembly GCA_004026545.1). Classification (NCBI taxonomy): domain Eukaryota; kingdom Metazoa; phylum Chordata; class Mammalia; order Chiroptera; family Mormoopidae; genus Mormoops; species Mormoops blainvillei. The sequence goes on along the minus strand of PVJD01001897.1, from coordinate 148,912 downwards.
GGTCTGTTGCTACCGACCGGGTGCGCAGCCCCCACCTGTGTTTTTCCTGGGTGCACACTGCCTGAGCTATAGAGCAATCTGAGATGGTTGCTACTTGTGCTGGGCTTGGAGATTCCCAGGTGAAGCCAAACTGTGAATCTCGGCTGGCTGCTGCTCGTGCTGTACCTGGGGCCACTTAGCAAGAGGTCAGGGGCTGGGGGGCTCACTGGGCCCAGCTGTTCCTTGTTTGAAAGGATTTCAGAAGTTGGGAAGTTAAGCCAAAACCAGCCATTCATATGGAAAAACTACTGTTTACAGCTGTAAGCTGGGTGGGATGGGGCCTCAGGGGATCTCCTGGGCAGGGCAAACCTGTTAACCAGGGTGATGGAGTCTCAGATATGGAACACACCTGCCGGCTCTGTGGCTCTGCCTGCCTTTCTGTCTCGGAGAAAGCTGCCCCCAGCTCTTGCCTTGATGACAGCCACTTCAGTTCTTCCCTGTATGCCACTGGTGCCTTTCAAGCTGCTACCCGGGTGCTGGAGCTCAGAGGGAGTGAGTCTGAGTAAGTTTGTGTCTGGGTTCGTTAAGAGGAACTGTTTAGGACTCCAAAAGTTTCTTCCACTGATTCAATCCCTGGTTTTTGCAGCTAGAAGTTATAGGGGCTTATCTTCCTGGCACTGGTACCCTGGGCTGGGGGGCCTGGTGTGGGTCTGGGACTCCTCACACCTAAGACATCCCTCCCGAATTTTTATCTACCACACATGTATGTGGGACTAGCCCATTCCGCATCCCCACCCTTCCTACCAGTCTGGACGGATGTGGTTTCTTTAATTCTGTAGTTGTCAGACTTCTATTCAACTCAATTTGTGATGGTTCTGAGTAATGGCTGTTAGTTGTACTTTTTATGGTTGTGCGAGGAGGCGAGCTGGGTTTACCTATGCCTCCATCTTGACCAGAAGACCCCGATGTGGTTTTGAGCTTCAGACAGATCTCGTCTTTACCTTTTAGTTCTTTGCTTTGCTTATGTTCATCATTTGTGCATCCTTCTAAAACCCTAGGCTCTGATCCCCATGAAGTCAAGCTGATGTTTTCAAGTGTCTCCTAATTTCTCATCGCTGAGATTGCTGTGATCACAGTATAATGTTGCAAAGTGTCCTGGCTCTTCAACAATCGCCTAGGCAGTCATCAGTCATCTTCCCTCGGGGGCTTCCATTCAGTCTTCCATTTATAGACATACTTGCCTCTGGCTGTGGGGCTCCTGGATACACATATGAATGCTCAACCCCTCTGTGGCTACAAGAGGGCTGCTTTCTCCCCATATTCCTGCTCCTCCTTGTTCCTTTTCACCAAACCACTCTCTGTGTTGCTCAGGACTGGGTCACAAGAATGAATGCACGTCCTCCCTGACCCTCCAGCATGGAGCAGCGTGAAGCACTGGCTTGCCAGGTACTTTGCTCTAAGCTGAACAGGACTTCTAGCAGACACGGCACAGCCACGTTAGTGGGCATGGTACTTCTGGTGCTCAGCTCTCAGCTCTGTACCAGGACTTCCTACGCAGCATTTCGGTTAATTCTCACTCCTGCCCTAGGAGGAAGGGGCTGCTGTTTCCATCTTCTGCATGGACAAACTGAGGCTCAGAGAGGTTAAGAAACTTGCCTAAGGTCATCTAATAAGTTATATGGCAGAATCGGAATTGGAACAAAGCTCTTCGGCACTGTTCTATGAAAGCTAGTTTGTGTGCCAGCTTGGTAAGGAGAATGCATCATATATATTTTATCTAGCCAAGTGGTCTCTGCCATATTCCTACTGTGATGACATTTTTGTTGCTTTTTATTTTCATCTTCACCCCAATTTTTGCTTATTCTGAGATGTCCCACGCAAACTTATTTCCTGGGCATATAACATTATTCTCCCAACCTTTTCATTTAATACAAAGATTAGCTTAGTACACAAGTATACATCCCCTTTGTGATAGTGACAGCTGGTAGATACCCCTCTTCCTCTTATAAACAGAACCTCTCTCTTATTTGGGTGAGAAACAGACCCAGATAAAGATCACATTTCCCAGTCTCTTAAGTAATCGGAGTAGGTAAAGACTGAGTACAACTTTCAAGAGAGCTCTTTAAAGACAGCTGCCTCAACAGAGGAGTAGACCCTTTCTACCCTTCTTTCTTCCTCTTACATCCTAGGTGTATTGAGGACCAAATGGCTGGAGCTCCAGCAGCCGCTTTGCATCAAGAGGTAACTTTGAGGATGGGCAGCATTACTAAGATGGCAGAGTAGAAAGACAGAAACAGCCCGGGTCCCAGATGATAGGCCAGCCACTAAAGCAGCCCTGAACTGCGGATCTTTCGTAAGTGAGATAAAACTTTTAAGTTACTGAGAAACTCATTTTTAAGGGGTGTAATCTATTGTAATATTCACATGTGAATCTAATTCTGAATTGATATATCCACCCAAATGCAACATTTCGATTTGGGAAACTTTCATGCCAACCTTTTATCTATAAAGGCACTCATTTGAATGGCATGCCTTCTAACACCTCTGAGGTCATTCCTCCTTTCTGCATTTTCCCTCAATGGCTTGCTCAAACATTTCAGATTTTGCCTCTGACAGCTGCTCATACCTTGACACTTAACTGGTATTCTGTAGTCCAGCCACAAGCTAATTTTGCACCTTTAAAAATAACCCATTATTTTATTTCCCATCAAATTTTTGCTCTGACACCCTTCTGAGGATTTCTGCCAGCATACCAAAATGTGTTCAGTGCTTACTGTGAGGTGATTTTGGCTGATAACAAGGTGCTATTTACACCTTATCTCACCTTCCTAGAGATTTTGCAGCTGCTTAGCATAACTTCTGCTTAACTCTTCCTTATTTTCTCTGTTAGGACCCATATGACCTCATTCTCTATGCCCTGAGTAAAAAATGCTAGGTTTATCTTCCTTTAACAAGCATTTAGCAAAGTCTAATTTTCTGTATTCCTCCTCCTGAGAATGCAAAATATTCTTTCACCCTCTGTGGGTTTATTATCTTTCTACAGTGTCATATTATCACTGATTTTTCATTTTCATGTTGTCATGCCCTATACATGTGTTGAATGTTTTCATAAATACCCAATCTTAAAAGTGTCTTTTACAAAAATGATATATGCACGTCTAGAACCTAATCTTTGTGGCTTATCTTGCTACCTCAAATCCTGCGACATTAAAAATAATATTGCTCTCCGCCCCCAGTTTGTGCGATGTACATTTACACGTAATGAAGACCATCCGAAGCGAACACAGCACTCAATCAGCAGCTGAGCACTTCCCAGACTGGGAGCCAGAAGTGACAGGCTTTAAATGGCACTACGAGGATTGAGTGATTACAGATATCGCAGTCGCTCTTGTATTCTTCCCTCTCTTTGTATTTAATATACATTACGGTATAGACATGCTGCCTTGACATAAATGCTGACCTGAAATCGTTAATGCTTATTTGATGTCTGCTTGTTTTTGTTTTTTGTTTTGTTTTGGCTAGTGTTTGGGACTCAGATTCTCCTGCTCATGCTGATGTTTAATGCCTAACATCAGTTGGAGAAAGGCAGGAAGTGAGGGAGACTAAGGGAGGACGTGAAGTCTGTCCCGCCAAAATGCATGCTCTTCCAACATCAGCAAGCTCATACATGAAGGATAAGTAGGGACTGATGTCAAGGGAGCATGTAAGTCACTTTGGTACACATGCAATTTTTGTCCCCGGCGAATTCATATTTTGTAGAATTATTAACAGCAGCTTAATACAAAGTACAGTCACACAGCTGCGTGCAACAAGCCACAGAGGGGTACAACACTGCACACCACACATGTTCTCTCTGCTGACTCCGTGTGGCCACGGGCTCTGCCTTGGAACTGCTCCTGTGGGGGTCTGCTTCTATCATTGTGAGCTTTCCCTGTCCCCACGAAGCAGAAGTAGCCTCAAATCATCCTCCACCCCCACTCCCACCCAATTATGCTAATTTGACTTTTTTTAAGGTGAAGTTGTACATTTACTATAGTATTTACTTTTTAGGCTTTAAATATTCTTTTTAAACTCTGCTATGATTTTCAATAGGATTGTTATATATGTATTTTTATAATTACTTTGTACCAAAGTTTTTTAGATTCACAGTGGTCTGGCCCAACCCAATCACTCTCCTAAGGTCTGTCGTTTTTAGTTTGCAATTTTGTAGTTTATTTCTCAGGAACATGGCTTCTCGTGATAGAGCAGAAGTGCTTGTATATCAAACTTCAAAAAGGTAATGGGGACACCAAAATCGATTTGAGGTATTTAAAATAAATGTGTGTTTGTAAAAATCAAGTAGTTATGAACCATCTGCACTTTTAGAAGGTGAGATTTGGTTTTACAAATATTTGATGGTTTAGAAGAACTAGGAGCTTGGTTCTTACACACCGGAGAACTGGCCAGAATTAAGAAGGTGAACGAAGAACCCCTGAACAACTGACCCAGTTGCATTCAACACGTCCTCTTCAAAGGCAGGCTACATGCAAACTCTCAAGGACAGTGAAGGACCAGGAGCGATGGCTGCCTGGAGGAACAGCTATGAAGGCAGGGGACTCAGGCAGACCTCACATTTGGGTCAGGGGGTCACAACTTTTTTTCTTAAAAGGCCAGATAACAAGTATTTTAGGCTTTGTGGACCATGAAGTCTCTGTTCCAACTACTGGACTCTGCCATTGTGGTGAAAGCAGCCAGCGTTGGTAGCAAATAGGCATAGATGTTTTCCAATAAAACTTTATGGAGCACTGAAATGTGAATTTCATGTAATTTCACATGTCACAAATTCCTTTTCTGATTTGTTTTCAACCATTTAAAAACACAAAACCATGCTTAACTCATGGGTCATATGAGAGCAGGTGGTAGGCCTATAGGCTGAAATTTGCTAATGCCTGATTTAGAGCTTTAAGTTGCATTTCAAGGATGCGATTAACCCCTGTATTATAAATAACAATTAGGTACCAACTGGCCAAAGAGGACAACAGTACTGAAAACAGCCTGGGTGGCCAGCAGGAGGAAGACAATTTCAAAAGCAAATCTTTTAATGAAGTGCGGCTCAATAGCTAGATTAGTAACAAGGTCCTTGACTAATTTTCCGTTCCGTGCTTGATTTAAAGTAGAGGTGCTTTGTTTTATAAGAAAAACAGAAAGTTCACTACATTATGCAGTTATTTAAATAAACAAGTAGAAAATTGATGCTGTATTAATGTTAATGATTATCACAGCTACTCTTACTTTCCCACAGCAGGCGTCACTGCTCACTGACTCTTATTCAACACAAGAGGGAAAAGTAGTTGATCAACTAATAGAATCCTTCAAAGCAGGCAAAGATATATACCAGCAATGTTTTATTTTAACCTAAACTACCGTGCAACTGCTGAAATTTCTTTAAAGTGTCATGTAAGCTTAAAATTACTTGAAGAGCAACATAAATGGAGCCTCCATTTTGGGGGGAATTTCACTATGACTTTACTGTTTGTTGTCTCAACCATCCATATAATTTAATAGTAACGTTTTTAGAGGTCTCACCTTGATCAAAAACTTCCAAAGCTATAATCTAGGTGTATAGAAACTGTTGCTCTTAACTTTGACATTTATAGCTTAACAGTTTATGTAATAGTTAATGAAATTATGTAATTACAAACTAGGGGTATGACATCAACAGGTTTGGTAGCAGACACTCCTGGCATTTGATGTGCACACGACTCACACTGCGGGTGTAGTGTGCATGGCCACTGTAGGGGGCAGCCTGGCAGCCCCACCATTTGGCAGGCCGTTGGCCTGGTCACACTGGACAAAGAAAATGGCAGATGTACGTTAATCAGAGCTTTGAGAAGTGGAGTCTGGTCAAGAGATCTTTCAGTCTACTCTTAATTCTCCAGTACAGCAGTTCTCAACCCTGGAATACCTTAGAATCATCTGGGGAGGTAGAGGTTGAAAGGCTCTATCTAAGTTTGGTTCCCCCACAACTTGTATCAAAATCACCTAGAGCACCTATGATCCTCAGGCCTACCCAGTCTTGCTGCATCCAAGTCTCGGGGTGGTACCTGCTTTTGCCAAGTTCCAGGGTGATTCTGATGCATGCTATATTTGAAAACCACCCTTTAAGGAAGCCTGTCTGAAGCCTCTATCTTCCCATCAGACGCAGCAGTGGTGGTCAGCCTTGGTCGTGCACTGTAATCACCTGGAGCTTTTATCGGGCTGACAAGGCTTCTGATCTAATGGGTCGGGGGTGAGGTCTGGGAGCTGAGATTTTTAACAATACTCCAGGTCACTCTGAAGAGCAGCAGCACTCGGGGTTAACATTGTGGATGGGGCCAGCTCACAAAGACGTTCCCAGATTCCCGAAAACCCACATAAGGAGGGTTTAATTCACAAATAATGATTTGCATTAAAAATAATACATTTCAGGGAGTCAGGGAGGTAGAAGAGGGTACGTGGGGATAAATGGTGATGGAAGGGGACTTGACTTGGGATGGTGAACACACAATACAATATACAGATGATGTATTCTAGAATTGTACATATGAAACCTGTATAATTTTATTAATCAATGTCACCTCTATAAATTCAATAAAAAAGGAGAAAGTACATTTCTAATGTGCTTAAAGACCTACGTTCATAATTAAGCAGGGCCCAAGGATTGCAGGCAGCTAAAAAATCAGCTTCTAAAGAGCTGCAAATTGAAATGATTGCAAGAACAAAGGCCAAGTTCGTAAGAGCTGATTGCAAGGTCTGAAGCAGCTAAGACTTAGATGTGCATTTGGGCGTCCGGCAGGATTTCTGGAAACTTTGCGTTTCCATAGAAAGCAGGAAACCAACCATTTTTCCCTGGCATTTACCTGGGTACCTGGAACCACAAGTCATAATCAGGCCAAAGACATGAATGGCCAACCTCCCATGATTCAAGAAGAATTCAGGTCTCATTCCCACAAAAAAATGACACAGGCTCTTCTATTTGTAAGAACTTAACTGGAATTTGGGGCGGAGGCAGATATATGTGTCAAAAAAAGAAAAAAGCAACCTGTCCCAAAAAGGGTGGCAACTGTCATCATTTTCAGTTTTCTTACCTGGTTTTATGATTGCTCACAGAACATATCACTGTACCACATATTTATTTAGTACCTTATTGCCTTCATTTTCCTTAATAGAATATGAACTCCATAAAGGCAAGCTTACAACCTATTTACTCTTGCAGAACTAGACCTTGGAACAATGTCTGGCATACAGTACACATATATTTGAATCAATGAAACAAGGTTCTTGCCCTCTGGACAGTTAGAAATTGAATATAACTCACTTGGATGGGGTGGAGCAAAACAAGACAGCTAAACCTGAGAACATCTAACCACATGTATGGCAGCAAAAGCAATACTGAATTGAGACATAATCATAAGAAGAATGACTTCCATTCTGGCATGGCACCTGTATCTTTGCTCCTCTCCTGAGATCTTCACAGCAAACCTGTCAGCCAATGAGGAACCTGAAGCTTGGAGAAGACAGGTGGCTCGTTCAAGACCACGGTGCTGGGTGGCAAGGGGGGCAGGAGAGGGTCTGCATCTAACCCATGCTCCCCCATTCTTAGCCACACTACAAGCCCAGGGTGGGGGTGGCCGTGGGGGGTAGAGGCAGAGGGTTGTAATGCACCTGCAGTTTAACAGCATAAACCTAACAGAGATGATCATTTATCTTCACAAAGCTAACTTAGGTGCAATCATGAATGATGAGTGCTTGGTGCTAGTAAGGTGTCGTGAGATAACAGTAGCTACCATTTATTGAGCATTTACTAAGCACCAGCAACTCTGCTACGTGCATATTTTTAGTTTACGCCTCCCACAATCCTGTAAGGTGAGTATTACATATACTCTACACTCTATATAGAGTATATACTCTACACTCTAGGTGTGTATAGAAACAATCCTGTAAGGTGAGTATTACCATCCTTATTCAGCAGATGACATTTGAAAAAGTTGGTGATTTAAGGGCAGGAATGACCGAGCCCGAATCAAAAAAAATGATCTCTCAATCCCCTTTTTCCCGCTAAAAATCTCCATGTCTGAATGCCATCCTTCTCGACTTAGAGCAAGGGAAACTGCTAGCAAACTTTCCTTGAGGACTTACTACATGCCAGACACTAAATTAAGTACTTCTTGACCTTATCTCATCTCTACACTCTATGGCCTGGGTACTGTTAGTATCATTCTTATTTTACAGATGAGAACTGGGTTTACAGAGGTTAAAACGTGCCTGGGCCACAGGGCAAGTGGTGGAGTTGAGAGCAAGTCCAGAGCCCATGGCCTAATCCCCTTCTAGAAACATACCTTCCAGGTGCAAACCACTCTTTTTTTCCTTCACTGTAAGATGCTGGAGTTCCCACCATGAGGACAGAATCAACAGCACACTCCTCTGCCCACCTTGTCCACATGTTCACATTTCATTCTCTTAAAATGTCCCTTTGTCCCTCCTGTGGCCAGGGCCTGGTTGGGCAGTAGGGATCAAAGGTGAACAAGGCCACCGGAGCCCCCCTCAGGACACGCACAGTGAAAGCGGACCCTGGCTCGGAGGAGTCCCAGAGGCAGCACTTGCCCACAGACCCCCTTCTCTGGCTCCAGGTGCTGGTGGGCTGCTTCCATCCCGTCGGTTGTCTGCGTGAAATTTAATTATTTGAACTCCATATGCAGCTGGTGAAGGGGAGCCCTCGAAAGTTACAGATGTTTCCTCCTAAGGACAAGAAACCACAGACCTCTGTTTCTGCTCCTAAGCCATGACTCATCTGCTTTTTGGGTCACGGCCACCATGACGCTTCCTTATCTTATTCCTGAAAGAACAAAGCTGGAAGGGAACACTTGACCCTGGAGACAAGTAATACTAGCAACTCATCACAAGACAATAAAATATTCAGAACAAATGCATGTTTGTTTCTGCAAGGCTCTAAGAAAAAAAAAAGAAGCAGTTTCTAAACTAGTTCATCAAACCATTGTTAATTCAATAGAGCAAAAGCCTAAAAACAGGGAAAATAGGGAGAAAAATGGGAAGAAACATAAGAAGAAGAGGACAAAGAAGAGCAGGGAGAGGAGGCAGAGCAGAGAACACAAAGAGGGAGAAGGGAAGAGAAAGCCAGACGTGAGGATGAGGCAGCCGGAGGGGTGAAGCCAGGAGGATCCCTGCCACGGTGAGGACCTGGGGTGGAAAGGACGCAGAAGTGATCCCGTCTAGCCACCCACTGAGAGCCAGTGTGCCCCAACAGCAGCCACGACATAACCCTGCTGGTATTTATGGAGAGATTACTATATGCCAGGCCCTGTTCTAAGTGATTTCATCTACGATAATTATCTCAGGCCATCCAGATAACCCTGTGGCTTGTATACTATCACTGTCCCCATTTTGCAGTTGGGAACACCGCGGCTTACCTTAGTTAAGTGTCAGGTAAGGGAGCGCCCAGGGAGGGAGTGGTGGAACCCTAGAAATGAACACTGGTCTGTCTCTACAGTCCGTGCTCTTAACTGCTGTTCCCGCCTTGAGGGTTTTACAGACACTTCAATGGCTGAACGTCCTATTAAATCTGACTTCGGTGAAAGCAAATAAGAGACAGAAACAGAGACTAGTTATAAAACATAAGAACCTTGTTATAAGCTCTCCTTCCCAGAAGAAAGACCCTGAGCTCTCATGCTAGGCCCCAGCTACATGGGCCCGTCTCCTTCTCCAGCTACAGGATGTGGGTGCTGCAGGAGCCACTAGAGAGCCAGATGGAAAGTCCTTTTCCTCCTGTAATGTCTTTCTAGCACTTCTACTGACAATGCTCTGGTGTCAGCTGCAAAGGAAAACTATTTCAGAAAGGGGGGATTTGGAGCAGAGCAGCAATAAGCCAATAATTGGCATCCTGGCTCACCTTCACGCCAAGGTCAGGGAGCTCCATGAGCCCAGAGCCTTCTCGTGGGGTTGGGAGTGGAGGGCTAGAAAAAGGGGCGAGGTGTATGCTGGGCGCAGTAGATGCCACATGGACTTTGCTGAGGACTGTGCTAGAATTAAGCCTGTGGTACCTGCTTGGACGTACCTGGTGATCAGACCAGTACAAGCACTGGCTAATTCTCTGTAAAAGAGAAGTTAGCAGTTCTGCTCCAGAAAATGGGAATGGGAAAGCAAGTGGGGGAAAGGAGGACCAAATCAGGAAAAAAGTTGCCAGTTTTGATGGTGGGAGCCCTCTACACGACCAGGTCATGTCCGCTGCTTTTCACTTTGTCTCTGTCAATATTGCCCGTGGTGTACTCTGCCACCCAAAGTGTCATCTAACTATGACAAAGAAAAAGAAGTGAACGTGCCACAGACACAAAATCCATTTCCTCTCCCTTCTACCTTGCTACAAGAATCCCAATATTCATGAAGACACCATGAATCCTGACTGATAAGCCAATCACATCGTCCCTTCCTCTCCGCTCCCTGTCTCTCCTGCAGCCAAGGATGGCCATGTGACCCAGAGTGGGTAACGATAAATAGCGGGGAAGAAGGCCAGGAAAACTCCTGTTTCTTGACAAAAGGAACGGAGGCGACTGGCTCCAGCCCCTTTATCTTTCTTTCTGCTTTGACTGCAGATACAATGCTTCACGCTGCCGGAGTCCCTATGACTACAAGCCAACGTGCTAAGGACGACAAACATGAAAGACAGAAGTGACCTGGGTGTTTATCGACTCTGAAGTGGAGAAGAACGCTGCCCTAGGCTGCAGACGCCAGGCTTCCTGTGACAGGAGGAGGCTCTTGTTTGAGTTGCTCCTGGTGGGGTGTTCTGCTCACTGCAGCTGAATGCACCTCGAATCGATCTAGAGGAACAATTCCCAGGTGCACTTGTCTTGCCTGTGATAGTTCGAAAAGTACTTTCCCAACTATCTCTGGTTTGACTTTGAGGTCGATCCCATGAAACAGGCATAAAATGCGCTGTGTGCCCATTTGCAGGATATGGACGTGGCTTAGACACGTGAAGTGATCTGGGTGGAGCGCGGAGATGCTTAGCAGCAGAACTGTCTGGGTCTACCCAGCTCCTGTCACCTTGGATGGTGTTAGCAGGAAGAGCCACTGTAGCTGCCAACGCAGTTCCATTTTGGAGGCCCCATCCTTGGATTAAAATACTGCAAGGGCTAGCACAGTCTCATCAAATGTATCCGAGGAGAGCTCATTTCATAGTTTGGGCCCTGGTCTCAGCTGCGGGACAGAAGGAGGCCAGTAATTCCAGCCGTATATGGGGAGCCACTGGGTAAGGATGAGGGGTGGCTTCTCTCCATCCCTAGGCTCAACTACAAGGCTCTTCCTGACCGTGCTGTGCTCAGGGATTGCTGGGGAGGAATTATTGCCTGGACCAAAAGGTGGGGAATTTGTCCTTGAAAGCGGCTACACCTCTGCTTCTCCTGTGAAGTATTACTCAAAGTGACACTGATTTAACCAGTCTAAATGTCGATTCATTCCTTGTAAACCATCACTGATTTAAGAGTAGGAATATAAAAAGACACTGTCTGATTTAGGAAAAATTCTCCACACCGACTCTAGCATCTAATCAAATTTGTTTTTAAATGAAAAGAGGAAAGGGAGGGAAGAGGAGGAAGGAAAAGAGAGAAGAGATGAGGAAAGGGAAACAAAGACAGAAAAAGAAAAAGGGGAGGCCGGGAGGGAGGGAAAAGAGAGTCTTTGTCCTGGGTGCAGCCTCTCTTTGGCAGCGGGTTAAAATGCCATGCTTCCCAGACCCTGGTTTCCTCCTGGTGGAATGCGGGCAGTGGTGCTGCTTACAGGGTGGATGGGCACTCCTGCCTGGCTGACATTCTCACTGCATTACATGGGCACCATCTGGAGGCCTGCGCAAACCTTGGCAGACTCGGAGGACCTGGAATGATCCCTAATTGGTCTGGATCAACGGGGCTGTTCATGGCTTTACTCCCTTCCCTGCAGTGGGCATGGTGCCCTCTGGGTTGTGCTGAGGACAAGCAGGTCCCTAAAGGGTAGCCCCCCACCAGCTCCCACTTTGGGGCCATGAAACTCCTCATCATCCTGGACAGAGGATGGAAATACTAGGTCAAATCTTCCAAGGCCCCACCCCTCCCACTACCACTGCTATTGGCCCTCCCCACTCTCCTCCACTTGAGACGTGTGTTGTGACTTAATTAAGGAAGTGAGTTATTCAACCCACACAGGGACCATTGCTCATGCCTTAGAACCATCCTCAAACTCCTGACTACCTCCTCAAAAGCCATCTGGGTTCATATAGTGTTCTTCCAATCAGTTTTCAATTTCACTTTAAAGTTTCTCCCACTTTTCACTTGTCTAGGTCTGCGTTTGTCTCTCCAAGCTCCCCGAGGGCAGACATGTCTTTGCAAGTCCAGATATGCAAGCAGGTTCCTAACAACTAGTTCCAGGTGTCGACGATCATTATAAATATAATGAAAATGAACATCTTTCATCTTTACGTGTGAGAAAAGGCAAACAGTTTCACCCATTCCATTTTACCAGTCTCCATACAGAATCCTACAGAACTATTTTTCGAGATCCGCCCCATGCCACCATGAACACAGCCAGCCTCTTGAGACTGAGGGCATGAACGGAGGGCAGAGGAAAAAGTTGCCACGGACAGTCCATTCCTGGGGAGGCTGTCCAGTGGACTGGCTACAGTATCTACGCTCTTTCAATTCAAATCTCGACTCAGCCATTAGCTGTGGGATCTTAACCTTTGTCCGCCTCAGTTGTGTCACTCGACAGTGGGGTTAATAGTATTGACTCAATAGCGCAGTTTCAAGGGCTAGGCCTGGCACACAGGAAGCGCTCAAACATGAGTACTCATTACCATCATCGCCTCCCCGCAAAGAGCTCAACCCAGTCAAAAATAGAATCTGGGAAGGGAGAGCAAAGGCCGGCCAGCTGTAAAAATTCCAGCTGAGCAGGGACGGTGCCAATACCCCCTGGAGCTCTGCTGTCCCTGGAGCTGGACCAAAGTTCTGGGGGGAAGCAGCGGATGGGGTAAGGGGGTGAACGGGGTCATGAGTTATGTTGAATACAGATGGGCTCATTCAGCCAGACTACATGAGCACATGCCACTCATATGACTTTTATTTAAGTATGAATTTATATAGATGCTAAGTATGCTTTTAAAAGCACACATCTTGACAGTGAAAATATTTTCTAAATTGGTTTATCAGTGTTCCTCAATATCATAAAACCTCTTCTTATAATAAAATGATGGATTCTGCTTCCCGCAAACACTCTACATTGGGAAACGTGCTCCCAGTCTGCATCTCTGATATAAAACTCCATCGGCACGCTGTGCCCTTGCACAGCCTGTTTTAAGGTCTCAGTGGCAAGGCTCCGCACTGATGTAGAAGGTTCCGCGGGGCAAATCCCACGGATTCAGCTTCCATCAAAAAATAGACCTCAAGGATTCCAGCTGGCAGGAGAAGCCAGCAGGGTGCCAACTCACACTAACACTTCATGTACCTGCTCTCCGTGGCAGTGCAGACGGCACCAGAAAAAAGTCAAAATTCCTTCAACGGTCCCAACACACTCAGCTGGCTTATTGAAATGCCATTCCCAGATCTGAGTTGCTTCTCTACCTTTATTATAAAAACTTCTACTTTGCTTTTCTCTCCAAGAGAGAGCCAGAAAGCCACACTTTTATTTCCTTCTACTACCATGATGGTAAGAACCACAGAGAACCCTTTTAAAGGCAACCTTTTTAGGTTGTCTGAACCCTCTCCAACCATGTCAATGGCTGATGAGCTTCCTTCTCCCAGCGCGAGGCTGGGGCAGCCTCAGGGTCCCTAGTGCTGAGCGAAACAAGGACATCCCAATTCCGCTTCCCCCACGAAGACTTCCTCTGCCCTTGGCAATCTCCCCACGCCTCTGAGTCTCCTGGGACTGCACACCTTCCACAGGGGGCTGAGATGCTACCAGGGGGTGTGTGGGGACACCACCAGGCTTTGCCATGGTCGCCAGGTTCCCGGACGTAGCAGTACTCTTATGTCCTCCCAGCCCAATCAACTGCTGCCCGGCACGGTGAGCACAGGTATGTCCCCCTTTAAGTTGTGAACATGCTTTGGGAAGAACTCGAACTCAGCCTAGAATTTTCAACCGAAACAGCTTTCCTGTAAGCTACTCTTTAACAATATTCTATCTGGGGGGAAAAAACATCAGTCAAAACACAGTATCTCAGTTCTTATAATCTCTGCCTGTTCGCATTCAGAAAGCCGTGCCTTGCAGACCATTACAAATTCAGAGGCATTAAGTCTCCCTCTATTTTCAAGAATGATTTTAACCCTTTCTTTGCTTGAAAGGAACAATGTTGCCAGGCTTTTATGACTCCTTTTCGCAGGGGTCATCTGGCTCCCCCCTGCTGTTCAGCATTTGGGCACCTGGGACCCTGTGGTCACGGCCCGGGCGGCGGCCTCCTTCGCTGTGGAGCAGGTTTTCACAGGCCTGGTTTTCTGGATTTGCTCAGTGGCTTTTGTCTACAGATAGCCCTAAATCTTGTCTTTGCTCGCAGACAGCAACTTCTTTTCACATCCCTAAACACCGTTGTTCCCCTATCAGTTGCCAAACTGTTAGAGTTGGAGTAATAGTAAAAAAGCATCAAGGCGATTACAACCACAACAGCTGTGTTTACTAAGAGCTACAGATGAACTCGTCCCAGCGCTATTAGAGTGGCAGGCGGTGATTCGGAACCTCACAGAAGCGCCCCGCCCTCAGGATGTTCACTGGCTGCCTCAGCCTCGGGCTACCCACGCCAGCCCTGGCTTTCCAAGGAGACCCTCTGCTGAGCACAAGGGACCTCTTTTCACCCACAATGCTTTTGTATGTTTTCTCCTCACAGCTGCAGTAATTTTCACTCAGCTGTTCATGCCTCTGGGACGACTGCCAGTCACCGACAGAGCAGACAACCGGCTGGGGGTTCTCCTGAGGGGCATCCAGAAAACTACTCTGCAACCCCAGGCTCCTCCAATGCCTCTGCAAGCACCTGTGACAAGGCCTGAAACTTGATCACTCAGTATTCAAACCTCCGGACTATCAATGACCTCTCTGAAGTACCAATGTCGCAGGTGAATGAATGACATCAACAAGTCTATCACTCACCCCTAATGTTAATGTGGATTTTTTCCCCCTAAATGTCTTTGAGGCCGTTTTATAACCTGTAAAACTGACACATGCTTCATGAGGCTGTGTGGTATGCTCTGCAAACTCTCAAATTCCTACAAATTCTTATTTGAATATTGGATGAGAAGCAGCGGTGGATTTAATGGCACGTGCCCTGGGCCCCGACTTCTGAAGGGCCCCGCAAAACCCCAACTTTACATTTTTTCCTAATGACATCAAGTTTGGTTTCATATGTGCAATTTTAATTACGTACAACTTTACAGTCGGTGGTAAAATCTGATAGTATGTTTATATTCTCTGATTCTCATTATTTCATTACTACACTGCACACTATCCACACACTACACTGCATAGGCCCCGCACAGCTCAGAGCGATAGACTCGTATTTGCCACCTTGTACTTACAAAGATTCTCCTGCAGTGCAGGCTTACGATATACACAAGTACGCAGGGATGTAAATTAGTTTGTGGACATGTACTTGTTTCATTTATGGTTTTAAAACTATGTATTTTTAAACATGTATTTTTATTTTCCCTGCCTCCCTCTTTTTTTTAAGGGGCCCAATATTTTCTGCTGCGCGCCCAGGGCCCGAACCGACCTTAATCCACCTCTGATTAGGAGGCAAGCATTCTTGAGAGAGACTTCTCTGGGACCTGTATCAGCTGACTGTCCCCTCGCAAGGATTAATTTAGGCGACTTGCTATTAACATGGAAATAAGAGGGCGGGTCCTCGGAGGATGGGTCCCAGAGCTGGTGTGAGCTGCACTGGAAGCAAAGGCCCGGGCCCCGGAGGCAGCCAGGGAAAACAAGGGCATCTGTGTCTTCTACGGCCGGCCGCGGTGGTTGCTGGTTAAACGGCAGCCAGACACTGTGCATGGAAAGGAGCCAATTAAGGTTTTTCTGATCTAGGAAAATTGGTGACTCCCTAGTGCAACATTTCCTAAACTTCCCTTTCAAGAGTCATCTGGAGCCTGTGATTCTTTTAACATAGGATTCCCAGGTCCCTTGAGGCTGAGGAGGGTCCCCAGCATCTGGAAGTTTAAGTTCCCAGTTGGGATTTATGCCCAGGCACATTTGTTTATCACTGACCTATATTCTGAGAACCAGCGTAAGCTTTCCTGCCTTTCCTTGGAACACAGGCTGGAAATCATTTAAGCAAAATACCCCATAAATCAGTGCAGCTCCAGAGGACCATGCCAGGTTCCTGCATGGATGGACCTATGACCGAGCTACTGCTAGAAACTGTAGCCATGAGAGGCTCGATCAGTGGGTTCTAAGCAGAGCTTCCCACTCCCAGGAGGGAAGAAGTCTGAAGTGTTTGCTACATTTTGAGAGAGCAATAAGCCAACAGGCTTCAAGTCCCAGATACTGAGTCAGTTGCTATGCATTCTTCCCATGCACCCCAACTGTCAACTCAAAGAAAACTGAGTTTCAACCACAAGAAAACTTGGCAGGAGAAGCTCTGGCAGCTCAGTGAGGGCTGGGCCGTCAAGCGGAAAGTGCTCGCGGGCCAGGTGCCGACGAGAAGAAATCACCTGAAGTTTAACTTACAGATATTAAGAACCCGGGGTTCCTGCTGGAGCTGCATGCTGAAAAGGAGGCCATGGTCTTCCTTCCTGCCCGCCCTTATGCCTCAAAACTTGTCAGACTTCCAAATGGGTCATTCAAAGGACGGTTTGGCCTCGATGAAACACGGAATTCATTACTCCATTCAAAGTTCTTTTCCTACCTTTGCCCTCTTCAGAGGAAACCTGTTTTCTGAGAGGACTAGACAACAATGGTTAGCGTCTTCCTGACCTTCCTAGTGCAAGGTCACGAACTGAAATAACTTTGAGGGCCAAATGGGTCACAGAGAGGGTTAGAGACGGCCCCCAAGGGACTGTCACTGCAGGAACCCCTAAACCAACCGTGAGGCAGCCATTACTCAGCTCCAGCCGATCTTTGGCATGTGAGTCCAATTTGCCACACCGTCTACATTTTCAAGAGAAGCCAAGAATTCCAGCCTTCCAGATGAACCTTCCCAAACGGCAAATTTTCCAATTTAAAAAATATTGTGCAGCCTGAACAAAAGTGTCTGTGAGTTAGATTTGGTCTGTGGGGTCCGAGGCTGTATCTGTTGCTTCACGCATAAAGCTGTGCCCTGACAAAAGAACCGTCAACTGGACCACATGTTTTCTTGAGGCCATCAGCCCACGGATAAGCCTGTCCTCTGCGGAGTGTTCCCTCCTGTCTCTCTCCCTGCTGCCTCTCTCCAACGCGTTCTACAAATACGGAAACTCTGGGTTGCTGGTATGGTTCAGGCAGTCCAACGTCCCCCCTGGCATTAGCGACACCTTTCCCAAAGCCCTGCCAATATCCCTTCAGCCAACAGCAATGGGAGGTTAATGGCTTCCCAGGTGGCTCACCTCATCTTTGGACGGTTGAGTTACAGCTCCTGCTCTTCCTTGAAAGCTCAGCATGTTCACTAGCAGCCTATTTTCTGTCCTTTTGAGGGTCACCCAGGACAAATCAGATTCCTCATTTGTTTGCCACCCCTTTGGAATCCCCGCCCACCCACCTGCAGCCTTACAGAAGCCTATTTTTCTTCCTGGCCAGACATGGTCAGTTTCTTCAGTCAGTCTCCATAAAGCGTGGCCGTGCGTCACCCCACATTTTACTCCTTCTGATCAAAAGGTTCTGATTTGCCGGGACAGTATTAATAACAGCAAACTAGCACAGACATTAATGAATTCCAGGCATTGTTCTAATACCTTTATATTTATTAACTCATATGATCTTCATAAAAATGCTAAAGTAGGTTTTTATTATTATCACCCAATTTACAGGTGACAGGACAGGCACAGGGAACCCAAGGCGCTTGCCTGCGATCACACAGCTAGTCACTGTAGAGCTGGGATGGGAGCCCACCAGTCTGGCTGCACAGTCCGAGCTCCTGGCACCCCAAGGGCCCAGCTGGGCCCTCCAGTGCAGAGAAGGAAAGCGCGCCCACGTGCCCAGAGCACTAGGCAATTGAGCACGCTAGGTGCTCTCAAATGGATGGGAACTAACAGCCCTTCAACTCTCCACGTTATGCATCAACTAAGGCTCTATTATAAATTGTTGGCAGTTCTCCACACTGTTGACTCACATGAGCTTTCTGTGAACAAATCCCTTAAATCTCTTTTACACACATGGATGCTAAGTCACAGCAACCGCATCCTTTCCTCGGGCAGTTGGTTTTATGGACTCTATGCCTGGCCTGGCCCAATTATCATCCCTCTGTCCTATTTCTGATGGCCCATAAAGTTGTCTTGTAGGCTGTCTTCTCTGTGCCCTTGCTCTTGAAAGAATCAGAGAAGGCCAAGAAGGAGTTTAGATTATAGAATCGTGGAACTCTGGGGAGCAAAACAAAAGAACATCCAGTCCTCCGCCTTGTTTTACAGATGAGGAAAGTAAGACCCGAGGGCAAGTCAATTCCAAGGACAAGCTGCCAGCGAGTGGTGTAGCTGAAATTAGAATCTGGGCGTCTGCTTTCCCACCCAGAGCTCCGCCAACTGCTCCCGACTGTCTCCAGTCAGTGCTTCGGGCTGAAACACAGTCACAGAACGTGGAGGACAGGTTCTTGGAAATCGAGATTTTAAGGGAGCTAATACATATGAAAACCAACTTTACCACAGGGTGATCGATACATACAAGAGTTAAGTTCCTACGGCATACTCCTGGTCACAAAAAAAATCACTGAACTTCTAAAGGAAATGCCAAAACACTAATAACAAACACTGAAATAAATGTGAGCTATATGGGTATTTAAGAGAGATGACTTTAACAAAATCATTCTTTTCTGACCCACTTATTCCAGTTCAGGGTCATGCATGGGTGGCCAAAGCCTCTCCCGGCAGCTCGGAACTCAAGGCGCAAACCCACCCCGGACAGGCCATCCTTCCATCACAGGGCCACTCACACACCCATATTCACTCGGCCTGGGGCAACACAGACATGCCAGTTCACCTGATGTGCACATCTCTGGGATGTGGGAGAAAACTGGAGAACCTGGAGACAATCCATGTAGCCATGGGGAGAACATTCGAACACCATGGACAGTGGCCCCAACCGGGAATTGTTGATTAATTTTTTTAAATCAACATCATAGTGAAAAGGGTGCTGAATGAAATGATGTTATTCAAGGACCTGCTGTACAAGGAAAATGTGTTCTTTCTGCTCATGGAACAAGTAAACATCGATGGGTTTAAGATGACAGAAAATTTCCTGAACAGGGAACAGATCACTAGGCTGGTGAGACAGAAGGCTGACCAAGGGTTCTCTAAGTTCAGTGTTCATGCCTGCACACATCTGCTCATCAAACGCTGACACGCTTACAATGATGCCACATGGGGTTACAATGATGCCACCTGGGGTTACAATGATGCCACCTGGGGTTAGATTACAGTCAGACACAACCAACACTTTTTGGAAAATCCTTAAGTCCTCTGGACTATAGCCCTTGGAATCTTCAGAGCCAATGATTCATTTCTAATGTTTCTCTTTGCATTTGGTTTCTCTTCTCTGTTCCCTTCCCCACCCCCCCCAAAATTTGCACTTGAATGTTGGAGAAAGGCTCTGCAATGTGACTGCACTTTATCACATGCCAGGAACTGAGCCACACAAAAAAACGCGCACAGGTGACCAAGGCTTGGTGCCGGGCTGCCCTGGAGGGGTGGGGGGAGGTGGGGAGGGGGTTACCTCTCTGCTGGCACACCTAATTCTTCCCTAAGGAAAAACAGTGTGCTCCCTGCCACTAGCAAGTGTGGTCTCAAGGGATCATAACTACGTCTCTTCTGATGGACTTTTCCCCCAAGGGGAATAAATTAGGGGAGATACAGAGAGGCTTCTGAATGTTCTTCTGGTTAAAACCTGAACCAAGAGCTGCAATCACATTAGATTTCCCAGCAAACTCAACAGAACTGATTCCAATTTCATTATTTCAGAATGTATGCCAATTTGACTTTCTGTAGGTTTTAATTTATCTGGTTGATATCTACATTATCTGGAAAGACAGGTCTGGCCAAGCAGATTAAAGAACAACAGGACTACAAGGTTTAGCCTACTTACAAAAAGGTGTTCTTTTCAAGTATTTCAGTCCATTCTTTAATTATAAAGGTCTTTGGTGGTTTAGTAAAACAATATATAACTAAGAGCAGTTAATTTGCATTAGGAAATAAAATGGCTTTTCTCCAAACTACTCCCCTTTCCAATTTTGCATTAATTTAAGCTAAGCCCAAGTCAACCAAATTAGTGAGATAATTACATAGTTTTTAGAATGAGAGTCTATTTCGGACTCAGAGGTTACCTAGTCTAGAGACTTTCAAGATTTATTTTTGGTTGTTCAAAGCCATTGAACCCTTTCCCCAGTGAACGCTGGCTGGAAATCCAAATCCATACCGGAGATAGATCAGAGCTGCTGTGGCTGGTAGGACCCACACTGTGCGGCCGCCCCCCGACTCCCCATAGCAGTGGGAAGAACATAGGTAAATAATCACTGACTGCACCCAGGGGTTAGCAAACTTTTTCAGTAAAGGGAGAGATATCAAATATTTTAGACTTTGTGGGAACACATAAGGTCTGTCACATATCCTTTTGTTTTAGTTTCTTTTTTTTTTAAGACTTTCAAAATGGAAACACCATTTTTAGCTTGGAGGCTATAGGCCAAATTTGGCCCCTAAGGTCACTGCTTGCCAACTTTAATTTATATTAACAGCACTGCTGAGGTATAACTGGCATATAATAAACTGCACACATTTAAAGCACACAGTTTTGTAAGTGTGCATGTGTGGATATACCGTACACCCATCATCACAATTAAGACAGTGGACATACCCGCCTCTCTCTCTCACCCTTCCCCAGACAACTACCCATCACTATGGATTAGTCTGAATTTTCTAGAGTTTTATATACACAGAACCACACAGTATAGACTCTTTTTTTATGTTTGGTTCTTACACTCAGCATAATTATGTTAAGGTCCGATGTGTTATTGTATAATAATTCACTCCTTTTTACTAATACCTTCATGCATGCCAGTGAGGAAACAGGCTGGAGGTACCTGCCCCGAAGTCACATGGCTGACAACAGAGCTGGCCCAGATCCAGGCCCCGCCTCCCATGTAGTGTTTTTCTTCTCATACCGACTCACTGCTAATTTTACCAGGGGTTTTGAAAACCTGGAGACCTCTATGTGGTCTGTATAATTTGCACAGGTGTAGCCCTACTCCTGTTCCTTCAAATCTCTACTCTTGTCCCTTGGGCCTGAGAGCACATCCCAAGTCATATCCCAGGATCCCCAGGTAAACTGCATTTAATGAAATCAAAAGGAGATCGATGCATTCATCCAGTAGTTACTGAGCAAGCACCTACTATGAACACGGCATTGTGCTGGGTAAAGTGAAATCAGTGATGATTTCTGCCCTCAAAGAGCTTATAGTCTAGCAATTAAGGAGACTGGGAGAAAACTGTAAAAATATGATCACAAAAAAGAAAGGCGGAGGATGCTGTGATAGGGATGAGGAGGGGAGACAGTCGGTTGAGGGCATATGTGGGGGACAGGATGGCCTTCGGAGGCTAGGGTGGGGCAGAGTAGGGCACGTAGCAGCTGTTACAGAGGCCTGGCCGAGCCTCGGGATACAGAGAGTGGCACGTGGGACCCTGTGTGGCCAAAGCCTTGGTGGGTTCAGGGCACGTCACTTGCTCGCAGAGAGCCTCAGAAAGCCACGCTACTGAGGCTGGGTGCCATCGCAAGTGCAACGTGCTCTAAGTTTAAAATGAACCCACTGGCGGCTTTTGAGAAAAGCTGAAACACGATCCCATTCACGTTTTTAAAAAGATCGCCCCGGCTGCTGCTGGGTGGAGAATGGATGAAGAAGGGCAAGCACTTAGGGAGGGAGAGAAGGGAAACGGTGCGTCTCATTTCTGGAAGGTGGGCTGCCCCCTTTCTTAGGCCTGCAGGTATGAAATCACGTGTCATTTTAGGGGTACTTTAAAACCACACAGCCTTGGATGCGCAGATAAAAGGAGCTTTCCCAAGTCAGCTGACACTGGCTGACTGTGGCTGCTGCCAGGCAGGCCAGGGCTGCGCAAGCTGAGTCCTCGGGGTCCGGAGGCAGAAACGGTCTGAGCTGTTCAAACAAGGGCTCATTTACTCTTTGTAAAACCGACTGCAAGGATGTTGCTGACCTCGCCACCTGTGCGATGAGCCACCCCAGGAGCGGCGCTTTGCCTGCTAGGCCAGCATCGGCCCGGGGCTCCCGCTGCTTCCGTAAGCCACTCGCGCAGGCCTTGCTCTACACTTGGACTTGGCCTCCAGGGCAGGGGCAGGAGAGCAGCTCCTCCAGCTCCTGGCGGCAGGGAGGTGGGTCCTAAGGGAAGAGGTCAGAACCCTGATCCTGGCTCTGGCCTCGTCGCATCACTTGTCACAGGGCCTTGGCCAAGCCACTCCATTTCCTTAGGCCAGGTCCTCCCCAGGACGGTGAGGGAGGATAAAAGTTGCCCTCACTCCCTCAGAAGGA
Organism: Mormoops blainvillei; assembly: GCA_004026545.1. Taxonomy (NCBI): domain Eukaryota; kingdom Metazoa; phylum Chordata; class Mammalia; order Chiroptera; family Mormoopidae; genus Mormoops; species Mormoops blainvillei. The sequence goes on along the minus strand of PVJD01001897.1, from coordinate 126,240 downwards.
ATGGGCACGCACCTCCTTACGTGATGGTTGCGGAGGCTCAGAGAAGGGTAAATACACTAATATAAGGCCTTTTATTTTGGGTGCATTAGTTATTGAATAAGCAGTAGCCCTACGGAAGGCCTACTGAGAGGGGCCAGGCCTGGGGCTTTATCTTTAAAGTAACAGTGATTTTAGTAAAAAAAGAATCATACTTCATTTTTCCATGTACTGCTTATCTATCAGTCTCAATCATACAGGGGGAAAAAAAAAAGAAGAAGAACACCCAAATAAGCCAAAAAGACCTCTGATGCCAGTGACTGTTGGCTAAATGTGTCCTACGGGAGACTTGATTTACTTGGAACATGATGTGTTGATACTTCAGGGGTCTCAAACTTTTTCTGTAAGGGGACAGATAATAAATATCTTAGGCGTTGCTGGTCTGAGGGTCTCTGTCCCAAGTATACAAGCCTGCCATTTTAGTGCAAAGGCAGCCACAGACAACCATCAGGTGTAGCCGTGTTCCAATAAAACTTTATTTACAAAACTAGGTGGCTGGCTACACCTGGCTTGAGGGCCGGGGTTTGCCAACTACTAATAACATAGTTTAAAAATTGGAAGTTGAGTATCTCTGGACAGGACCGTATGTGCCAATTCCTAACAGGCTTTACTTCACCTCCCACCCCGCCCCTGCACCACGATCTCACACCCACATATATTCTTACTACGTTTCCAATCTGGCCCAGAACTGATATTACTAATAGCAGCTAATTTACTGTGAGTTAATATAGCACTTGGCGTATGTTAACGCATTTAATCTATACAGAAACTCTGTTACCATCTCCATGAAAAATGAGGCCAAGTGAAGTTCAATAAATCGCCCAGGGTCAGGCAGCTGGGGGCAGAGGCAGGATTTGAACCCAGCTATTTCACTCTGAGTCTGTGTTCTTAACTACCATGCCATACTGCCCAGTAAGCACCCACTGTACAAACCGGGAGAGCAAGTGACGAGAAGATACGGCATCTCCCACTTCCTCTTAGAGTCCACTGTTTACCACCCATTCTAAGGGGCTGGGAGCCAGAGGTTGGGAGTAACAGCCTTGCAAGGGTAGTGAGCAGGAAGTAAGATTGAGGGGTGACTGGAATCAGGTGGGAGTGGTAAAAAAGTAACAGGATAGCTAGCGGTCTGACAGAATAGCAAGAAGGGAAAAGTAAAGAGGAACGGGGAATTATTTATTCACTGATTGGTCAGCTTCTCAGTGCCAACCACTCTACACAATCCTAAACACCCTAAGGTCTCGTTACTCAAAACAGCACGTTAGCACTACCTGGGTGCTTGCGACATCTGCACAATCAGCATCTGAACAAGAGGTCAGGGGATCCGCATGCAGAACAGCCCTTCTCTACATGGTAGATGCTACTGCTCCCATTTCGCAGGCCAGGAGCCAGGGCTCACAGCAGTTCGTTGCCTCACACGCTGGTGAGTTGCAGGACCACTTCTGAGCCCCAGCCTGCGGTTCAGAGGCCATGCTTCCTCCCCGGAGGTGCTCAAAGCAAGACCGTCGGGACGTTTACCTTAGCACAACCCTGTATCAGTGAGTAATTAGAAAATCCTGGTGGGATCAAGAATATGTAAAATGCTGACCCCGCACCATCAACAGAAAAGTCAGTTATGTTCAGGCCACCATTTTTATTTTTATTATTTATTTATTTAATTTTATTTTTTTAGAGAGAGAGGGAAGGAGGGAGGTAAGGGGCAGGGGGAGAGAGAAACACCGATTTGTTGTTCCACTTATTTATACATTCATTGATTGCTTCTTGTATGTGCCCTGACTGGGAATTGAACCCACAACCTTGGTGTATTGGGGCGCTGCTCTAACAAACTGAGCAACCTGGCCAGGGCCATGCTGCTATTTTTAAAGAAACGTGGAAATAAATAATACGGTTAAGTTAAGACTTCAATGAATTTTAATTTCCATAATTTTCAAAACCTATTATTTTTACAACATTGACTAATTTTTCATTCCCTGATGTTGAAGGACCTTGAAGTCAGCCACACCGGGCAGATTTCTCTTCCTGGTGCACGTGTTAGCTGACGCTAATGATGAGTCTGCCGCAGAGGTAGATGTCCAGCCCCTAGAACTGTGGGGTTCTTGGGCTAAGGAAGAATTTGTAGCTGGGATTAGGCTCTAAGGGCTGTCATTTGATGCTAAGAATCTTGGGCAGAGATGATTTCTAAATTGGTGTGTTTGGGATTCAGGAGTCAGATAGCTATGTGCCCTCCCTCCTTCCCCCCACTGCTCCACCATATACGATAACATCAGGAAAAGACCACAGGGTACCTTGGCCATGAATTGGGGGTCTGTGGGGAGGAGTTCAGGAGGCAGCCTATTCCTCCTCAGCCTCTACACTTAACAGGCTGTGTTTCCTGCTAGGTATTTGGAATGCAGTGAAGGCCTATGGATTGGGTGCGGCAAAGTAGGTTTCCCCTAGTAAGTGCATGAAATACAGAGTTTATTCTTGTATTATTATTTATTAATTTTGTATTATTTTCCATACCGACAATTGTAAACTTACTTTTGTGCCACCCTGTACTTTAGTAGACATCCTTGACGCGACTATAAGGGACAGAAACCACTCAGGATATTGCAAAGGAACACAGTGTGATAAAAGGCTGAAGGATCTGGAAAAAGAGTCTCCAGAACACCGGCAACTGCTTTTTCTTTCTCTCCAGGCTCTAGGGGTTATATCTGTCTGTCTGGCCCCTTCAAAGCACCCCACATCTCTCACGGTGGCGCATCTCCTCCCTCTGACTCTGCTCCATCATGCTCTGACAACGCCCTCTCCCTTTCCAAGCTGGTCCTGTTTCTTCATCACTGGACTTCTGGAAGGGTTCTGCTTTGATCTCATCATAACTACGGATATATTCTTTTTAAATTTCTGTCCCCATGGCTGTCACTGTCCCTCTGGTTTGCAATGCCAAGTGAAAAATCTCATTGATATAGGTTGACTTTTTGAGCCAGAATCACAATTGCCAAGCACCAAGATGGACTGCTTTAGGGCAGAGGACAACGCCCTGGGCCAATCAGCCATGGGTGGAGAGGGGTGACACGGCGGCATTTCCCACCCAAGTGCCCTGGCAGGGGAGGAGATTCCCTCAGAAGGAGGAGGAGGAGGACAGTGAAGCAGGACTGACAGCATAGCAGAGGCCTTCCGAATTTCAGTAAGTCCTAGAATCTGAAGGAGAAGAGAGGACACTTCCTGAGATCATTCCATTCACACCTGTGCATACCCATGTGCCCGACTGTGATCCTAATGCTCCCAGGACTGATAGTGTCACTCCCCTTCCCAAAGATCTCTGAGGCAAAGGAGGATGGGGAGGGGTGGGGAGAGAATGGAGCTAGGGGTGGGAAAAGCAACTTTCAAAAACTTCCTGCTAGCTCAAGTCGGTGTGGACTGCAAGTCTGGGAATATGGATGCTATAACGTCACACTTAAAAGGTGCATCCATTTTCTGTGCACACTAACTAGGTATCATGAGATGAGGACGTTTTTGGAAAAAAGCAGCTGAAGTCTCACATACTGTGCTGTTGTTCAAAAGTTTGAGGAATTCGTGAAAACTTTATAGTACTTTTCATCTTTCTGCACTTTTCTCATCAAAGAATGCTAGGTAATAATGATGTAATAAAACTGAAATAATCAGTCCTGATTTTTGGTATTTAGACAGAGTGATGTAGACACACTGCCACTCGGCACTGTGTAATAGCTGGGCAATGCACAGTACTTGAAAGGTCAGGTTGTCTGTGGAATTTCAGAAGAATTTCCAGATCATACCCCAAATTGCATGATTTATACTTTTGGGATTCCACCTGGCATCAAGATATCATCCTTTCAGTGGCAGCCTTATCTTATCCACGAAAAGGTGACCCCGAAGCATTCAGAACCGCTTTGTTGCCTTGGTTTTCTAGGAAACCCAAAAAAGCTGCCAGAGGCACCTAGGAGGAAGCTGCACTTGCTTTCAAAACAGAAGTGATATAATTTGAAGGTCAAGTCCATAGAGACATGCAAATTATTTTCTTCGAGCAGGTGCACAGAAGGCAGTTACACTTTTTTTAAAGAGCCCACGCCTCCCTAAAACCAGTGACATGTTCCATTCATTTCACAGTGGAGCTGAGAATGAGAACGCCCAATGTGTCCTTTTTAACCCAAGTTGGGCTGAAAGTTAGTTGAATAATGCTCTGTTAGCATGGGCAAATTTTCATACAAAGATGTATAAATTTATGGGTAGTTCTTAAATAACCACTTGTAATCGAGCCTGGTTTTACTTTACTTGAGAGAAGAAACTGGGGAATAATGAAGGTAGGAAGAAAATCTCTTTCACCAGCCCGTGTTTCAACGTCTCGGCACTACTGATAATTTGTGCCACATAATTCTCTGTTGTGGGGCAGTCCTGTGCCCTGTCACATGTTTAGCGGCGTCCCTGACCTTCACACCCTCCGGATGCCAGTAGTACCTCCCCTCAGTTGTGACAACCAAATTGTCTCCACACACCACCACACGTCCCCTGTGGGGTGAAACCATCCCCGGTTGAGAACCACTGTACTATATGGAGACAAAATTCTAGCCATTTATAGCAAAGACAGGCATCTGAAATTAAATCCGCCTCCCTGGAGCCGGGCCAGTTGGGTCGTCTCTTTGGCATAGTTAGGGCTGTAGCACTGAGGAGCGGGCAGCAGTGTTTTTCCTTTTCGGAACACGGGTCAGAAGCCCGACAGCAGTGAATTCTTACCCCATGCCATCACGTGTGCTTCCTCCGTGAGCTGACCTCTAACTTCCTCAACAAGCGAGACGTGATCATGTGAGACCACAGTTCCTGATCATTCCAGAAAGCGACTCACTTTCATGTTTGGAAAGAGGCATGGTTTGAACTCTTGGCGTTTGTTCTGTCCTACACAAACTTGTCCTCAGAAAAAATCGAGATATTTGCACATCATGCCAATCGGTTCCTTTCCTGTTTGACCTTCCCCAGATGTGTTCTGGAAATTATCCAGGAGAGCCAAGGGGCCCTCCAGGGCCCAGCTGCCCAGCGCTTTTGGGAAACCCGGCTCAGACTGTGGCCAAGAACATGTTTTATCTAAGACGTCCCTGAGCAAACCGCTGGTAGTTCTGGAAGGCATTTTCCTTTCCTGGTTAGCTGAACATTGACCACTGGGAGCACTGCCGACAGCCCAGCGGATGCGAAGGCCCCTGCACTCCCCACGCGAAGGGAGTGCCTGTCTTTACACACCATTTCCCAAGAGGCGGAGGCACAGAGCCACTTGGCAAAGGTCCCTCTGTGCAATGCTTTGCTCCAGAAAGATACCCAGCTTCTGTGGGAACCTGGCTTTCGGAAGCAAATACAAGAAGTGAATGAAGCTGTAATGTGTGTCACTTCCATCGTGCAAAGAGTGAGGGGCTTTGGGGGGCAGCCACTGTGCGGACGAGCAGGTACAGCCTCTATCAGACAGATACCAAATGCTGAGCCACCAGACCCCTGCACATTCTTGTTTACTTCTAAGCAGATTCCATTAAGCCCTGAGCACTTGGTTTGATTACTCCCTGGATCAAATTTAAATTAAGTTACCCAACGAGCATCTTTTCAGAGAGAGAGAGAGCGGGGAACCCAGACTGACTTACCTTCCAGAAGCTATCCACTTTGCCATACACCAGGGACTGGTTCTGTCTCTTGATTTCGTTAATGTGGTGGATGTCACTGGAGTTCAGGTGCTGCTCCACCACAAACCCCAGGAAGCTGTTGTCTGGGGTATGAGCTGACGTGGAAAGGAAAGGGTAGGGCAGTTAGGATTTCAGCAGCAAGAAGAAACAACAATTACAAATTTAACAACGAGCCATCTCGCACATAATTAAATGTTTTCATTTTACCCTGTTCTTTCTTACCCAGAAGGGGCGAGGAACTGCCTGAGGGTCGAGCAACTGCCTGCCCCCGCAAACCCCAGCAAAACATTCCCACGAGAATAACTCTCTTGGGGATGGAGGAACCTGAACCAAACTCTGCTTTTGTTAGTGGAAAATACATTTGTCTAAAAAGCATTCAGCTGTGTGCTCTCCTCCTCCCTGTTTCCTCAGAACAAGGCTACCATCTCCTGACAGAAATGCCCTCATCTTGGTTTTACCCACTACAAACCAGAGCTCTGCAGGGAGCAGGGCTGAATCAAAGGTCTCAGTAGGGCTGGGGGATGCTGTTGGTGGGCCCCACATAATCTATTTGGATTCCGGCTGGGGTTACCATCCAGCTGGGGGAAAACGGGGATGTGGAGTCAAAACCAAGCAACATTAACTCAATCCTCTAAGAGTTACTAATGAAAGATGTAATTATGGGCCTGTATTTTGAACCAATGAATGGAATAAAGAAAAAAATAAAAGGTAAAGCTCACTGTAATGTAAACCACTCTGAAAAGCCAACCACCTCAATGAACAGTGTCTGGTCTACAGAACAGACTATCCTGGAAGAGGCAAGGCATCGTCCTCTGGATCTCTCATAATTTAAGCTTTAAAACTTCCTTCTTTTAACACCTGACCAAGGGGGAAGGCAGCCGCCAACCCCCATCAAACGTTTGCCTCTTAGGCCTACAATTTTTTAAAAATTTCACCAGAAGGCAACGATCAGAAAACAATTCTCTCGATGACAAGACGCTCCTCTCCTGTACATTCATTCTGTCCTGAGAAATCTGGTTTCCAACGAGTGGCCCTGCGGAGACTGCAATATCGAATGAAGCGACGGCTCTGCTCGACTTGGACGTGAACAGAACACGTATAAACAACCTAACTGGAGAGAAACTCGACGCCGAGTAAAATCCAGAGCACATACTCTCAGTGAACGCAGCCATATTCATCACAGGTGGGTGGTCAACAAACAGAGGAAGTTGGTTCCTTTGTCTGGTGACACAGGAGCCCTTTCCCAGGCAGGACGCCAGCACAGCGGCCACTCGAGCTGGGCAGGGCGGCCTGCAGCGGAGCCCCATGCCCCTCTCGCCAAAGTTGTGAGTGAAGATGGAGGAGGGAACGCTGGCAGAAAGCCTGAACCGTGGAGATGAACGAGCTGCATAAATACTGAGTTATCACCATCCAGTCTCCCAGGAGTTTGCCTAATGGGGGTGACAGAACGAGGAGATAATAGGGTTGTGACTGGGGAGTTGTGTTAGGTCTCGCCAATCTGTTATTTCATTTCTGTGTTTTTGAACAAGTGCCCAGAGGCAATGGCATTGGCTGCAGTTGGCTGGAAAGTAAATTACTGAATAAATTCTACTGCCAACAAGAGGCAGTCGTTGCTTTTTTCTCTTTGTTCTGTTATGAGGAGCTGGGCAGAGGGGGGATTTGAAGGCATACGGGGTAGAGAAGAGGCCCTATGATCACTGACCTTCAGAAGGTCAAGAAGGCAGCTTTAAATATTTCTTTGTAAAATTTTTAATTGTAAAAATTCTGAAGTAGGATCTGATACTTTTGAATCGTGTTTTTTATCTTCAGAAAAGTTATGTGGAGACCTAAGCTTCATGCTTTGGTGTGTCTCTGCAGTTCAGTGATCTAATCCTTATATGTGGGCATTAAAAAAAAAAAGAGAGAGAAAAGAAATGGTCTAGCATCTAAAACACTTAATAGGTTTTACTTCATGTTAAAACACACTTGGATGTAGTAAAAAATAAAATGATTGTCAAACCCTAAAAAGAAAAATGACGTATACATGTTTATATTTTCGTGTCAAAGATCTCCCCAGTGTATGGTTTGAGTAGTGAAAGGGAGGGGAAGTAAATAATTTATTCAAAAACTTGTGAGAAATCGCAGGCCTTTGTTGCATTGTGACTATAAGTTGGTACTAAATCAACTTTGACACCGCATGCAGGCTGAATTACACTGACAACTTCTCTACTTAAGTTTTCATCCAAAACCTTGATTTCGGCTCCTTTCTCTTGTCTGGAGATGTTAACTTGAGGATCAACGGCGAGCAAGTGAAGTTTAAGCCCCTCAGAAGAGACTTCAGGAGAAATACCAGCAGCTCTGACAAACCACCACCACGTTTCATGAGCAATGGTCAGACCCTCCATATTCTACCCCAGGCAACATGGACCCTTCACAGGACACCGGGGATCGGCGGCGTGAGGGGCTGCTCAGCTGCGACTTGTGCAACAGGTGATCTGGAATGGAAGTAAAGGCAGGCTCGGCCTATGGTTACTTCCAAGGAGCTGGCCAGCAGCTGGGCACTGCATGGTGACATCTTAAAACTGCTTATGACAAATCAAAAGCCTCAAAGTCAGGCTGATGCTATCTGAAATGACCTTCTCGTGGAGATCTAAACTTAACCAATTTTGTCTTTTTGCTCTGCCTTTAGATGGACACAGAACTTAGCTGTGTCGGGAGCATTTCAAAGAGAAGGTATTTACATATTTCAAGGTAATCAAAGAAATGCCATCATAAATGGGACACGGGAAATGCTGTACTTTTGGAAATCACTCTGTTCCAGCAGATAAACAAATGTGTGTTTAAAAAATGACTGATGTTTGAGTTCTGACTACATGCTGAGTTCTGTGCTAAGTGTTTTATAGTGACTATTTCATTGTATCTTCATGATACCCTGATAACATGTTGGTACAGATGAAAAAACAGAGAGAGAGTTAAACTCCCCATCGTAGCCCACGCGCTACAATGCTGATTCAGAGCCAGGTCAGCTGGTTCCAGAGCCCATGCTCCTTAAAGCGCTTCTAATACACAGCCTCATAGTCCAAATAATTTATTTTCTGGGCTCGTGAACTATAGTGGCAAACATGCTTCAGAGGAAAATAATGTTGTAAGAAAGACGAAAACACACATGAAAGACCCAGGGGAAAATACAGGGTCCAGTACAAATAACGTCCCTTTTCCATTACAAAATCTTTTGTTACAAAATCATAAGCCGGTAATTCTATAACATAACAATATCACACTCAAGCACACTGTACGACATTTTTAGATGAGATGTTCAAATTAAAACTGTAAATTATTACACACATATTAATACCCTACCAACCACACTCAAGCAGATATTACTTCTGCTGGACCCTGTATAGAATTCATAACTTCAGTTCCTTGAGCTACTTAGGCTCTATGTATGTAGGAACAAGCTGATTTTTTACTTGTATAAATTAGAAGAGATTTGCTAAACATTAACAATGTTCTTCAAATAATCTAGGACAAATTTTTTTTTATTAAGAAAAAGCATTATTTTAAGCACTTTGGAGTGCCTATTTACAAATATGCTCGCATGACAAATCAGTTTGATGAGTTCCCTGAGCAGATTATGATGATGACTTCTTTTAAGAACTAATGTTAGTTTAGCTTCAATAATTCATTCAATGACAAATATTTTAAAGCATTTTACAAACCAGGTTATATGCTAGGTATTGAGGGATTTCAAACATAAAGATGATTTTCTGCCCTCACAAAGCTTACCAACTACTTAATAAGTGAAGTATACACTGTATCTACCAAACAGTAATAATGTCCTCTTTTAAAATGTAAATAAAAAATTTTATAAGTCAAATGAACCCTTCTTTTATTGCATAATCTCCAAGGTCATTTTTTTTTTACTACTAAGTCCTCAAAATCTCTAAGAAGCGCAAATATTCATTTTAACAGGTTGTCTGCTGGCCTTTATCCACAGCTGGCCCTAGCGCTGGGTACCCCCCCCACCAGGTCTCCAAAGGCAGAACCCCCACAGGCAGCCTGGGCTCCACCCTCAGCCAGTCAATCACCAAGTCCTAAGGATGTCAGCCTCTCAAAAATCTTTCAGGTCCTTCATTCTTCTCTTCATGTCTCCTAGTTCTGGCCTCATCAATTCTTACCAAGACTTCTGCATAGATAAGTTTTTCTTTTCCCTAAATAGAAACAGGATTTTTTGTTTGCTTGTGTCTCTTGGTTTTCTTGATTATAACAGAAATACACTCTCAGTGTAGAACTTTTTTCAGAGAATAGAGAAATATATAAGAAAAAAAAATGACATCCATCATCTTACCACCTAGAAATGACCGCTGTTAATAGGCTTTCCTCCTAGACTCATGGATTAAGTCAAAATTAGATCCTACTATTTCTGCTCTTTTGGGACCTTTTTCACTTACACAGTGTGCCACAGGCATCTCTCTGGGCTAGTAATCACAGCTCATCACTGCTTGTTAATGCAGAACAATGCTTCAGCGAGTGAACTCATTCCATCAGCTGGGACACCCCCTTACTCTGTGGAACTAACTGCCCTTTTCCCGAGGCCATGAAATTCTTTTCCATTCAGGCAGAATCCCCGCCCCGCGACTGCCCCACTGGCCATGCCTCCAAGGACAGGGCACATAACCCAGGGGAATCTACCTGACCAAAGCTTAGTTGAATCCAAATCCTGCCAATCCCAGTTGTTCTAGGACTGGTCAGAGCTACTTTTGAAGTCACTGTCTTTCTGCTACATTCACAAGGCTGTCAGGGTAGAAGCCCAGAGCTACAGGTGTCATCTGCGTGCCCACGTGAGGACAGCCTGCCTGAGAAAATGCTAGTCCAGAGACATGCAAAGCCAAGATACAGAAACAAGATAAAAGATTATTTTCCAAGTCCTGACCCTGGTTCCACCTAAAGCCAGTTTCAACAATTCCCATTGATGAGAGTCGCCAAATCCTTATGGTCAAGTCAGTGTCACAGAAATCCTGCCTGATACACCCCGCCACGAGATATTTAGGATGTTTCCAATGCTTTACTATCTACATCATGAATATCACAGAGATCATCGCGCCCTCATAAACTTTGCAATGGCTCCTATAAGTAGTCCCCATACCTTCAGCCTTGCCCCTCTCTCTCCGGCTCCCTAACTCTGATCTGTCCTCTGTGTTGATGACAAGATATTCTTTGAAACAAATACGTGACCATAGCAGTTTTGTACTGAAAATCTTCACTTCCTTCAGGATTAAGCAAGCCCAGTACACCCAGCATTCCAGTTTCATTTCGGGTCATCCTTCAACCAACAGCTCTGCTCCATGATGACCTTCTCAGGGTTTTTAATGCCATATTTTCCCATCTTATCTAATGCTGACATATGTCTGACACATCTATCACTTCCCCCTCCCTTTAAATCTCAGCTCCCATCACCTCCCAGGTGAGGGATTCCCTAACTCCCTAAGGTTGAGATCAGTACCTCTCCCCTCAGACCATGAAGAGTCAGAGCCCCATGACACATCATGATCGCCCCTAACGGACGACATGCTCTTCGAGGACTGGGCCATGTTTTATGTGTCTATGAATTCCCAGAGTCCAGAGCGTAGTAGAAAGTCAGCAGATATTTTTTGAATGCCTGACAGATTAAGTCGATGAGGAATGTTTAGTCTGCTCGTGTGACTGACTTATAGGCATATGTACATCACTAAGCAGCAGGGGTTATGTCTGAACTACTTCTAGCGTCACGCTCTTTACACAAAGCCCCAAAACCAAGGCCTGTTTTCCAAGGCAGTCATCACTCTATCCCAGAACCTGGCTGGGGTCTGGCATATCATAGGTGATCAATATATATTTTTTGAACTATTGAATTAACATCTTCTTATCTAGGTCACGGAGTTGATGTTAGAAGAATGGAAACAAATCAGAATGGATACAGACTTTTAAAATTCTAACATCACAGGTTTTTAAATACTGCCATTCATTCAAAATCAGCACATCTATTGAGTATTTACTATAAGCCAGGCAGCAACTCAGGAGTTAGGGATGTACCAGTGAACTGAAAGGCATGAGTGAAGCTCCTTCATTCAGCGTGTGTTCAGCTGGGGAGACGGCTAGTAAATAAATGAAATAATTTAATGTTATAGATGTGATTAATATTGAACTCTAGGTAATGATATCATGCTAAAACATCTAGAAATGCATTAAAGAAGGGTAAATTGATGGATGGAGAGGAGATATTCATGTATTGATATATCATGGAATAAAGCAAACTGTTAACGTAGTCTAGGTGGTGGGTTTCTACTGCACATTTCTCTCACCTTTTTTGTATACTTGAAAATTTTTGTTAAAACAAGGAAGAATACTGCCTGCTATCACATTCACATTGTTCATTCTGATCTCCATGATAATTACACCAACACAATAGAAAAATTTACTGAAAAATAAAGTTCCATCACAGAAGTAGTAATCTGGTCTTGAGAATTGTACACAGGCAGCAAGTGATGTTATGCTTTGAATGTTACCCAAACTGATGTTTTTGAAATGGTGGTGCTGCTACTAGACTCTTTGAGAGAGACAGAAAGCTGGGATGCAAGCTAGGGAACCTATTATAAACAGTTGAGTTGAAGAGATAAGTGCCTAAACTGTTGACAGAAGCACACTAGAGTAATTTTTTCAAGTGTCAAAAAACAATTTAGGAGGAATGGACTCCTTAGAAGAACATCACTCCTGAAGAGACTCAGACTAAAGGAGAAATTGCCAGGGCTGATCCTATTACTCACTAGTCTGCCCACAAGTGCAGAGCCTTCCTGACCCAGGTTAAAGGCCAAAAACCAGTTTAAATCACAAATAGCTCCTTTGCCTGTCAGGACCTAAAAAGAAATCATACATGGAAGCAAATGGTCGTTAGCTGAGGCCAACAGGTTTGTCATTTGCATGGGAAAAATGTAAAAGAGGCTTGTTTCTAAAATTCCTGCTTTGTCAGGCAAAATTTTTGGTCTACGAGCCTCTATTCCCATCTGATCAGGCACACAAACATGGCTGGAAGCCTCAATGCCTTGGAGAAACTCAAAGAGTTAAATGTCAATGACAGCAACCTGTATAATTTGAACAACTCTTGAAACCCAGCCATGTAAATAAACTCTGTGGGGAGACGAAGAGAACATGAGGCCACAGCTCTTACCCTTCCCTCTCTTTTTGCAAGGACTAAGAACAGAACAGAGAACAGGCATTATCATTCAATTCAACTTAATTCAATAGATAAATATTTTCTGAATGCCTACCTACCATGTGCCAAGCATTCTTCAAGGTGTTAAGCTTTCGCAATGAAGAAAACAGGCAAAACCCCTACTAACACATGCCAGGGGAAAAATCATAAAAGTAATATTTATACAGTTATGGAGAGAAATAAAGCATTTAAAATGGGGGAGGAAATCAGAATTAATCTCACTGAAGTGACATTTGAGTTAAAGACCTGCAGGAAGAGATATGGAAGTCTAAGGAACAACTAAGAATATTCTGGAAGAAGGAACAACCAATGCAAATGGTAGAAGTGTGCCTGGCTCACCCAAGAAACAGCAAGGAAGCTAGAAAGCGGCAGGGCAAAAAGACATGTGGGAAGAGATGAGGCCAGCCAGGTCACGGGGCCAGGCCACAGCAGGCCTTGAGGCCACTAGCATGACTCATTTTTCCCTGTGGTGAGATACCGTGGCCCTGTGAACAAGGAGTGTCATGATCTGACTGACATTTTAATTCACTCCATTTTGTAGTTGGGTATATTTGTTCTTTTTTCAATAATTCAACAGATACTTATCACCATTGATATAACTACTTCAAACGCTGAGGACTCAGCAGTGATCATGCCCGTGGGGCTGCCAGGTGGGCTCTGGCCTGGAACAGAGGTGATGAGAGCCACGGAGCAGGAGAGTCCGGCTCAAGGAGGGAAGGCTTTCCCGGGGACGTGATGCCTCCCTGAAGGATGAGCAGGGTAATGCGGAGTGAAGGAAAGAGGCTTCCAGACAAGGGAACACCATAAGAAATGGTCTGAAAAGCAAAGAGGAGGCAAGACAACACCAGAGAGGCCAGCGGGGGCTGGATGGTGTAGGAATCGTGATGAGGAGTTCAGATCTAGGGCCTGGTGTCCCCCTTAAAGGCTCCCACGCTGTGTGCATTTGGAAAAGAGACGATGAGGCCAGGCAGGTATCTTTCAATCTTTCAACCACGAGTATAGGGGAAAGAATGAACTGTGAGCTGTGAAGTGCCCTGTTCAAATCCCAGCGCTGCCACTTAACTATTTCGGGCTGATCACTTTAAACTTCTGATGCTTAGCTTGAACAACAGGGACTAAACAGGATTACATTATGTCAAGTAGACACAAACCTGGTGGTCAGCTATTTATGACTTGGCCCCTCCCTCTCCCCAAATCCTAATCCCAATTTGATGAACTGGCACACCAATTAGTTCTTCCCCTGCGGCCTTTTCACAATAAGGCCGTAAGCTCTTTCTCCAACAGTTCACCTAGGATTCTCAGAGCAGAGACAACACTAGGCATGTGTTCTGTCAACTAAAGAGGGATCATTTGGAAAACAGAACGGCTTTATTCTGCAGTCACCATGGAGGTCACGGAGTGAGGCATTCGCTGTGTCCTGCACTGCTTCTCTTCCCATTCATTTTGTCCAGGGCAGGAGTTTTTGTCAGCTGCCTTCATTTCTTCCCTCCTCTTCTACATAACCTTCTGCTCTACCTTACAACGTCTCACTGTGAAATGGGACAACCAACCATCCTGGTTGGTGTGGGACAGAGGGTGTTCCCATGCAGACCCTTCCAACCTGAAGACTGGGATGAGCTGGTCACCCTCATGTGAGCGAACACTTTAAAACACAGCCCCAGAAGTGAGGGGTAAAACAAACAGGATGTGCTCTGCCTCTATGTTGAGGTTCTCTCTGCCCCATTCAACTGGGTCTGTAATTTCTCAAGTGGACGGTGATAAAGCCTTATTTTTGACTATGTGCCTCCTGCCCCGTAAGGTAGTAACTTGGAGAGCAGACATTCAGGATCACACAACGCCTGACATACAGTACATGGTCAGTAGACTTATACTGAATAAGTGGATAAAACCAACAACCTCAAAATATTCCAGTCTAAGTCCTCAATTCACTCTCACAATGAAAAAGCAAAGAAACTCAGGCTTAGTCACTTCTTAAGGACTTATTAAGGAACAACCTTAGGGAGATTTGAGAAGGAGGGGTTCATACAAAAGCAAGATGGATTGGCCATGAAATGGAAAGGTTCTAAATTAATGCCTCCCAAATCTCCAATCTGTTCTTCACTCAACTTCATTATATTTCCAAATTTTCTGCCCTAAATTACCACAAAACCAAGAAACGCTGACTCTTCCCCAGCCTTGACTATAACTACAGACTGTGAGTACCCAAAAGGCAAATTTTTTGGTGTTTCCACATTGTGAGTGACGGCTGAAATGTTGTAGGTACTCAAGAAAGTCAGTTAATTAAATAAAAATAAACGTTCACACCCAGGCTTAGCTAGAAAATAAGGAAATGTTCTATGGTAGTGATATGAATAGGGAGGTTGTTAAGCAGACAGCCTACTAAACATTACTCCAGGTTTTCAACTGCAGGATGTAAATATAAACCTGAAAGGAAACTTGCCTGAAACCAGGAACAAGGAATCTGATAATCTCTGCTATTGCTACTTCCAGCCAGTCTCCAGGGAAAAAGAGGAAACAATTCCATTAGATAAAGATGCTTCGCCACTGCCAGTGTTTTTACATAAGCTAGAAAGAGGGTGTCTGCAGGTAGATACGGTAATTAGAGCTACCTAAATATCGGATAACATTTCGATATCACCCTAGGATTTTGTTTTTATCTTCACCCTAGGATTTTGTTTTTATCTTCAAAATTGTGTGGGCAAATGCTTTATCTATGGGTAGATTTCTTTCATTCTCCCCCCCCCCCAATAAATGATTTTATTCAATTACATGCAATCTGGTAAAATGATCTATATTTGACATTCCTGAATAGCAAATTTCTTTTACACTCTCATGTCATTTAAATGAATATGGAGTCTACATTTTCAACCTATTAGCCACAATTACCTGATGGTGTGTGGTAGGTGACAGATGCTAAAAGATGAAAAACTTACCTAGAAGAGTGTTGCCAATACAAAAATGGATCCATCTGTTGATCCATGTCTCCCTACCTTAAAATACCATTGTTCTTGCTCTACCTAATCGCCTCTTACTGATTTTTTAAATTAATTTTTAAAATTGATTATGCTATTACAGTTGTCCCATTTTTTTCTCTCCTTTATCCCCTCCACCCTGCACCCCATCCCATCATTGCCCCCCAACCCCCCACTTAGTTCATGTCTATTGGTTGTGCACATAAGTTCTTTGGTTTCTCAATTTCCTATGCTATTCTTAACCTCCCCCTATTTTCTTGTTTTGTTTCGTTTTTGTCAACATTTTCCCGCTATCACTTTCCCCAGCCCCACCCATGCCCAACTCCCACCCTCAATCCTTCCTGCATTTGGCTTTGTTGATGGGTCCTTTATTCATGTTCTTTGATGCCCCCCCCCCCCCCCCCCCCGTTATCCCCTCCTCCCTCCCCTCTGGTTATTGTCAGTTTGTTTTTTATTTCAATGTTGTTGGTTATATTTTGCTTGTTTATTTTGTTGATTAGGTTCCACTTATAGATGAGATTATATGGTATCTGTCTTTCACCTCCTGGCTTATTTCACTTAGCATAATGATCTCCATGCTGTCGTGAAGGGTAGGAGCTCTTTCTTTCTTTCTTTTCCTTCTTTCTTTCTTTTCTT
>PVJD01001897.1:0-109614 GCA_004026545.1 Mormoops blainvillei | reverse complement strand
CACCAGTCTGCATTCCCACCAACAGTGTACTAGAGTTCCCTTTTCTCCACATCCTCGCCAGCACTTGTTCTTTGTTGATTTGTTTATGATGGCCATTCTCACTGGTGTGAAGTGGTATCTCATTGTGGTTTTAATTTGCATCTCTCTGATGGCTAGTGATGCTGAGCATCCTTTCGTGTGTCTCTGGGCCCTGTGTATGTCCTTCTTGGAGAAGTATCTGTTCAGGTCCTTTGCCCATTTTTTAATTGGATTGTTTGTCTTCCTAGAGTGGAGTTGTGTGAGTTCTTTATATATTTCAGAGATCAAACCCTTGTACGAAGTATCATTGGCAAATGTATTTTCCCATACGGTCGGTTCCCTTTTCATTTTGCCGATGTTTTCTTTAGCCGTGCAGAAGCTTCTTATTTTGATGAAGTCCCGTTTGTTTATTCTTTCCTTTATGTCCCTTGCTAGGGGACATATCGGTGAAAATATTGCTGTGTGGACTATCTGAGATTTTCCTGCCCTTGTTCTCCTCTAGGACTTTTATGGTGTCGTGACCTATATTTAAGTCTTTTATCCATCTTGAGTTTATTCTTGTGTGTGGTGATTGAATTTCTTTTTTTTTTTGCATGTAGCTGTCCAGATCTCCCAACACCATTTGTTGAAGAGGCTATTTTTACTCCATTTTGTGCTTCTGAAGTATAACATACCTTGTTTGGAACTGAGAAAAAGAAAAGAGATTGTCTTTGGGAGTTAGGAAAAGGCAGCATGCACAGAGGACTGAAGGCCACTGGCTGAAACAGTGCCTCCATACAGGGTCAGCCAAGTCCCTGACAAGCTCAGAAAAAGCCACAATTAATTCTCAGCAAGAAATAACAGAAAATCTGCAAACAAATACAAATTAGGAGCTAACCACTTGATGCACTATAAGACAGACTTGGAAACAATGGTTTTAAAAATTTATGACATATAAATGGAAGAAAAGGAGATACAAAATTCTAGTATGTGTGTTAAACCTATGTAAAAATGTATGTGTATAAAAGATAATAATGGTCCTGACTGGGTGGCTCAGTTGGTTAAAGCATTGTCCTCATAGGCCAAGGTTGCAGGTTCAATCCTAGGTCAGGGCACATACAAGAAGCAACCAATGAATGCATAAATAAGTGGAAAAACATATCAGTGTTTCTCTCCCCTTCTCTCTCTAAAATCAATAATTAAAAAAGGTAATAATGCTTACATTAGATACAGAAGACATTTCTGGGTAAAAGGGGCTTTCTCTGTTTTTGTAATAAGGTTATGTTTCTTTTTAAATTTCATTGGAAGATGGAGGAAGTCATTTAAATAGAGTCTTGAAGAAAAAACTAAAATTTTGCTGTCAGAGTGCTCCGAAGGGGGCAGGAGTGGAAAGGAATCTGGGTGGTGCCTTCCAAGACTAGCAGGCCTTCTGGTGAGGCTAGGGCCAGGACCCAGGAAGGGTAGGGGGCCCGAGGGACGAGGATCTTGGAATGCTTTGCTCTGACCTTTGGATCTAACCCTGAGGGTGAAGAGAAGGCACTGCGATCTTTGAGGAGGAATAACTTGGACCAAGCCGAGCTCTCAAGAGCCAGCTCTGGTGGCAGGATAAAGGCTTCAGTGTCTAGCTCAGCGGCCATAATAGAGTGCGGGCGAGCAGAAAAGAGGAGCCCGCCTTAGGGGAGGAACAACCAGACCTCTCAGCTTCTTGGAAAAAGACGCTCAGTAGAGAATGGTTCTCTGCCCACTCAACTGGGCCCTGTAGAAGTTGCTTAGGAAGGTATCAGGCACAGTCTATGCCGACATGTAAGAAACTTTCCAATTGCAAACAGAATACACGGTGAGGATGGTTTCAGTGAAATTCTGAGATCTAGGGCAAAGCAATAAAGAAAAACCGGGCTTTCCAACTTGTAGAAACTCCTCCAACTTAGTGAGGAAATGAGTTGGAGGAGAAATAGAGACAGCTTTCAAGTGAAAAGTGTATTCCGAATATTTGAGGACAAATGCGTTCTGGTCAGGAATATCTCATTTCACTGCTCCCTAAAAATGCTTCCATCAGTGCATTTTTCGTTCTTCATCCTCTTGCTGGGCCCTTTCTGACCAGGCTTCCCATTATCTCCCTGCACTCCACACATGCCAGAATGCTACTAATCTCAAAGGAACAGGTGCACTCAGAGACAACCTGATCCTACAAGTGCAACACTCTATTTCTGTGGTCTCTAGACTCATCGCTGTGCACTCATCAGTGGAAAGCAATCTAAGTACGCCCGTAATACATGTGCATATTTATACATTAATTATATAATGATTGCTGCAAGCCCATATAGTAAGTACTAGTAAATATGTGTTGTAGACCACTAGGATAGCCGCACTTTCTCCAAAGGGTGAGGGAACGAAAGTTTGTGGGAAAGACAAGGCTGGACTGGACCCCCACCCCTTTGCCATGTGGGAAGGAAGGGCTCCTCCCTGCAGGATGCACCCAAGTCATCTGAGGGCAGGCTCAGGGAAGCAGGGCACAGGACCAGTTTAGGCTGCAAATCCTTCAAATGACTCATCTCAACACGATGAAAGGTCTCAAGCCGCTTCATTTCCCTATTTCCTCCATTCAAGACAGCTTCATCCCTGAGGAATTTTCCCACCTGTTACTTATCGGATTTCTCAACTATTGAGGGTCCCGGCATAGCTCCATTATCTCATTAGGACTTACACAATGCTGATTTTCTAATTCTTGGGTGCTTTTGCATTTATTAGCTGTGATTTCCTAATGATTAACAACTTTTTCTCACCAACTGTTTGATTGTCTTCAAATATAATTTGTCTTAGAGAATCAGGATCAAAGCAGGATTCTGTCCCTTTATTTTTCAGAGTAATGAAGAGGTGTCCTAGCAACCTGCTACGGTGACCAATTGATTTTGCGAGTTTTTCTCGTTTGAAGTTATCACGGATTCTGGACTCATGGATTACTTGTCATTGGTATGATTTCAGTCCCCTGCAGTCATTATTCATTTTGATGCTCTAACTACGCCATCTTTGGCTCCTGTGTCCTTCTGACCCCGCCCTGCTGGGCTGCCTTAGCTTCCTTGCTGTCTGGCCTGACAAGATGTCCGATCCTGTGAGCCTACCGCCTTAGACTTGGAATCGGCTACTTATCTAGGCAGGAGGTTCCTTTTAGTGGGAAAGGAACATAGGGAATCCCAGTCTGAGTGCTAAGAATACTGCCTGCTAGTGAGTCATCTTTGCTTTTGATCCTTTACAAAGTACCGAGCTGGGAAACACTATCTTTTTAAAGAGAACAAAATAAGTTTATATTGATGTTTTCTATTCAAGTTAAGTAGTATACAGTCTTTAAGGACTCCCCCTCTCTTATATGAAAATTTTGATTCCGATGGTATACCTGCAATATTTTCAAATAATAATATAAATATTTCCCACTATAAACATGTGGTCCAAAGGCTTTTTCCAAGTCACTTGAAATCATTATTTTCTCTGTGTGAGAGATCAACGCTAAGTTGATATATCCCCAGATTGTTTTGTTTCATTTTTTTCAACCTGTTTCACTTAGTAGTGAATGCTTTTCTCTTTTAGATTTTTCTCTTTAAGCTACATAAAACATTTAGTGGTTCCAAAGTAAAAGTAAGGTACATTAAAAACATCTGCTTTCTATCCCTGATCCTGCATACCCCTCCTCCAGTGATAATCATTTTTTAAGCTTATTTATTCTTCCGTGTTTCTTTTGAAAATACAAGGAAATTCATATACACTAACATAGTCACACATTCCTCCTCCATACCCTTCCTTTATACAAGAGAGTGACTCTACACACTGCCTTGTACTTTGATTTTTATCACTTAATATATCCTAGACACCTCTCTCCAGAGCAGTGAACTTCGTCCTTGCTTTTTGCAGTTACAAGTACTTCACTCTATCAGTGGACCCGTTATTCACTTGGCTGCCTATTAGGAACATTTGGATTATTTTTAGTCTTTTTATTCTTTAATCTCTGCCTGAGGATATGTTCATTGATTTTAAAGAGAGAGGAAGGGAGAAAGAGAAAGAGAGCGAGAGACCACCAGACAGACATTGATCTGAGAGAGAAACAGCGATCAGTTGCCTCCCCTATGCACCCCGACTGGGGATCAAACCTGCAACCTGGCGTAGGAGGTCATGCTCCAACAGAGTCACCCAACCAGGGCTCTAGTCTTTGTCTGTTACATATAGCGCCATAATAAACGGCCTTTGCACATGTCTTTTTAAATTTTGCTCACCCATCTTTGAGATAGAATCCTAGATGTGAGCTGTTCAGTCCATGGAAAGATGTATCCATAGTTTTGGAAGATGGTGACACACACCCTCCCACAGTTGGTACCGTGCTGCATTCTCACCACCAGGGTGGGAAGAGGCAGCTTCCTGGAGCCTCAGTATTGGAACAGCTAGGCTGGCAAACTTTTGGACGTTGGCCAGTCTGATATGTGGGACGTGGTATCTTGGTGTAGTCTGAAAACTCATTTCTGTTTATTGTGAGTGAGGTTAATATGTTTTCATATGTTTAAGGTAATACATTTCATTTTTCTCTGAACCAATAATAGCTTTTGCCCACTTTCGTATTAGATTGTAGAACTTTTTACTCATGTTTTAGAAGTTCTTTATATATTAGTGATAACTAACCATCTGCTATAGAATTTGTTTATGTGTTATTGCTGTTGTTTTTGCCATACAGTTGTTTTTTTTTTTAAGGGCTGTCAAATGCATCAGTTTCCCCTTGATTCCTGCTGAATATGGGTCAGTTAGGACATATACACTTCCCAGGTTAGAGAGAATTAATCTGTTTTCACCTCTAGTTACACTGGAAGCAGTGAATTTCTTTCAATTCAATCAACCAACACTGTGGAAATCCTCCATTCATGTACAACAAAATAGGTTTTTCAGGACCCTGAATTCTAACATTCTAAAAGAGAACCTTAAAATACTTTCTGGAAAAGTTCTTATTTCCACTCCCTGGATACAGAAAAAACCCCATCTCATGGAGGGCAACCACATATCAATTCTGGCCATTTTATACGCAGCCAACATTTTTTCCATTTGACATAACACACAGGTTACGTTCCAGCCCCTCAAAGTTATACATGCTTCACCATGGTGACCGGCAATCTGTCACTTAACATGCCATGTACTAGTTTGTCCCCTAAACTGTGCCCCAGGGACAGGATGCTACGGCTCCAGAAACAGTAATAATCATGTTTCCCATGCACACAACATGCTCTCACAAATCTCTTCGAGCTAAAAACAGCATTTAAACATGAGCTGATGTTAAAATTAACCCTTCTTAATTCTCCCTTCTCATACCTTACACCCAGGGCTTAGCCCAATGCATCTGCCGCCACATTTAGTGAACCCGAGAGAAGAGCCATCTTCAGGTGGCTGCAGACAAGGGGCACAGCAACTGCATGGTCAAAGGCAGGGCTGTGGTCCCTTGGGTCACAACTGTGCAAAGCAAATAGACTAACATCTTAGGTAACTCATTCTAGGATGGATACTTTTCGATTAAAAGTATTTGATAATTTAGGAAAATGGGAATTCTCCACTCTGAGCATCCAAATGAACTGTTTTACTCATGTGACCTCTCGTTCATAGAATAGAACTTCACCTCATCACCAAGATCGACTGACTTAAACAACAAATTTTCATTTAGCACAAACACTATCAAATTTGGCTTCACAGTACTCATCCAATTGTGAAATGAGGCTAGAGGTAGGTAAACTGACAGGAGCTGTAAGAAATGGTGAAAGTGGAGGAAAAAAAGAAACACCACCACAGAAACAGAAAAAGGCTAAGGGCCTATAGTTAGGGCCAGTTAGTTCATTATCTCTCAGTGTGCCCCCTTACCTCATGAACAAGAGGAGGTAAGGTTTCCTTCTGGGTTTCATGTTTAAGAAGTCAGTAAAGTATGAAATGGAGTTTTTAAAAGTTCCAGTTAATAAAAGAGGCTAACTGTTTTCTTTGCAAAGTTGGATGCTTAAATAATTAAGGTTTAATTATTTGGAAAATGTGTGGACACGGAGGACCTCATTCCTCATCACTAATCCAGGGGACCCTAAACAGCTGTGTGTGGCAGGAAGCAGGTTTAGCGCCTGCCAGTCCAAAGTCGGTCCGAACCCCTTTCCCGGTGGCTTCTCATGATACTTCCTATGGAAATATTTTTCTCCAGAACATTTCTAAGGCTTTTCACAAAAGACTCACATGGCCTTTTGATTGTAATTAAGAAAAAAATCAGTTATTCCCAAAGCCAAGGTTCAATAGCACATATTTCTGCAGCTCAGGGCCCTGGGAATCGTAACCCAGAATGCATGGCTGTCTAATTTCTTTTCCCATTTATCTTTGGTGGTGTTCTGGAAAGCAGAGGTGAGACGCGAGTACTCACGGAACATGGTGTAAAACTGCTGCGGGTTCAGGTTCCATTTTCCCCAGGGGGTCTTGTGGCCTTTAGACTGGGCATAGTTGGCGTGGTTAAACTCTGGCTCGGTGCCGAATGAGTCCAGGACGCGGAGCATGCATCTGAAAGAAAAACGCGCTGTGGGTAAAACTACAGCCTTGACCCAGAGTTCAGGAAGTAAAAGCTGTAGCCCTTCTTTTAGGCACCACCAAAAATGGACAGATACTTTTAATGAGAAATGCTACTGGACAGGAGCTGAGAGGTTTTAGAATAGGTTGTATAACCAAGCATCCCCATGTGTGACTTTGGAGTCTGGATCACCACACAGCAGATATATCTGCTTCACATTAGCTGACTAATCACAGAAGGTCACTCAAATACCGGTGAAATTAAAAGTTTCCGAAAGCTGGAACTGCAGAGTTCATGTTCACTGCCGTAACCCCAGCCAGAGCCTAGCATACAGTGGTGCCTAATGAACACTTGAAGAAACAAAGAACTACCATGTTTTAGAGGTTGCAATGGATGGTCTGTGTCCCCCAAATTCATGGTGAAATCCTAATCCCCAAATATGACGGTATTTGCAGATGGGGTTATTGGAAGATGATTAGGTCACGAGGGTGGAGCTCTCATGAACGGGATTAGCGCTCTTCCAAAGGAAACTCCACATTGCTCCTTGGCCCCTTCCACTGTGTGAGAATATAAGAAATCGGAGACTTGGAAGACAGCCCTCACTTGACCATGCTGGCACCCTGTCTCAGGCTTCCAGTTTCCAGGACTACGGGCAATAAACGCTTGCTGTTTATAAGCCCCCTAGTGTGTGGTATTGTGTTCCAGCAGTCTGAACAGATACAGATGGCGGCCTTATTCTGCTTAAAGGATGTGGCATGTCTTATCTCTAACAACCATTCAACATTTTCGTCAATTAATTAGAGTATGTGTTTTTAGGTAAAGCTTTGAAGGTCGCATAGTAGGCAGTGGTAATTTTATGTATTTGATAATAAGAGAACACTACGGCTTTCTCTCGCAGCCTGAAGATGTTTCGTTTGGCTGTTCCACCAAAGCCTTAGAGCAGGGTCAGCCAAATCTTGTCTACTACCCATTTCTTTATGGCCTTCAAGCTAAGAATGAGCTTTACTTTACATTTTTAGATAGTTAAACAATACAAATATTTTGTGATGTGAAAATTATATGAAATTCAATTTTCAGCATTCAAAAAGTTTATTTGAACATAGCTGCACCCAGTTCTTCACATATCATCTGTGGCTGCTTTCACACAATGAGAGAGGCAGAGACCATATGGCCAGTAAAGCCTAAAATATTTACTATTGGGCCCTTTTTACGGAAAAAGCCTGCTGACCATTAGAGTGCACGTGGAATGGCCAATCAGAAGAAAGGAATCGATACTGAAACAGAATTTATTGATTTTGGTGACATCTCATTACTGATTCTCAAAACACTCATGTAAATTTAGCTCATTAACGGCCAATAAAAACAGCGCTATTTTCTGTTGTCATGTATCAATAGTACTTCTGAATAGCTCTTATTGGACCAATAAAGCAGGAAAGTAAATAAAGATTAAAGGCCACATTTTAGAATGAGGGGGTGGCAATGACTTTTAAGTATCTGATTCGGTTTCTTTCTTCCTTTTCTCACTCTTAGGAAGTTCATCCTTGCAGCTTATTTTTATATTTGTACATGACTCAGAAAAAAAAAAAAAAAAGCAAACACCAGACTGGTTTTTTGAGAAAGAGCAATAGTAAACTGCCAATTTGGTGTGATGATTTTTCTCATCAGAGATCACCATCACCTGTCTAGACAAGGAAGAAAAAAGAAGAAAGAGGGAAGAGAGGTGGAAGGAGGGCGCGCCACGACCTCAAGGGAAATGCAAGCAGACCTCAGGAAGCAGCTCCTTATTCTGGATTCCTGTGTGGCTCTCAAGGAACACGCTATCATCACAGTGACGCTTTTCACAGTATCAACGAGAACATGTTAACAGCTGGGCAGCCAAAAGGTATATAGAAATGGACGTCCACATTCCAGGAGAAAGCACGCTAGGGACGGAAGGAATTGACCCATGCATGTTTTTCCTGCTCTTTGAAGAGCTCAGAACATTCCTTTTTCTCTTCTTAATAAAGCATTCCCATGCCTTAGCTTACAGTTTTCCTTTTAAAATAAAGATGCAACAGGAACTGACTTGGGCCCCTTTATTTTCTTCCGAGGAAGATGGCAGTATTCCGGAAACAGCAGGGATGATAGTGGCAGCTCTGCAGAAGTTCGCTGCGAGAGATGGAGGCACAGGCTGCCAGGTGGGGCTGCGGGGGGTTCAGCTCCTGCCAGAGGAACAGAGTGGGGATCCAAGGACCACAGCACTCTGTGCAGGCACAGCAGGGACAAACAGGCACCCCTGTCTTAAGGATCCTTTGCCTTGAAGGCTGCAGCTGCTTCCACTTGCAAATGACTATCTATACTCTAGCTTTGGTTTGTCGCTCTATTTTTAACTTGGAGTTGTCCTGGTGTTATTTTCAATTTGGATAATTAAAGTAAAGTCCAATGAGTAAAGAAATAAAATAAAATAAAGTCCAATGGTAGTCGCCCGACTCCTAAAAGCCCGGACTTTCCTAAAGTGCCCAGATTTTGCTATGTGGTACTGGGCTTCTTCCCAACAGGCGACTATTGAATAAATGATGTCATGTCTTGGATGCTTGTAATTCTACATCCTCATACTCGAAGCTCTGATTTAGAAATTGTCTATTTTTTTTTAGCTTATCTGGGCCTGTTTTACAACTAGAAGCAGGAGACTGATCTCTGTCTATGACAGAGGAGGCTTAACATGGCTTTCCCTTTTTAATCACACTCCACATCTGTGTGTATTGGAATCGTGTTTGTATTGTTAATATTTATGCCCTTCTTCTAATGTCTTTTGTGTGCGCAGAGCATCAGAAACAGACTGAAGACTTAAAAAGGTACTTGCCTTGCTGCCCAAGCAGCTGGCCTCCTAACAGGGATTCCTGCAGTTACGCCAAAGGGCTCCGAGAATATTCCCTGAGCCACATTATTGTAAGATGGGTGCTCATAACCTCCCTGCCAGGACCTGTTTTCTAACTTGGAGCTTGACGTAAGGCAGAGTGCATGTTAGACTATTTGCATTTCACTCTCTTGTGTGTTCTCAATGCTCGGCAAAGGCCTCATACGAAGCAAAATGGGTATGAGTTTTGCAGTGCCTAGCAGTGTATACTAGGCGCTTTTACATACTACATAAATATTTGTGTTTTCTGGGTCCCTACATAAATTGGGCAGAATTTACAGGGATCAACATTCTCCAAGATCAGTATGACTCAAGGGTTTGCCCCTCCACAAAAAATCAGAAGATAATTTTACATTTAATGGAATTCATACCATCTTCCATCAACTGAGATGAATATAGACAGCCTTGACAATTTCTAATCTTCAAAAGGGAAAGGAATGGGCAAAAAACTTTTCAGAGAACCTGTTCGGCCTACTGATGAAAGCTTAGCTTTATCACACCACGGACTGCAGGGCTAATACACTAAGAGACCCCCTGCCAGCGACTGGCACTAACGCCACTAACGCAGATGATTGATTAAAGCAAGAAGGGATAAACATTACACTCTGCCCTGAAACCCCCTGAGATGGCAGTCTTTTCATCCAACAAGAATCAAACACCTATCAACAGTGACTATTTTAATAATGAAATTATCCTTTGTAATTGAGCTGAATACTACCCCTGAGAATGTTTTCCCATCCAAAGAGCCCTTCTTGACGGTGAGGATATGTGAGTCCAGGGACGCCCGCTCTGGCCAGTTCCTGTTGCACATTTATTAGATTCCTGCCATTTGCAAAATGCTAGGGCACAACGACCCTACCTTTCATTTTTAATGCTGTAGCTAAAAAGAAAAAAATAAAATAAAATGTTTGTTTACTTACATGGCTCATTGACCAAGAAGAGAAACTGCTATTTCCAAATAACTGAAAACAAATGTGATGGCCTGGGATTCATGAAGATTTCAAGAAACAGCAAATCCAAACCAGGAAAAACCGGATGCGGAAGGTAGAGTGCTATCTGGGCCCGAACCAAATTTTTATTTTGCTATTTTATGAGACTGTACCCAAAGACAATGAAAAGCACGGAGCCTCTTCTCAATTGGCCCCTTTCCTCTACCCATGAGCATTTCACCGCCCAGTGAGAGAGTTATTGCTACTGCAAGGAAATTCTAGGACTCGGTGTTTTCCCCTCTGTGTTTTTTGACAAGAATCTTAGTATTTTGAATTTTCATTGCTTTCAATTCTAAAGGACTACCAATCTGGCATAACCTTGGGAGTGAAAGTTGGTAATATTAAACTATAAACTAACCTTAAGTGAAGAAACCTAGTTCAGGCCATTAAGGATTCACTTATTGGTGAAGTTAAAAGAACACATGAAAACATCTCTTTACTGAGTATCAATAGAAAAGAAACATGTGGAGGTTCTAATTGAAAGATTTTCAGAGTGTTCTTTTAGGAACTTGGTTTAAATTCTAGATCAACATTCACTATCATTGGTAAAGGTGGTATGAAGTGTCACTTTTTTACCCAAATTCATGCACCACTGACACTACTAAATAAATATAATATTTATTTAAATTTATTCACCTTTGAAAATGCATTGGCAACTTTTATAGGCCATAAGTAAAAGCCAGTCTCAGCTGCAATAAATGGAAGACAACAAAAGAGCACGTTACTTTCGCCTGCTGAAGGCTGAGATGCACGGCTACTCTCACACAAGTGCTATCGGTTGTGTTGGAGAGACAGTAGCATCGAACCAAGCCTTGTTCAGGGAGATTGAAAGAAAACTGAAAAATTAATAAACTTCATTACGTAATTCAGTGTCATTTTCTGTTATGCTGTATATCATGCAAAATCATTTTATTACAAAGGTAGTTAACTACTTATCACTGAGAAAGAGAGCAAAGGAAATTAGACATTGTGTTTAATAAACTACAGGGCATGAGCCTGCTCACTTCACCAGGAAGCTACAGCTTCACATCCCAGGGGATCACAGCATTGCTCTCCAAGGGGATTAACATTTCTCCCTTTCCTCTCTGGTACCAGACTGTTTGGGGCGGGGAGGTGGGGGGGACGGGGGCAGTGCATGCAGGGGGAAGTCCTTGACCATAGAGGTCTGTCAGTCTAACTAGGGGGTCGATCTAACAAAAGCCCCCCAGAAGGCATTTTGAAAAATCTCCTGAATATATGCCTAGGAAAGCAAAGAATCTCTCTCTCTTTTGTTCGTGACCCACCCTCACCCTGTCTGTCTGTATACTCTCTCACCTGGAAGCAGGTGACCATGTGGATCTAGCAAAGCTACCAGGATGCCCTCAGCAGACTGCGTGGATTCCAAAGGACTAAGCTTTAATATGAAGCAAAAACTCTGGACACTGGCTTTTGTCTTGGCCTTGCTGAAGACAAGGCTGGGCTTTTCCCATGGCGGGACAGGGATGCGACATCAGAAACCCAGGGGGCTTCTATTTCCACACGAATAAACCTTGCCACATCACAATCTCCTGTGCATGGGTCCTTGGAATGCTTTCCTTGTGAAGTCGTGGAAGAGCCTGACTTCCACTGACAATAGTTCCAAATACTAAATCGTGCCCCACACCCCACAGCGAGGGGAACAACGAGCTCTTCTACTAACTGGTAAAGATTGTGCACGGGGCAGTAAATAGGCCTTTACAAGGCCTATTGTAAAAAGCGCGAGACCCCAGCATTCAGACAAGTTATTCCCCCGCTTTCTCTTCCTAGAATGACAAGAATACTGCTGGCGGAAAGGCGGAGAAAAATGAGTCATTATCTCAAGCCTAAGAAACGCAAGAAATGACACTGTCCATTGTTTATCAAAATCATTATTTGATTAAACAGATGAGATTGCTGCAGGCATACTGAGAGAGGAATGCTAAGTATTAGGGAAGGTAAAAGGAGGTTGAACACTTGTTTTCTATTCTTAAAAGAAATCAATGAAAATAATGAATATCCCCTGAAAGTAAGAAAGCCCTGTGGAGAATCTGAATTTCAGTTCAGAAATGAGAAACATACTCTACACAGTTCAAAAGATATGCGATAAGCTTTTTTCTATCTACAACCATTCAACCCTTTGTTTAAAAAAAAACAACAACAAAGCTCTACCAACTTAGGAACAGCACGCGGCACTTACTGGTAATGAACCCAGGATGGTCCGAGAGTTTTCTTGAATTGAGCGAGTCCTACAATATCAATATAAATGAGCTCAACAATTCTGTCTCCTACAGTTGGGCAGCCAGATCGGTTTCCTACAACCTTCTTCATTATTCTAGAGGAAGGGCAGAAGAGGGGAAAAAAAGAAACAATTACTTTAAGGTACTATACTTAGGAACTTTAACAGGCAGATAAACATCCAAGAATCCATGCTGGGAGAGTGGCGTGTCCCTTCCCAACTCCCTGCTTATCCAAATTCTGCCCATGCATCCGGGGCCATCCAGAGCCCTGACTTTGACTCTTCCAGAGCAAATGATGGTGTGGAAATACCACCTTTGAAACCCAGGAAGGTATGGGTCTGAATTTCCCCCCTATCTAGCAGCTGTGAGATCTTAGCAAAGTTACTTAACCTCCTCACAACCTTTCCTCATTCTCAAACAAATGAACCAACAAGAACAACAACAAAAAACACAAAACCAAACTGGATAGCAACCTCTCAGAGATTCTTTGGGCAGTTAAACGAGGTGCTGAATAGAGAGTGCCCAACATACGCTAGATACGCAGTGACTATTAGTTTCTATTGACTCCAGCCCTTACTGGCCTCCTATTTCTGACCTCTACTATTTCTAGCCTATTTAGTATAAACTTCTTTTTATGTTGTCTTGTGCTGTTTCCTAATGTTTTCTCCTATGTCAAATTGTTCCTTCTGACCATACTGTATTACGGACTGGCACTATGGTTTATATTTTTCCATTACTTTTCTTTCCACCCACCCACCCATACAGACCCACACTTGTACTCAGAGAGCCAACATACTTGATCGTGAACCAGCTTCACATGTGGGAGTAAACTGCTATCGGTACTGCCATCCACCTAGAAATGGGTCATTGCCGAAGTCACTGATGCCTGCACGTGTTTCTCAACAACCCTTCGCCACGATGTGGATGGATGTGCTACTCCAGGGGACAGGAGCCATAAACAGTACTCTGATCTCTGCCTCCAAACTGCCTCTGCCTTGAACATCTTGCTCCTCAGCTCTGTTCCCTAGGAGCCATTTCTTCCCAAGAATTTGGATTTTTTTTTTTTTTTTTTTTTTTTTTTTTGGTAAAGGGCCAGAGAGTAAATTCATCTCTGATGGCCACATATTCTCACTGGCAACTACTCAACTCTACCATTGTAGAATGAAAGCAGTCAGACAATACATAAACAATGAGTGTAGCTCCCATGACACGTTATTAACAAAAGCACGCAGGACTAGGCGTGGCCCACTGAGCCATTATTTCCCGACTCCTGGTCCACCAGGTATTCAGTGGTTCCCGGACTTACCTGCACACTGGAATAATCTGAAAGCATCGAAAGGTACTTATGCTTGTGTCCTATCCCCAAAGGCTGTGACTTAATTAGTCTGAGATATGGTCTGGGCTTTGGGTTTCTAAATGATCCCCAGGAGGTTCTAATGTACAGGCGTGTTTGGGATGAGCAGGTCTATGCTGCTTCCACAATTATCTTCCTAAATAAGACACATCCGTCCCTATCTCCGATGCTTAAAGACCTCTACAGACTTCCTCTGCACCACGCAACGAAGTCTTTGCCTGATAGACCCTAATATACCTTTCACGGTCTTCCTAGAAAGCACCTGTTCTTGGGGCTCCTACAATATTCTGCTTGTTTACCCACTCATTTATTCATCCACTTTCTCATCCTTTCACTCATTTATTCAGTAAATACTTAGGAGTACCCACTGTGTGCTAGGCACTTTTCTAGGTCCTAAATAACAGTGGAGAACAATATTCACAGTTTCTTCACTTCGTGTGCTTCCATAATAGCACCTACACCTCAATTAGTACTAAGCACATTGTAATTAGTATAATTATTATGTAATATATTAATTGTAATTATTAAAAGATTGGCATTTCCTTGAACACGTGCTGATCATATCTGTATATCCCATACCAAGAAGCACTGAAGGAATGAGTGCTAACTGCATGAATGCACCCACTTCATAGGTTGTGTGCACAACGTGTTTTAAAGTAAGCAGGAGGGAGGCAACAGGAGGCAGTGTGTGAAAGGGACAGAGTGGTGATGAAGGGTTCAGGGATCTTGGGTTTATCCAGATCTGAAAGGAGCAATGTAGTACAGAGGTCAAGGGCACAGGCTTTGAGGTCAGGCAGACACAGGGCTCAAGTCCTGGTTCTCCCACGTATTCCCCATGTGGCCTTAAACAACGCAATTGTGGCTGGAACCTCCGTTTCTTTATCTTTAAAATGCAGAAAGCAACAACACCTACTTCCAGGTTTGTGCTAAGGACTAAATAAGATCGAAACATGTAATATGCTAAGTATCTGATGCACAGTAAGTGCTCACCAAATTTGAGCTGTAAATAGTCATCGTGGTTGTTGTCAACTGTTGAAACTGCTACTGTAACTAAAGCCCTAATCAGTTTCAGCACATGGAAATCATTTAACAAATGACAGCCAATATTATCTTACTGATACTGCTTTCATCTCAACACTGCCACTGATCAGGTGTGGACCCTGGACTTTAACACGAGTGACCTCTCTGGCAGTCAATATCTTCAACAGTAAAGTAGGAGCAAGGTGGGGCATGCTCATTGAACGTAGGTTTGTTCAAGGTGTCGCTTCTGCAACATGTGACACATTGTCAACATGGTAACTTGGCTGTCGAGTGGGAAAACCTCAGTGGGCAGTTATCTGAAAGGAGCGAAGGGGCTCTAAACATCCCTGCTTAGCCAGCTGTGTCAATTGAAAAGAGATTAAGAGAGGACTAGAGCTACAAGCAAATTTCAGTGAAAGAGAAAACCCAGGTAGAGTTAACAGACTCAGAGCTGAAAGTTGGCTAATTGAAAAAGGATTGGATCAGGCCTTTCAGGAAACTCATTCTATCCAAATTAAATTATAAACAGGAACCTGCCCTGTTTCAAGATTTAGAAAGCTTGATGTTGAGTAGGGAATGGTATGAATTTCAGCAAAAGACAGGGAATTAGAAAAGTCAATAATGTTTTGTGCTGCAGATGTTGGAAGCACCTGTAATAGCACAGAATAAACCCCTTAATTTGAATTTTCTGGCATTCATTTATGAAGCCTCTGGAGCCTGTAGCTACAATGAAAACATATTATCCTTTCCACAGTGTACGTATTTAGCTCCTGAAAATAATCTTCTTATCTCCTGTTTAGTGAATTATCACTTTCATTTTCCTCCACAAGAAATTACACACTAATAGAGGGCTTTAAGAGTTTACAATTTCTTTTTTGTATTCTGATTTTAAAATTGAAAAATAATCTCCTTACTCCTTGAGTTCAGCCAGTGAAGCTGAAATCCTAATGTCATGGCCCAGTAAGTACAGAGATGTAATTAAATCACTCCACTGAACTAATTCACCAAGAGGGCCACCACTGAAAGCTGTCTCTGCAATCTTAAATCCGGATTCCTTCGTCAGGAGTCCCAGGTGAACGAGGACCTGAAAAAAACAAAGAAGAGGCATATACTGATTCCCACTGAACCAAATACAAACTCCACAGTAGCACACTAAAAAGCGATCAGCCAGTTCTAACGCCATGTTTACTTTCTAATGAAATCTCAGTGTGAGGTAAGCAGTTTTTCTACAAAGTAAAAAGAAAGGAAGGAAATGACTTTTCATTGTTGATTTAGAGAAACAACTGCCCTTGGTGCAGCTATGAGAAGGAGATATGGACAGGTAATCCTTCTTGTAAAAAGAAGGATATATTTGAAAACTCAAAATTAAAGGAGGATAAGCCAGGACAATAAAACATTTTTTAACGGCATTGGGCTGTTTTTCACAGCTGGAATATTTTTATGCGCTTAACACGGAAAATTTCAAATACATACCAAAGTAGACATGACAATAAAGTCAACTCTGATGTACTCCTCACGTAACTTCAATAATTAATTCATTACAAATCTTACTTAATGGCTACCCCTCATTTTCTTCCAACCCCTCTAGCTTATTTTGAAGCAAATCCTAGATATCATTTATTCATCTATAAATATTTCTATTTCTAAAAGAAACAAATCTTCACTTAAAAAAAACCATAACATCACTAACACCCCTAGAATAGCTATTAATTCCTGATATTATCCAGTTCCCAGTTAATGCTTACACTTCCTCAAGTATAGTTGTTCAAGTCAGAAGTCCAATAAGGTACATAAATTGTAATTGCCTCATATATCTCTTAGCTGTGTAATGCCCGATCATCGTTCCGCAGGAAGGTGGGGGTTGAGAGGGGCTGGCTTTAATTTATTTGTCAAAGAAACCAGGTTGTATGTCCGGTAGTTTCTCTCACACTCTGATTTTGCTGATTGTATTTTTGGTAAATTAGTAAGTAGATCTACAGACGTGACCAAATTCATATTCAGTATTTTTTGACAATACTACTTCGTAGGTGGTGCCATGCACTTCCTTCCACTGGTGGGAACAATCTCTGTTTTGTGATGTTAGTGGCTACTGATGATCACTGACTAAATGCATTAATCCATTAGGGGTGACAAAGTGGTGATATTCTCTCGTTTCTTCTGCAGTTATTAGCTGGGATACTTTGATAAAGAGAAACTATCCCATATCAACTATTTGAATACTCTGAAACACAGTTAACTTTTTTTTTTTTTAAGGCTAGTAAATGCTTCAGTCTTTGACAGTTTCTTTACTGTCTGGTATGACAAGGTGTTCTAACCTCATCATGTACATTCCGTCTCAGACTTTAGCCAATTTTCTACGCACCTCATATATCATTTAGTGGAAATGGTATTTAAAGATCAATGTCCGGTGCTTATGATGCTCTAGGTCATCACTGCCTGCAGGTCCTTTCAGCGGACACAGCTGGAAAATTTATTTCTCCTCAAGGATAAAACTAATCATGACTTCATACTGATTTTTCCAATTCAAACTCAGGATGGATCACAGTATCTTTACATAACATTATCCATCTGACATGTGTTATTTCCTCCTTCTCACACTGAAAATCCCACTTTTCAAGTACACTAACATAATTACTTGCTTTATTCCAATATACACAATGGCTTCAGAATGAATATGAACACCACCACCTCCTACGTGATTACTAAAAGTTATTAAACTATTTTTTTAATCCTTGCCTTAGGATTATTCTATTATTGATTTTAGAGAGGGGAAAGGGGAGAGAGGGAGAGAGACAGACAGACAACGATGTGAAAGAGAAACATTAATCGGTTGCATGCCATACCTGCCCTAGCTGGGGATTGAACTCACAACCTAGCTATGTGCCCTGACTGGGAATTGAACCCTCGATTTTGGTGCACTGGATGACACTCCTATCAACTGAACCACCCGGACAAAGCTGTTTAAAGATATTTTGGCAGTTTTTTGTCCTTTGTGATGTCCCATCAGAAAATGTCCAATTTACCATGTTCTAAAGTCAGTAAAATGAGTCCTTCTTTATTCATTTGTATAAAATTAGATGTGAGTTGATTTGGCTTATATTCCTTGTGATTTTCAAGTACTGCTTTTTACTGGTAATTAAGTTTTTACACTTATGCAAACTGATTCCAGTATCAAATCTACAAAGTAAGATATATTCAGAGAAGTCTGTCTGCTGTACTTGTTGCCTCTATGCTACTCCCTCTCTCCCTTTATTTGAGCTTTTTTATTGTGGCAAAGTATACATAACATAAAATTTACCATTTTAACCTTTTTTTAAAAATATGAGCAAGAAGTATATATATATATATATAAAAATGTATGTATGTATATATGTATGTATTTATATGTATACATGGAGGTACAGATACAGATTTATAGATAAATTCTCTCTCCCCTTCAAAAAATAATCTTTACTATTCTCCACCTAGCATTTCTTCACCTAACAATATATCCTGGAGGTTACTGCATAGGATTACACAGAAACAGCCTTTACTTCGTTTCACAACCCACCTGGGTCTCCGACCGCGCTCTTCTGCAGAGGACTTGGTGCCAGGACGTTTGGTGCTGCTGTCTCATAATCTCTACAGCTCTGAGCAGAACTGACCCGCCAAACTGTGGCTTGGGATTTGAAAGTACATCTGTATTTTCTTTTTCAAGAATACCCAATTAGCCAAATGAGAAATAGTATCGAACACATTTTTAATTTATTTTTTAGATAGAGGACCATGTTGTTTACTTTGCTCAGTTGTTCATCATCAGCGCGGTTCATCTAAAGCCACAGCCACTTAGCTCTAACGGGGTACAGCGTTTCCCACGCTCAGGAGATTTCTACCTGCTTTCCAGGCGTTTCCTCATGAACTTGAACAAATTGGCTCAAGTTTAATTTATAGTATCTCTCTCTCAAGAATGTAAGCAGAAGTGCCCACCAAACAGAGCAGTGGGGGGACTCACCAGTTGCCCAGACCTATTTTGGGAACTGACAAACTCCAAAAATATGAAAATGTCATAATGATGTAATGGGAAGTTCTCAAAGGCTGTGTTCAGGTAAAGAAAAGGGGATTAAGTTTCCTGACACCACTGACAGTCAGATGGTCCAAAGGAAACTCCTACAGGCAGATATTCTTTTTGGATTCACCTAGCTAAGCAGGATGACCGCCACTGGGGAGAGGCAAACCCCAAACTGGCCGTGTAAGAGACTGAGCAGGTACACCCTGAAGGAGTATCGCTGAGGCGTGACATTTCTCCTAGCCTTGTTTCCAAGCAAATCAAATTTTAAAAGAAAACCAGCATCTAACTGAATGGAATTAATTACAAACTCACTTTCTTCCTCTTTCTCTTTTCAAGATTCTGCTTCTCTGCCAGGGACCTGATTGCTTGGATCCAGGCATCAGCCATGCGTCGGATCCGCAGTCTCATCCACCGGAATTCTTCATGCTTTTTCATCATACTGTAGAGAATATTAAAATCCGTACGAATTTCCGCCTAGTAACAGAAATTTAATAAAAATGAGAAGATGAAAAGTCAGAAAGCATAATGGTTTTCATGAGGTGACATTTGAAAACTTGAAAGAGGTACTCAATTAAACACGGGGGTTCAAAAGTGAGTCTTTTCTGCTGCACGGCTTTACTTTAAGGTCCCAGAATTGCAAATTGAAACAAAGGCCCCTGACTGCTCATCTGCCAAAAGGGACATCATTTAAAAAATTAGAAACTGGGAGAGAAGGCGCAGTCACTGCAAAGCCCTGAGCTATGTTAAAATGCATTTTTTATAATGAGCCTGTTTGATGTACCTTGAAATTCTTTGCACCTCAATTTATTGGCCACTTCAATCTACTGCAGGGCAGCAGACTCCTGGGAAAACTGAAATCAGTTCTTAGCAGCCGACCTGGTATTGAGAGGCTGCCAAAAAGCCTCCTTCTGTTCACAAAATTAAGTAGGGAAATATATGCCCCTCTTCCATGTTTTTCCCAATCCAAATAAACAAAAGTTCATTATTTTCTAAAGGATTCAAAAGCCAGAAATAACATTTTCCTATCACAACTGAATAAAATTTAAAATTCAGGCCAGAACTATGTAGAAGCCAGGAAGAACATATTTGTAATACAGCTGCATACAACCAGTGATAAAAATGACAGAAATCATAATAACACTCGTATTGATTTCATGTAACATCTGAAACATGCTGAATTCAACTTTTTAGTAGTCACCATAGTTCATTCTAGACACTCATCCGATCACATCACTCCTTGACTCAACAATTTCCCCAGATTCCCATGATCTAAACTACAGGTCTTGGGTCAAATTCTCCTCACTGCCTGTTACGGTACATGGACTTTGATTGGAACACAGCCACGCCCATGCATTTAAACCTTTGCTATGGCCGCCCTCTGTGCTACGAGGCCAGAATTGAGTAGTTGTGAGAGAGACCCTATGGCCCACAAAGATGAGAATATTTGCTAGCTGGCCTTTTACTTAAAAAGTTTATAGATCTGCAACCTAAAGACAAAAGACTTAAGCTTGTACTGTGGTATATAAAATCTTTCCCAGTTCCTCTAGCTACTCTCCAATCCCACCTTTGCCTCGACTCATCCGAATCCCTACGGCTTTGTCTCACTGAACAGTGCTCTACTCCCTGAAAATGCCAGGCTTTCATACCTTCACCTTCTCCCTTCACATCTGACGCGTTTACCTCCTTGGCCCAGTGTAAACTCACTCATCATCAGAAATTCAGCTCCACAGTGTCATCTCTTTGCAGTATCTGCTCATCCCTGCAGGCGGAGATCACCGCTTCCTCATTAATCTCCAGGGGTCTATATTCTAGCGTTTACACAGGTTTGGTCGCTACTTACAACCATCACCCGCATCGGATCTGAGCGCCTCCACATGGTGCAAGGTCTTATTCATATCAGTAGCCTGTCACTTAGGGACCCTTGGAGAATTGCTCAATAAATATATGTGCTAACTGGTTGACCGATTTGGTCACCGAGATTTCCACAGGGCTGAGGATAGAAGTTCTTCAGTTTACCACTATTTCTGATTATAGCTGGCATTTCTAGAAGACTCCACGTGTATCAACTGGCATCAGACCCAAGTCACAAAACTAATGAGAGGTTTCCACAATCACTTACTAATGAATTATGATCAGCTTCTTCATAGGGATTTTTTGCTCTCCAGGGTAAATGAGGACACCAATTTTCAACCTGAAAAATATAAATCAGATACACTAAGAACACTGGCTCATCTGTAAATGAATTAATGTATATACAAAGCACTGAGCACAGTGCCTGACACACCGTGAGCACTATATTTAAGTGGATTATTATTATTAGTCAGAGTTCCACACTTTAGCTAGGGATCCAGAGACAGGCGCCCTCTGAGGTGAAACAATAATCAACAAAGTTCCCAAGGAGCATATGATTATATGGTTACATTTTATATCCATCCTTCAAAGTACAGTACAGTGAATCATTTAATCTTGATATTTCTACACCGGGAGAGGGAGGGATCTTACAGTAGAAAGTTTAAAAGACCTGAACACTCCCTCAGGGGAGTGAGGAGAAGGTCCCTCTCTGACTTCAGCAGGACAGGAATGATTCGAAACCTGCTGTGGCATGTCTGGCATTTGAACCACAGGACTCAGTCATTTATTTCAGAATTAGGAATGCAACTGACGGTTTAAGGCTAATTGATCCGGGCTTTCCCTCATTTTCTGGCTGTTCACTTCATGCTAAGGACCGAGATGATAAAAGCTACTGGAGATAGAGATCAAAGGAAAAAGGAAAAAAAAACAAACCCTTAGCAATTTTGTGAGAACCATTCTGGAAGACGAATTATTCTGTCAATGCACAAGAGTTTGGCGAGCTGGGGGGAGGGAGGCAGAGAAAGGAAAAGAGCCAGGTTTTGCAGGACTCACTTCAACAAAGTTACCAAAGAGTATTAGGCAAATTCACGATTTCTAGTAAAGAAAAAATGAAAACTGCATTGAGTAATACTGATGTCTGACCTCACTGTCAAAACTAGCCATACAATTCTAAAACAGCCTATCACCTAGTTACTAACATATAAGGAGATTATTAAAGATGAATACTGAATAGCCATTGAAAATAATTTTTTCCATGGCCGGGGGACCTACAAAAATGAACACAGCAAGAGGGCGAGGGATGTCTTGGAAAGTCACTGAGAAAGCAGGGGCGCGTGCAAGACCACAGCCTCCTGGGTCAGAAAGGCAGCCAAACAAAATGGTCTGCCTTCTAGCCGAGAGTGAGTTTTCAAAGAAACAGTAGTTTCACTAACCTAGAAACTGGGCTTAAAGCAAGGTGATTTTCACTAAGACCAAAATAACTGCCTGGATTGCGTACAGCCAGCTGCCGGCAAATGAGCTGACAGCCATTAAGCAGGGGGCAGCGAAGCGGGAGGGAGGGTGGAGTCCCTGGACAGGAAACGTTCAATATTCTCTTTTTCTTCTTGTGGAGTAAAATTAGACTTTACCATATTTGTGAATGACTTTCAGAGGCTCAAAAGGGCGCCCCGTGAGGAAAGCTGGAATGGTTTTTACTCATTAAAAAAAAAGAAATACTAACGTGCCTTGGATGCCCATCCTAATTACTGAGACCTCACAGCAATATCACCATGAAAGGCAGTACCTGGAGCCCCGCAATGAGAAAAATGAGGGAAAAGCAGCAGAAAAGACACAAGCAAGAGGACGAAGCCCAGCCGGTCCCAGCAGCACTGCACACCTCTGTACCTTGTACTGCTAGGCCAAACTGAATTCTTTGGTACAAGCTAAACTTGTGTAAATCGACTCAGGAAAACACTGCTATAAAGCACATTTATGCCATGGAGACTTCAGACCTGATTGAGAGACCCTCAACCCCACACCAAAGGGATGGATGAGGGTGAGCAGGTAGGGTACATTTGCAGTCAACCTCGCACTTCACAGCGACGTCAGGATGAAAAATTTCCTCGTGAGTAGTATGATAGGGAAAGATGAAACAAGACTACGAATACAGAAAATCAAGCAAAAGGAGAGACATTAGTGAGATCGGATACCGCTAAAGGACAGGACATTTCCTCCTCACTCTTTCGTCCTAAGAAGAATCTTCCAAAACTCACTCTGATGGAAATACAGTTCAAGGTGATCTTCTAAAATACGACTTCCCTACAGAACACTCAAGGCTTTAATTCCTCTTTGAAACTGATCGTTTATCTCAGTTCTTGTTACTCTAAATGACTGGATAATGCTTTGTAAGACTTCAAGGGCATTCCTGAAAGCATGGAAAATGGAGTCAGTCTATTTTAGCTTTTAGCAAGAAATCTTACTGTCACACGCTCACTAGTAATGGAGAAAAAAACAACTATGGGCATCCTGACACAGAATGAGGAAGGTGAGTTTTTAAGGTTGTTGCTTTTGTACAGTGATAGGATTACTGGTTAAGAAGATAATTAAGTTGTACATAAACCAGTTTCTCCATGGGGTGGGGGGTGGACCATTTCTTTCTGAAACCTCAGAGGATTACCAGGATTGGAAGAAGGCCAGCACTGGCAGTAACTCCACTTTGTGAAATGAGCAACCTTTTCCTAAATAAGAGTCATTAATAACACTCAGGGAAAGTCTTGCTCGAGGCTAATAACTCAGCCTCCTTATCCCTGTTTTCTGTCTGATCTAGTCAGGCTCCTTTAACAAACTTTACCCCCCCAGCACAGCATCCTACCAGGAGAGCTGGACCCCAGAATGAGCCCACTGCCTTTCTCATCTGGACGCTCTTCTACTCCAAATCATTCGTATCATCTCCTCTCTCCTCCTGGGTCTCAGTACCCCAGGGTCCTGGGTCACCTTGTGGTCGCTGCCTTCCTTCACCCTCTGCCTTGGCCACATTTTTCCAACTGTGACCCCTGGTGCTCTCCCTGGAAGAGGACTGTGCATTTGCCCTTGGTGCAGGCACACGTGGCTGTGGCACTGGACCCTCTCCCTGCACCCCCCACCCCTGCCCGACTGCTGTGAGCTGGCAGCCCTGTGCCCCCAAGCCCTCTGCCAGTGTAGGGGCTGCACATCCTTAAAATAGTCCACAAATCACCACAGTTAGTCCAAGACTTGAAAACCGTCTGAGTTCATGGCAACATGCACAAGAATCAATAGAGGAGCAGAACCATTACTCTAATAACCTTGTATTTGAAGGCAAAGCTTCTTCCAAGGAAACTAATCTTTTTAGTGCACTGGCCTCAGGCAACAAAACAAAGAGGCAGCAAAAACAGAAGAAGACCAGCCAGGCTAGACCTTCACAGGATTAATGCGCATTCCATTGTGAGAGCCTTGCAAATCACTTTTTTGAATGAGGAGATATAAAATTAACCAATTTTATTCTTGACATCCCTCCTCCCAGTGATTTAAACTTTTTAGATCTGAGAAGATTCTATAGCTTAATCATGAGCAATGCGAACCGAAGTCCCTAAGCAGAGCTCGAGTAGGTCACACTTTCAAGGTCTGAAGGATGGACAATTCATTATACTTCAGGAAAAAAATGTAAGGAAACGGCAGCAAAGACTAGAGGAGATTTAACGTATATACGCATGTACTCAGCGATCAGGTCCTGTTAGGGTTTCTTCTCCCGTAACTGACGTTAGGTGTTTTACTCTAATAGATCCTTGATATAGAAATACATGCTGCATTTTTCAGATAGTAAAGTGCAATCAAGACTAAATGAGGAAAATGCATAAGAAAAAGTTTGAGATCATCTCTGGATGATGATGTTTGGACGTTTTTCATTTTCCTCTTTATACTAATCTGCATATTATGATTTTTTACATGAAGATTTATTAATAATTTCTAAAGGAATTATTTATATAAGCATCCAATCATGTACTGAAGATTCACAATAAGTCAGGGTCTCTGGAAAAAAAACAAATAAACTTGCATACATTATATCTGTTAATCCCTGAGGTGCCCTATGACACAGGTGCTGTGTCAGATTATAACTGAAGAAATCGAGGCTTACCGGGGTTAGAAGCTTGCGAGGTAAGCTCAGTAGTGAGCAAAAGGGCTGGGTGGACCCTGAGATCTGTTGCTCCCCTGACCAGCACACATTAGAGCCACCTTAAAGGTCAAGTTTAGCGAAAAACAAGAAATGGAAAAGAGGTCTGGAATCAGCCAAATACATTCTATGCCAACTCTACAAACAACTAGGAATATAACCTTAAAGCATTTGGCTTTAACCATTATATTACCATTCCTTCTACAAAATGAAGGAATTGGCTCAGGTGTTCGAACGCTTAATAATTCTATAATTCTGTAAGATCTGAAAAAGATAACTTTACAATACATCATCTTGTCAGGTTGGTTGGTTATAGATCAAAAGGGTACAGATGACTATACATCTATTCATTTGATAAACTGATGATACACACACACACACACATGCAAATGTACACATATATACACAAGTTTGTTACACTGATGACATATCAAATGAAGTTACTCATTAAGGTATACGGTTTGAAAAAAAGACTTCTCAACCGCACCCCACCCCGGTCCACTTCCCTTTCTCAAGTTTCAAAAAGACAATGAAATGGTTAAAGATAGTTTAAACATGTAGATGGTTCAGCTCTCCAGACCAGTCCTCAGTGTGTACCAGACAACTGAGCTGATTTAATATTCTGGCGAAACTGCTTGTCAGAAATGGGTGTGTATGGGGGAGGCGGCGGCAGAGGAATTGATAAGAACAAAAGGCACAGTGTAAGGAGCTAAGCGCCAGGCTAAGCACTTTGCACACATTATTTCATTTGGTCTTCCAGTCGTCCTCTGGGAGAGGCTGCTAATCACGCCAGATTAAACCACACTGAGCCCCAGATGAAACCACAGGCATGGGGTGGGCCCACAGCTGAGCTCTGAAACCCGTCAGCCGCCCCAGAGCACAGGTGCTTTATCGCCATGCAACGCCCATAGAAACCTGACACTGGGTTCCTACAGTCCGATAAGCATAGTCCAGCCTTCAATATTACAGTGTCAGTGCCTAAATATTCTATATAAAATCCTTCAAAATGGGTTTACTATGTTCCCACTGCTTGGCATACTGTAAGCTCTAATAATGGCTCCCTGCTAACAACTCTCACCCGACGTCTGTCTGCAGCAAGTGATTGCTTTAACGCCTGAACTGGATCACATATTACTCTAACCGAAACCCTTCCGTGGCTTCTCCTTGAACCCAGAATAAAACCCAGAATTTAAAGCAAGATCCTACAGGGTCTGGCCCCAGCCCTCACACTGCCTGCCTCACTCTCCCTGCCTTCCGTACAAAAACCTCCTTGCACATCAAACAGAACATTTCTACCTCAGAAGGGTTGCCAGGTTTGGGTGGGTGCGTATGTGTGAAAAAACAAAAACAAAAAAACCAAAATACCCAGTTAAATTAGAATCTCATATAAACAATGATTTTTTTTTTTTTTTAGTATAGCTATGTCACATACTTATAGTTTAAAAAAGCCACTGTTTGCCCTGGCTGGGGTGGTTCGGTGGATTGAGTGCCAGCCTGCAAACCAAAGGGTTGTTGGATCAATTCCTAGTCAGGGCGCACGCCTGGGTTGTGGGCCAGGTCCCTCACTGGGGGCGTGCAAGAGGCAAATGATTGATGCATCTCTCACATACTGACATTTCTCTCTTTCTCTTTCTCCCTCCCTTCACCTCTAAAAATAAATAAATAAACTCTACGAAAACTATTGTTTACCTGAAAATTAAGTATCACTGGGTATCCTCCATATTATCTCCACATTACCTAGTAACCCTATACCTCAGGGCATCTGCATTTTCTATTCCTTCCAGAGAGTTCCATGCATCACTCCCTTATTTACACACTATGCTCCAACTTTTCCTCAGAGAAGGCTTCCCTGTCCTACTCACCTGACCAGGCTAAATCCTTACCCTATTTTTCCTGGGGGCACTCACCACTTGTGAAAATTAATTCTTGAATTGGTTTACTATTGTTTGCTGCCCCATCCGAACTGAAGCTTCTGGAGGACAGAAGGTTCAATTTGCCTGTTCAGTGCTTTATCCTCAGCCCTGAGAGCAGTTCCTGGGACATGATAGGGACTCAATCATTAGGTGTTGAGGAGTTAATAAATAAATCAAAAAACGTGACTTGAGCACTGAAGATACTCGTGATGATGATTCGCTTTTGCATTTATGTGGCCCTTATCCATTTTCATCATTTTGTTAGAACCTTTCATCAATACACTGATGCAGGGAAGGCAGGCTTGACCTTGACCTCAGTGAGGAGAAGCCGA
This sequence comes from Mormoops blainvillei, assembly GCA_004026545.1. Classification (NCBI taxonomy): domain Eukaryota; kingdom Metazoa; phylum Chordata; class Mammalia; order Chiroptera; family Mormoopidae; genus Mormoops; species Mormoops blainvillei. Next base: position 82,256 of record PVJD01001897.1, on the reverse strand, counting down.
CTGAAAACTGAAGGGAGTGCTCTAGACCACATAGGTAGGAGGTGGATCCAGACAGGCAATCAGGTCATGTGTTTTCCATCATACTCTTGTGCTGCCCCTGACCAAAGGAGGCAGGAATATTGTGAACAAAAAGTAGGAAACTACCATGTGCAAGACAGAGCCAAGGGCTAGAGGGATCCGTGATGGTTCTGCTCAGGATGTTAGGGAAGGGGCAGAACTGAAAAGAAGCTTCAGTAAGTTTTCAGTGTGCCACAAAACCAGCAGGGCTCTAATGAGAGGCTGTTAGTTTTAAAAATCCATCCCAAATGGCTGTAGGAGAACTGTCCATTTTCCTTTGCCCAGGAGAGGCAGCAAATGAATTCCTCTGCAGTCAACCACATAGATAATGCATAGAAATGCTTTGGGTACCAACCCTCTCTAGGTATAGCTCCTGCTGCACAGAGGCAAGGCTGGCCCCCATCAAACCCGTGTCCTCACTGAGGACATTTCCATAGTCAAAATCACCCAATTTATAGAGGTAGTTACATTGCAGATACCAGCGATATAGTTCCTCTTTTGTGTTAATGTGCAATTTTGCCTGAATCATAAATTCAGGAAAATAATGCTGAGTGACAATGAGAATAAAAGATGGGCAAGAAAGCTGTGCCTTCTAATATAATTGGCTCATTCCATTCTAATAGTTCAATGTGATCCTTTGTACTCCCTTATAAATATAATATTAAAGAACATTATATTAAAATTGTTAATGAGTGCTCAAAATGCCCCTACTTTGTGTCTCAAAATTAATATTTTAGCAGATTTTAATGTTACAAAATTTATAATATGTTTTTTCAAAATTAGAAAAGTAATACCTAAAAGAGGTTATTATTCAGAACAAACAAAAAGCTATCACCTACTTATAATATGTTTTAAATAGAATCATTCATTCAATAAATATGTGTGCCAGGAACCATTATACCTGTGAATAAAACAGACAAATCTCTCTGGAGATTATTTCCCAGGTACTTGTTCTTAATGTTGGATATTGAGATGGTCATCCCAGGATCTTTGCACTCATCATTTGCACAGTCTGCTAAATAAACAACTCTTCCAGACATCTACAGCTTTTGCTCTCTCACCTCCTGGCGTTCAAACACCATCCTCTCATCTTCTCAGTGGGGCGTTTCCTGGCCACTCTATCTAAAACAGACAGCATCACTCCTCATGAGCATTTCTTCACCCCCCCCCCTGTTTTATTTTTCTCCGTGGCATTTACTACCATCTAAAAAATATGTATTTTACTTTTTATTTGTCTGTCTCCCCCTACAAACGTACCAACCTTAATGAGGAATGTTTATCTTTCTGTTTGTTGTTATAACCCCTGCACCTAGAAAAACTCAATAGCAATACAGGTCCCAGGCATGCAGACAGTGGTCTCTAAGTGTTATTTCCCACTAAGCAGAACCAGGGGTCCTTAGAGAAACGGCTGTTTCCAGATTTGGGCAGAAATTGCATACGATGATCCTGGAAGAGCTTGTCATACCAGGTAGCAAAAAACAAACAAACAAACAAACAAACAACTATTACAAATTACCAAAGTCATGTCAAAAGGACTCAAAATACAATACAAATTAGCTCGCTGTGGCCGAAGAGGGGGCAGTTTGAGACCCAGTAAGAAAATAACTGGAATACACTGAACATATCAAATATGTTTCAATCAATGACTCCATAATGATAAAAAGCAGTAAGCATACAAGTAAACAAACAAACCAAATACAGTTCACAGTGGAAGATGCTAGGCGAACAAGAGAGACATGTATAAAGATTTTCCAAAGGAACTATCCCTCAGAGTAACCAAATGCCAGGAGAGGAGTATTTTTTCGTCACAGAAGCATTCCTGATAGATTGAGAAGGAGCCCCTAATGAATTAATGAAGCCACGCACTGACCACCAATAGCAGCTAACTCACAAAAAGAGAGACAAGCAGGCATTAATGTGCCAAGTATATATCATCCATGAAGCAATTTTGCAAAAAAATATTACGCCCGACTCTGATCAAGCCCTAGATCTAACCATGAATTTACAGGAAATATATGGGGCTGGGACCCAGGTTCTACCACACAGGGATGTAATAAATGCAGAGTATCACAAGTTCTCTGAGGCAAATATAGAAGTCTCTAACAAAAAGTCATAAGGGGGTGGGGAGTCGATGGAAGGGAACCTAAATTAAAAAGAGACTTTAGAGACACCAAGAATTGTAACTTATGGTCCTTACTTGAAACCTAGTTCAAATAAACTTTAATTTATAAGACAGCCTAGAAAATGTGAATATCAACATGGTATTTTATTATATTAAGGGATTATGTTAATTTTTTATATAAAATGGCATCAGTGGTTATAATCAGAGTAGTTATATATTCTAGAAGAGTCTCTTTTAAAGCCACAGATTGAAACATTCACAGATGATATGAGATTTGGAATTTGCTTCAAAATAATGGAAGGTGCAGGTTATTAATGAAATGAGATTGGCCATGAAATGACAACTGTTGAATCTGAGTCATGAGCACAAGGGGGTTCACTACACGCTTCCACACTTCTCTTTCAGATATGTTTGAAATTTTCCAAATTACAGTTCCCATATTAAATTTAAACTGTAAAAATTTTTACAACTATTTTATTGGCATGCAATAAATTACAAGAGACAATATTTAAAAGCTTGTTAAAAGAAAAACATATTGGAGATGAATGCATTGAAGCCTCTATCTGCCAACTGTACTCCAAGGAGCAAAGGGGGTTGGTTTGGGCTTTGGCAGGTCCTGTCCTTTCTGATTTTGTAAGGTGGAGGCCAGCACAAAAAGTCTCCATATAAATGTTGTAGTATCGGAAACTTAATAGACAAACAGGGGTTCCACTAAGAAGTTCAATTTGGGAGAGGAGAGAGGTTGCGGGGAGAGAATTGAGAGATCAGTTAGGCTGATTGTTCTGTAAACTCAGGCCTTTTCTTTTCTTTTCTTTTTTTTTAAATCCTTTTTCTAAGGATGTCTCAGGATCCAGGTAATAAGAGCAACAAAAAACACAGAGATGAGTAAGATACAAATAAAGGCTGAACTCAAACAGGGAAAAGAACATGATCATAAATCTCTCCCCACTCCTTTACTGCCAAGAAATCTTATCTCGCAGAAACGAAATTTCCTACTGCAAACAGCTAAAGGTTTAAAAGGTGTGTGTTAGTGTTCTCGGGCAACAATCTTGTGACATTTTTCAAATACTCTTGACTTGTCCCAAAATGTTAGTTATGTTTTTTTCATTCGGGCTTCTCCTGCAACCTAAATAGTCAGTTCTTTATCGCTGCCCACTTTGACAAATTAGTCTGTGCAACACAATTTCCAAATTATCTTTAGCAGCCAACACAGCCCATAAATCCAAATCATTGTGCTGGTTGTTAGGATTTCATTTCATGCTCGCATTCACAAACATTTAAGCTTTCAACCTTTGCTGTTGGGCATTAATCTTGGCATTAATCAAGAGATTAAGTACGCTGAATTTAAACTCAAGGTTAATAGCATGCTCAGCCAATATTAGTTTTACATATTGCCAAGGGAGAACAGAAAGAGGAAAAGACCTTCATGCCCATTGTTCATGACATATAGAAACGGACTGACGAGTAAGGTATGAAATTGTTTCTTTTGTTCCTTTATGAAGGAGTCACACACACATGCATGCATTCTCACTCATCCAGGCCAAACTGGCATTTGAAGCAACAGCCTGTACACATCCTAAGACCTAGCAATCAATCACTGAGCAATTTGATTATGTCGGAGCAACTATACTTGCAATGGCAATGGAAGCGCTTTAAAAAAAAAAACAGCACAAACAATTTAAGAAGTCTGGAAACGTATGGTGGTTGCCAGTTGCTAGAATAATTGTGTACACAGAAAAAAAAGTCTGAGTGTCAAATACATCAGCATCATCTATCAATATAATATCAATAGGGATAAAAAAAAATCATTCTAAATTTCATAAAAGCTGAAAGCAGTAAAAGGATGTGCAGAGGGCTAAGTTAATATACCTGGAGCAATGGCAGAGTAATTACTTTCCAGGCCTGCTCTGCATAACGGGAGTAGTTACGTGGCTCACAGAAACAGATACAGAAAATGAACTGCCCGATGATCTGGAAATGCCAGGCAGCCTTATTCATTCACTCCCACCACTTGGAATGACCAAGCACCTAGTTTTCATGAGCTGTATCTTTCGGAGAATTGGTGCTGTTTCTTTTGGGGGTGGGGGATAAGATATCAAAACTGTGACTATTTGAAAACTAGCAATGAAGACACAGTCACGGAAACGAAGAACATGAGAGCAAAATTTGAAACGCAGGTGGACTTGAGCAGAGAACTGAATGTAAAATCAATGGCAACAAATCACCTAGCTGAGCAGAGTTCAGTCCTCCTTTGACATGAAGGAGCAGCAGCAATGAGAAGTGCAGAAGCGCTCATCAACTTAACCCTTCAGAGCCACTATGACTGACTTTCTCTTACTCAGAGTTGGAGAGAGGTTTAAATGACATTGTGTATTTGAGGTGTCTGGCCTACAGTGGAGCTAAATAATGTTTCATTCTTCTCGTGTTGTCTGCCACCCAACAAGGGCAAGGACTGGACTTTTATTACCACATCCAGTCCCTAATACAGCATTGCATAACAAGCACCTGTGGGGAAATGGCTTTACTTCCTGGAATTTACCAGAAGTGATTTGTAGGCTACAAATTAGTGAGGTAGAAGTGGAAGTTTATAATCCCATAATTCAGTGAACACTGGCACACTGGGACCCCAGAGAAAAGAAAAATGAAGGAGGAGGGCCATCTCCTCAGACAGCTCTACTTCTAAACGCCCCAGTTCAACTGGTGACTGACTAAATTTTATTTCATGTCCTTTTTTATATCTGTCAAAGCTCTGAAGTTAAACACAGAAGGAAACAAGAACTGTTTTTTTCAATAAGGATTACGAAAAGAATGAAAGTCACTGGTACACTTGTTGAACAAGTATATACATCAAATGAAGATATCTCAAACATTTTTGTAATTTCAAGAGAAATCAGGCAAATGATACAAGTTGAACAAAAAAGGAAAGTTTCAAGAAATCAAGAGAAAAAAAAAATGACAAAAAACACCACCACAAAGCCACAGATGTTGTCCAGGATTTTAAAAATACTAGAATGGAACTGACTTAAGAAAACATCTCTAATAATTTCACATTCACAAAGGCAGGGGTGCATGGCTGTTCCACAGATCCAGCTCACAATCTGAATCAAACAGAAGTGTCCTATCCAGAGGAAAGAAGCCAAAGGAAACAGATGAATTTCTACATTACCAGAAGTCAAGGGATCTAAAATTAAATTAGATTGCTGAATAAGAACCATAATTGATTCTAATTCTAAAATACTCAAGGTTCCACATAAAACATCGTAGGCAAGTGACATCCCACAGCTGTCCTCAAAAAACAGCAACATAATAAAACAAAGAAGTGCCCTGGCTGGTGTGGCTCAGGGCACTGGGTGACCTCTTGCAAACCAAAAGGTCACGGGTTCAATTTCGGGTCAGGGTGCATGACTGGGTTGCGGACCAGGTCCCAGGTAGGGGGTTTGTGAGAGGCAACTAATCGATGTTTCTCTCTCACATTGATGTTTCTCTCCTTCTCTTTGTCCCTATCTTTTAAAATAAATAAAATCTTTTCAAAAGAAAAACAGAAGTATCAGTTAGGTTTCTTGAGTATCATCTATCTGCCGGGCTCTACTCCAAGCACGTTCCCATATATAATCAGGAATCCACAAGGTAGGATCCTTTTCAAATAAACAAACAAAATTAAAACTATCATTTTACAAAGGAAGAACCTGAGACACAAAGAGGGAAAGAAACTTTTCCAAAAGCACAGAATTTAGAAGGCATCAGGAACACAAGCTGCAGTTAGGTCTGGGGCTCCCCAAGTCAATACTTTCTACCGAAATGGTCATATTGGTGAAATTGTCCTCTTAACTCTTTTAGGTTGTCTATTCGGGTGATATGATAAAGTGGAAATTTTTTAAAAGGCAAGAGTTTCAAAGTTATTTTTCAAATTAACACTAAAAAAGAGTTCCTAGTGGTCTCCCCAGAAGAATTATCTCCACTCTCCTGGTTCAATCGCTTGCATCCACTCTTCCTCTCCCATTATTCTCCTAAGATAATGAATGCATAGCATGGTGCCAAGAAAATGAGTTCTCAGTAATTGTTGACAATCAATGAATATAATAGCTGTGCAGTAAGTGCTCACCGAACTGAATTCAACTGAACAAAAAGAAAATCCGGATCAGCTGCATAAACAGAGATTGGAATTGGCTAATGAAGAACCATTCCATACCTCAGGAAGAGGAAAAAAAAATGGTTAAAGGTTCTGAAAGGAAATACCCAGGTTCCAATATTAAGTAGATATGATCCATCATGTCTTTATACAGCCCAGTCTGTCCCACGTCCTCTCAATTTACCTTCCCCAGAATCTCACTTTCCTGTCAACTTAGCTACATCCTTCCTTCATATGAGTGGAAGTAGGGTGGCTGTTACAGGGAAAGGGAACGAAGGCACAAATAATCACAGCCCCTTGCCACCTGGGCCATTCTCCCATGGGGAGAAGGGCTGGCATGGGAATATACAGTCCTCCACCTTTACCTCAGCAGCCCGCCCCAACATGCCAACTCTCAGGAAGGCGTGAAATTAGCTCAGCTTGTCAATCAGGGAGCACAGTTGGACTCTGGCTAGACTCTATCCAAGGGAAGGGGAAGAAAACTTTTGAAAATTAAAGCAAATGAAGAATCTTTTCCTCAGGGTAGGCAAGGTGCTTCTAATGACTGCTCACTGGAGAGAGGGTGTGTCCATGGTCTGAGGCCTTCCTCCTCTGGAGAAGGACATGGGAAGATGGGCCACCTGCAACCTAAGCTGGACGCACCCACAATAAATGCCTCAGCATCAATTTGCCAGCAGCCTGCAAATGAGGAGCATCACACCCCCAATTCTCCATGCTTTTAATTCCCAAGAGGCATTTTAACTGTCATTAGCTCAGAGGGTTCCCATGATGCCCTGGGGAGGCCACAGGGCACCTGTACAAAAAAAGTCTGATTTGGTCTTATAGAGGCAAGAGAAGTAAAGGTGTAGGAGAGGGACAAACCCACAGAATCCAGGGCCACATGGCTAAAGCTGTCCCTTTCACCTTTATGACATAGAGAAGAGGCCCTTGAGTCCCACAAGAAAAACTGGGAAAACCATTTCATTCAGCCTCGTAATGGAGGCATTCTCCTCCTGCGTGGCAGCACCAGGGAGATGTTATTCACTGTTGGTCAAAGGACAACTGCACATAAAACTGGGGCAAAGAATAAAAAATAAATGGCAGCCAAGAGCCTGCCAAGTGCACATCCTCTGAAATTAGCCAGCACCCACTTCCATGAAGGGTGGATGGGGAGGCCAGCGAGTTTTGATTTCCTACACAGCTCTTCCTCTGTGCCTTGCCTGGGATAAAGTCTTAAATCTATTCCACCTGCTCAATTTTCCTAACGACGACATGAGATCATTAAAGCTTGTGGCCTGAAAATGCTCTGTAACCCCTTAACAAAAACAAAACCACAACAACCAAACAAAAAAAGCTGCCATTTAAATTCAAGGGTACAAAAAATCGCCCTCAGATTAAAAGGGAAAAAAAGGGTGCTCTGGACAGGTGGCTCAGTTGGTTGAAGCATCACCCCCTTACACCAAAAGGTTGTGGGTTTAATCCCCAGTCAGGGTGTGTATGGGAGGCAACTGATCTGAGGCAACTGATGGATGTTCCTCTCACACTTATGGTTCCCCCCGCCCACTGTTTCTCTCTCTTTACCTCTTCCTCTCTCTCTACAAATCAATAAACATATCCTCAGGTGAAGATTAAAAAAAAAGATTTAAATTAAAAAGAGAAAAAGAGGTAAAAGTAATTAACTCATTTTGTAAGTAAATAGCTAACTCAGCCAATAAGCACATGAAAAGATGCTCAAGCATCACTAATTATTAAGGAAATGCAAATTGCAACAAGGAGAAACCACCTGACCGCCCCCCCCCCTTAAGATGGCTACTACCAAACAAACAAAAAAACCCAGAGAACAACAAGCGCTGACAAGGACATGCAGAAACTGGGACCCTTGTGTCCTGTTGGTGGTAATGTAAAATGGTACAACCACTTCAGAAAAGTTTGGAGGTTCTTCAAAAAAAAAAAAAAATTACCATATGATCCAGCCATTCCACTTCTAGATACTCAAAAGAATTGAAAGCAGGGTCTCAAAGAGCTACGTGCACACCCATGTTCACAGCAGCATTATTCGCAATAGCTAAAATGTGGAAGCAATCCAGTGTCCAACAATAGAGGAATGGATAAGTAAAATGCTGTAAATAATAATGTAATACAAACAAAAAATATAATACAACAAAATATTGTTCAACCTTAAAAAAGAAGGAAATTCTGACACAGCTACAACATGGATAAACCTTGAGAACGTTATGCTAAGTGAAATAAGCCAATCGCATAAAGACAAATACTGTACAATTTCACTTATATGAGTACTTGGAGTACTTGGAGTTATGGTTATAGAGAGCAAAAGGAGAATGGTGGTTGCCAGGGGCTGGAAGAAGAAGGGAAGAGAAAGTTCTTGTTTAATGGGCAGTTCCACATAGGTAAGATGGAGGGTTCTGGAGATGGATGGATGGTGGTGATTGGTGTGCAGCAAAGTGAATATATTCAATGTACACTCAATGATTTAGAATGCTATAGGGACTTTATTGTATTTTTTTTAATAAGGGGAAAAAATTAGCTACGCCTGTTTTTCTCTCAAATTAAAAAAAAAAATCATCCTACTTGGGGGCAGAGAAGAGTAATGAAGAAGGAAATCACAGGTTTACCATATAAAAACAATATATGTTTTCAAACTCTTGAATTCTAGACTTGACCGCAAAACCTACTAACCACACACATCCACCCTTCCCAGGCTACTCACCTCACTGAGGTAAATAAAAAAAGAGCAGGTGGACCCATCCACTCCATAGTCTGCGTAGCAGGGATCCGAGCGCCACATATCTTTCATCCACTGAAACAACAAGGGCCGGGTAAGAAAATCTCCGAACAGCCTGTTCTTGGTGGCCCTGCCCATCCGCTGACAGACGGGAAGAGGACACGTGCGTGGCTCGAGCTGAGGCCTAAGCTCAGTCACCCGGCTGTGGTCAGGATGACGGACTCAGCTCCTGCGTGGTCCCCAGACACACACTGGCTTGAGCTGGGCCTGGGCAGATGCACTCGGAGCAGAGAGGTCACGGGACACATCAGCCAGTGGAGCCCAGGAGAGGCAATAGCCAGGAGAGGTTTATCATGAGCGAGTGCCTAATGGGACCCTTGCGTCAAACCGCCCCAACCCTCCCCAGAAAGATGGCTTCACCGGTAGCAGCAGCACAGCGCCAGGAAGAGAGTACATGAATGGGTGCAGCGGTCCCAAACAGAGACCATGGGAATGTTTGCTGGGTTTGGTCTCACCATCCTAACTGTACTCCTGAACCAAAACTTTTCTCTGGGAACTACTGAACAGGGGAGCGGTCTCCCCAAAGACAGGCCATATAAATAAGACTTTTTTTTTTTTTAAATGTTAAGACTGGAAAAGTGGCCAAGTGTCTCTGGGTATTCAACTGCAAATGCAAATGTGACATCTAAATGACAATCTGGAAACCCCACAGCCGGGCCTAGGGACTGAGAGAGAGAAGCTGGACACTAAATAATGGCAGCCCCTTGTCACTGGCCCTTGAGAGATCACCCGCTGGAGGCTGGGAACGCAAGGGAGAGGCGGCAGCAAAGACACAGCAGGCGCCCGAGACGGTCCAGGCTCTTTCAGCCGGACCAGTCAGAGCCACTGCTGGCGGACCCCACCGAGTTGGCAGCAGCAGAGGAGGGTTGTCATGGCCACAGCCCCACACAGGCAGGATTGAAACAACCCTTAAATGACTCCCTTAAAGGGCTCGTTCACCCTTTAACGAAGGGTGTGTTAGCCCAGGATGAGGGTGATGGAAATGCGTACTCATCACGTTGGCCTTACCTTGATTTTCCCCTCACAGTGAGGATAGCCATCCATAGGAGGCAATACACATTTTTCTTGAGCTCCATTAATGATATCTGTGAAGGATGAAAAAGAACAAAGGATACATGAAGTTTATGAAACACAGCCTAACGTCCTTGTAAGCAACGGGAAGGAAGAAAACCCGAAAGGAGAGGTCACAGTGGTAGGTGCTCTGACCTGTGCAACCCCTCCGGCCAGCAACAGGTCTGACTGATGTACAGGGAACACAGCCCACCTGCAGGATGACCAGTGACCTATGATGTGTGTGGCCCAGCTTGAACGGGCGAGCTACATCAACCAGAGCGGTTGTTTGGAAATCTACAACCAAAGAAGTTAGGGAACAGGAAACAGAGCCACAGGATTAGGAGGGCCCGCAGGCTGGCGGGGACAATGCCAGGCCATGCTGACAAGCTGAGGTCACGAGCAGCCTTATGAAGACATGTGCTAGAGCTGAGGCAGCCGATAGGAGAGGCGACAAACGGAGTTAGCACGCGGAGAAGCAGAAAGCCATTAGGTGCGCCTGTGAGGTAGAGCCTCTTACGGACCCAGTTCTTAAATTTCCTTGAAGATCTCCTTACTGCTGTAAGTGTTTCCTCACTCTAAGCTCCCTTTCAACTAGCCAGCTCAAGTGGGCTCCTGTTCCTTGTAACTACAGAGTCAAACTAAAAAGAATACCTTTAAGAAGCTTTTGGGTCAGTGGTGAATAGCAGATGAATAATTAAACAACTGAGTAGCAGTGTGATTGACATCGTGTTCGGGAGGGGCAATGGAAGGAGGCCCGTCCCACCCTCTAAGGGTCACAGAAGGCCTCACTCTTGAGTCCGGCTACATGTTAGCTGAGATGCGAAGGTGAGGTAGGAGTGAGCCAGGTAGAAGGACAAGGTAGAGCTGGTGTTCAGGAACTAAGGTGGCCCCAAAGGCAGGGACCGGCTCTGACTGCAATGACATTGTGAGGTGCTGAGAGGCCGGGCAGGAAAAGCAGGCAGGGCCCAAGCCGGGAGGGCCTCGGGCGCCAAGAGAAAGCCCCTGGTCCTCCTGCCGCAGGTGCGGCAGAGCCCGGAAAGGTTTCAAGGAGGGAATGGTTACGATCAGGTTTTCGTTTAGGGATAACCATTTTAGCTGCGTGTTAGGACAACCCTAAACCTGCAGGTTTCTCTTTTGGGACCTACTATATTTTCCAGACCTGCTTGGAAAACATTACCCTTGCTTACTGCCGACAGTCTTCTATCTATAAAGAGTACTAATGAGGAATCAGATCCCAAACCACAATATCATTTGACAGTGGTATTTAAGTGATGTCGATCGGGCTAAAAGAGAGGTTAGTGCTAAGGTGGGGTGGGGGTCGGGGGTGAGGGGGAGTGGTGTCAGCTGTGCCTTTCCCTTGAAAACCAGTTCTTTTGCTAGTCTGAAACAGAGATTTTTTTTGACTTCTTGATTCAGTGTTTTCTACTTGCTAAGGATAACTACAGCAATAAATTAATATCTTCCTTATCACAGATTGGAGGCAGTGCCCTTTAACAGTTATCAGGGAACATACTTATCTCATCAAAGCCTCTACTTCCCCACCTACAGAATGGGAATAACTACACCTCTTTTTCATCCAGCTGTTATTTAACAGGTTAATACTTATAAAAATTCTGGCACTCCTAACAACTGATAACACCAAACAGAGCAGATGCTTAAAGCTGGCATTTGTTATGTAATTCGACACGACTTTCAGTCACTATACCCAAGAAGGTAATATTTCAAAGGTATAGCCGCTTCTGAAAACACATTCTCTCTCTCACTTACGTGTAACGCAATGACCAGCTCTGGAATCCATCTATCAAATGTTCTGCCTCACCAACAAATACAGATGCTTTTCAATGACTCTGACTCCTACCACTATTTTTAATTCGATTTTGCTTGACAACATTTACCAGGCAAATAAGAAGCAGCAGAGGCTCTAAGAAATTAGATTGAGTCAAAAACAGCTGGGAGTTGGGGCAATCAAACATTTAAGGAGATGCTTAGGGTGAAATGCCTCCCTTTCTTCGCACAGTATTCCAGTTCCAGATGTTCAGGGCCGGAAGTCATCAAAACCAGGAACTACCGAGTTGAAGGTGTAATGTGTGGGGCGAACAGAAATTATCAGGTGGTAAAATAAACTAACAGGTCCATGAAAGTCTGCAAGCAAAGCCTGGCTGCTGACAGTGTGGGTCCTCTTCGCCAGGTATTTTAAGGAATAAAAATGTCATGTCAAGAGTCGGCAAACATTGACTGTAAAGGACTGGATGGTAAATATTTGAGGCTCGGCAGGCCGCATAGTCTCTGCCACAACCACCTACTCTGGTTTGTACTGAGAATGCAGCCACAGACAACCGGGAGGAGAATGGACATGGCCGTGTTCCAATAAAACTTTATTTACAAAAACAGGCACAGACGCCCCCCCTCCCCGCCCCATATCTGCTATGCTAGGAGAGTTCCAAAATGGGGAGCCTCGTTTCTGCTAAGACCTGTTGAAATGACTTTTTAAAGAACACCTGCAGGCATCCTCTGCCAGGAATGCCCTTCCTGTCACCCCCTTCTGCCTTCCGCTCTTTGTCCACTCAGCAAAGCTCCTCTGTAAGACCCCACTCAAGCCCCACCTCCAGAAGAAACAGTCCTAGTCTTTCCTCCCCACACCCAATCAGCATTTAGGCTGCCCTGGCTGTGAACAACCATGCTATTTTTCTTTTTTTCCTTTGTCCATCTTGCCTCCCAAGCCTTGAAGACTTTATGAGAAGGTGATGTCTTTCTGTTCCATGACCTGGCGCTCGGTAAGCACTGTGTTACTGAATGGCGCGTGCGCGTTCCCCGGGCACTCTGGGCCTGCCTCCTTGCTCGGGGGAGGGGCGCTAGGCTGAGCCCAGAACCCCAGTAGGCTAGGCTTTTTACTACTCCTCCAACTGGCAGTCTGTCAACTAATCCAACAGGGTCTCCTCTGCAATTCCGTTTTCTTATGATGAATTTTCTATTCAGTTACACAGTGATAGGGATGAATACACAATGAATTCCAATAGCTCAGTTTACTGGCTCGAGGCTCTGGGGCAGGGGAGACTGGTGAAAGAATCAGGCGGTTCCAGCAGCCTTCCCAGCGTGGGACTGGGCTGCTCCGAATCCTAGCACCAGTGACATGGTAAGAGCCCCCCATCACCTCACAGCTCTGGGAGTTTCAGCTCCTCTCAGAGGACTGCTCCCCATTTTGTTTTCATTACAATGAGAAAGACTCAAAACATCATGTTTTTATTAGTTGATATCCACAGGACACTTTCCTACCTGTGGAAGAGCCTCCAATTTAAGTCTGGCTGAAAACCAAAACTTCAGGTTAATGTTACTGCTTTCCAGGGGAGATTTAGCTTACTGTACACAAGGCCCCTTCAAAAGGAGGAGACGGGATTCTGCCAAGATATGTTAGTAGGGTCATCTCCCTGCTATTCACCCCATGCTCTCCAGCACCTCATTTTTTTAAATGGGGAAAGGACAAGGGGAAAAAACATGTCAGTGTAAGCAATGAAGCTCAGCTCTTACTGCTGCCCAGGGTCCAGTTCCCGCCCTTGCTCTCACACACCAGCCCACGCTGCGTCTTTCGCCGAAGACCTCACTTCTTACTGATTCTGTGGTATGGTCGACCAGGCATCACGCGGAAGGCAGACAACCCAGGTGGGAAAAGCCTATTTCATCAGCCACCAGGACTCACACAATGTAGGAGGGGCTCCAATGCTGCGTTTAATCTAAGAGAACACTGTCCCTGTTTCCAAGAATGCTCATCTCTGGAAGGACGCGGACAGTAGGAGCAGAAGCAGCCACAGGTGTCATAAACACACCCAGGGCGGGCTGCTCCTGTCACGTGTGGAGCCGGGTTCTCCCCGCAGTCCTAACATGCGAACATAGATTAAACACATGTACACGGAAGCCACAGAGACAGAGATATGGAACCACACACACACTTTTTTCACTTGTGCTTTCCTGAGGAAGGAAGGAAAGTCAGGAGAGAGGAGGGCAGGGAGGGCAGAAGTGATGATGGCTCAGAGGGACAGTGAGACCAGAAAGAGGGTGACACAGGAAACGGAGGTGAGTGATGACTACCTCCCTTGATACATTAGCTGCTTTTCTAAAGTGCTGCCGCATACATGGCCGCGGTGCACACTAACCATATCCTCCTGAGAAAGGAAGACAGCTGACTATCTTATAGTTTGAAAAAAAGAAACTCTAAAATCCTCGGTGTCTACTTCCAAATTCAGCCTGCAGTCACGTGGAACATCTCTCAACAGTCTGCTGTTTGTCATGTGCTGAAATGTCAAAGCTGTACCCTTGAAAGGCAGGCTCTGTACCCACAAGGAGCTCACCGTGATGTGGGGTGTGGGGGAAGTGGGGCCACATACAACAGAGCGAGGCACCTGTCAGCAGAGCCCCTCCCTGAGCACAGCGCTACCGGAAGGTGGGACAGCCCAGTGCCCAACACAGCTCCTGGCCCAATGGCAATTCCATAGTATATTTTTTAAACAAACAAATGAATGAACAAATGTAACAAAAGGAATGAAGAGCTTAAGCCTAGAGAAGTGAGGAGGGGAAAAATCGTCACAGAGGAAAGGAGCAGGAATTCCTCATTCAGAATCAGTGAACCAGGAATTCAAAGTTCTAGACCACACACTAAACACGACTGAAGGAACTAGGTTTCAACATCAAGGAATGGGGTCGAGGGTAGTGAAGCAGGAGTCATTTCTGATGCAAGGAAAGGGAAAGTGGTTTATCTCCTGTGTATTACTGGCATTCACAACCTGTCGGTATTTAAAAGTAGAGGCTTATGGTTTTGCAAGATATGATCTTAATGATTAATATGTGTCTAATTTGCTGGCATCTCTGGGCCACACTGGAAGAAGGAGAGTAGTCTTGGGCCACACATTAAATACATTGCAACACATAATCACAAAAAAAATCTCATAATGTTTTAAGTAAATTCACGGTTTTGTGTTGGGCCGCCTGTGACCTGCGGGTTACGTGTTGGACGCCCCGTATGTATTCACAAAACAAATACAAGATCCACTGGGTACCATAAAAGGGTGCTTTATCTTTTATCTTTTATGTTTTTTAACATATCATCAACTATTAATATGCAACATCATGAAACACTCAGCTACTACAAACTTATTTAAAATTAATGATAAACATACCTCACTGCTGAACTAAAAAGATCAGAAATATGTTTATAAAAAGAGGCTCAAACAAAACCAGGCCAGCAGTCAGGTGTTACCTGTAATCCCCATTTTATCAAGAGAGAGAAGAAGCAGGTGTTTGTAAGCGAGCCCCACGCGGAAGACAGCTACTTCAAAGTGAAATTTCACTCTACCAAGACAGCCGCCGTTGTCAAGGCTCATTTTTCTGTACATTAATTAGAGCAAAGATAACAAGTGTTTGAAATGGCACTTCTTTTTAAGAACTTGTAGAACGTGGTTCCCTTAATTTTTTATTTAGAACTGGCCAGGCACCTGATAGGTTAAGGGTGTCTCTGCTTTGCCATTTTAAACGGCAGGGGCAGGGGCGACGGAAGTAGGTTAAAAAGGCCCTCAGAAAGCTCAAAAAAATGACCATCTGTCTGCCCCAGGTAGTTTTAGGCAATTGAGTTCAGTTTCCTCATCCAGTTCCTTTGCCAATAGCTAAGATAGCCATCTTCATGAATGAAGGCTCAATTCAGCCCAAAGGTACCCTACACATATCTCCTCTCAAAAGATAAAGGGTCCCCAGTGATTCGGTTCTGCGTGTTGGACAAGGCAGTATTTCTCCTGCAACAGTTGAGAGGAACACGCGGCCTCAGTTATCAGATGGTCCCTTAGCGCGCCCACAGGAGCACGCCACGGTGCCGGGCTGTCTGTGCCAGCCAAGAACTGACTCAGTCGCTGCCCTCAGCCTGGGGACCAAGCTCCTGCCAGAACCTCCATCACTAGCCTTGCACCAGGAGTTAACAGCAATAAGTCGGACAGAAATCAGCCACAGTGAAATATAATCTCCCATTAAAAATGACGTCACCAGTCATTCTCAGCTTGGCCAATATTCACTTAGGGCCACTTTACTTCGGCATTATGAAAAAAGTGATTTAATTTCTATAACTGAGTCAAGTACACATATCCCAGCGCCAGGGCCCATCAAAGGAGCTGGGAGTCACATCCTGCAATGGGCAAGAACCACTCACAGGCCCCCAAGGATGCATGCCAGGCACCTTGAAAAGAGCTGTTTACATTTCATTGTTTTTGTTTTATTTTTAACCTAAGAAGCTGGGAATGCAACCATTGTACCAAAAAATTTTAAAGCTGCAAGGGACCATACACTTTTCCTGATTCATAAAATCAGGGCTTAGAGAGATGAAATGCCTTGCTCATTCACTGATTGAACAAAATTCATTAAGCACCTCGCATGTACAAAGCATTCGACATGTTAAAACCAAGCCTCTGTCTTCTGAGTCAAGATGATTTCCACTCCATTGTTTCTAGGTATTTAAAAGCACACCACTGCCATCACCATCACCTTCATGTGCCACACTGGAACCCTAACAGGTCAACAATGAAAAATAAAACGACTGGCTCTCACTCCTCTCTAAATAAGCATCTCCAAGGGCCTCACGCACTTGCTAAAAACCTGGAGCTGCAGTACTGCCCATGTACGAACACTGTGGTCATAAAGGATGTCAACAAGAAAGTCACATTCAATATGCACAGTTCCACAATTACGCACAACTTTTCGAGAACGGAACTGACGTAGAAAAAGGATGAAGTTGTGAGGATTGCCACAAACACACTGCCAAGGATAGCCAAGGTCATAAAATTTCAAATCACAGTAATAGTCAAATAACCCTAGATTATTTATGCTGTCCTTTGTCACACCCTCTGTCACTTATTTATCATTTTGCAGGATCCTGGAAACAAACACACAAACAAATAAATAAATAAATGGCAGAGGGTATGATAAAGGACAGCATAAATAATCTAATATTAATATGCCAGCATTAATAAGGTTTTTACTTTTGTTGGTAAAACAGAATTAAAAAGGAGGGCCCAGGATTAAGATTCTCAGTAGAAGGGGCGGAGTTTGTACGTACGGTGAATACACACAGACCACCCCTCCAACCTGAGAATCCCCAGGCACTGCCATTAATAAAAGCATGTGAGAGTCCCAGGAATGTTCAGGCAGAAAAGGCTAGTCATCTCACATCTAGACACAAAACTGTGTAGCGGGCAGAGAAAGGTTTGGGGTTAAATACCTGCTACTGACATGAAAAAATAAAAAAAGCTCACCATCCTTGGTCATCAGGGGAATGTAAATCAAAACGATAATGAGATACAACTTCACCCACTGAAAGGGCTATAATAAAAAATTCAGGTAACGACAAGCCCTGGCAATGATGTGGAAAAATCAGAACCTTCAAGCACCGCTGGTAGGAATATTAAATGTTGCAGCTATTCTTTAAAACAAGTTAGTATTTCTTTAAAAATTTACAGAGTTACCTACCATTTGACCCAGCAATTCAGATCCTAGGTACATACTTAAGAAAATACAAAACTATACCGGCATGAAAGTTCACAGCAGCATCATTCATGAGGGCCAAAAGTTGAACAATGGAAACAAACCAAAAGTTCATAAACGGATGAAAAGACAAAATGTGGTTTATACATACAATAGAAATTATTCAGCCATTAAAAAGGAATGAGGTAGTGATTTGTGCTATAGCACGGATAAGCCTTGAAAAAATTAAGAGAAAGAAGGCACTAACAAGACCACATATTACATGAAATGCCCAGGACAGGCACCGAGAGAGACAGAAAGTAGATTAGTGGTTCTGTAGGACTAGGGAAAAGGGAGGTTGGCAGGAGGGTAATGATGCTTAATAGGTATTGAATTTCTTTTTGAGGCGATGAAAATGTTCTGAGATTGATTGTGGCAATGGTTGCACACTGTGTGAACACACATAAAGCTACTGAACTGTACACTTTGGATGAATGAGCTGTATTATATGCAAATTATATCTCAATAAAGCCGTATTAAAACAAAAAACAAAAAAACCTGTCACAGATTCATTCAACAAATACTGCTGCATCTAAATGAGCATCTGCAAATAGTGTGTGGATAAAATAGGAGAAGGGAATTAAGAGATACAAACTTCCAGTTATAAAATAAAAAAGTCATGGAGGTACAATATACAGCATACAGAATACAGTCGGTAATACTGTCGTAACTTTCCATGGTGACAGATGGTAACCAGCCTTGTGCATTTCATGACGTACATCATCGCTATGATGTACACTGAAAACTTACAGGGTATCCAGTTAGGATGAACAGGCCTACGAGCCACTAAACAGGGAGAATGCTAATTTTATACACCACCAGCAAAAAAAAGGTTCACCAGTGCCACATTTTCAGAAAATATGTATACATATATATTTCTGTATATGGTATTTTAAAAAATAACACACAGTACTGACAAATTCACATGCATCCTCAGTTGTCAATTTAGATTTAAGAAGAAATACTGAGAAGCAGGTGGCAGGTGTAATTCACGATTACACCTGCAAAACTACATCATATTCTCAAGTTAGGAGCCTAAGGCAATTTTGACACCTGCTCTTCTCCAGTAAACAAGGGAGGGCACAGCCTTTCCTGACATCCTCTCCCCTCACTTGCGGTCAGTCTCCTAGGAGAGGGAAAGACGCATCACGTGGTTCTCCGACTGTGACAGCACCGTGCCTTGGTACGTGGGGCACACCCATCTTTCTTCTCCCCTCAAACAGTAAGTGGCTCAGTTTTTCTTCTACAACACAGGTGAGCTGAGCACAGCTCACAAAGTTTTGACTGTTCTTACTGAACTGTCAGAGATGCTTGGAGTTTGAATTTTGTTAAGGAAACTGGAGAAATATATACAGTTTGTGTGTGTGTGTGTATGTGTGTTTTAGTGTTTGCAGTTCTTTCTTGAAACTGA
This sequence comes from Mormoops blainvillei, assembly GCA_004026545.1. Classification (NCBI taxonomy): domain Eukaryota; kingdom Metazoa; phylum Chordata; class Mammalia; order Chiroptera; family Mormoopidae; genus Mormoops; species Mormoops blainvillei. The sequence goes on along the minus strand of PVJD01001897.1, from coordinate 63,151 downwards.
AGAAGAAAATAAAGAAATACAGAATTAATAACTATAGAAGGCAGACTATATCCCTAAGCTATTTGCATTGTACAAACTGACAAAAATAGGTGTTTCCCTACAGGGCCCCTTTGCTGAATCACTTGTTACAGCTTTTATACAGCTGCTGGTAAAAGACAGAGATTCTAACTGGCTACCCAGACACCTTCTGGCAGGGAGGAAGTGCTTTGATTATTCTTTTAATGGAGATCAGATAAATTTTTGTTTTCACTCTCTCGTATGAACTGTTTTTCTTTCATTTTGTTTCGTTTCCTTGATGATAGCCTCCCTTCTCCCTTTTTAGCATGGAAAAATAAATTGTAAGTTAATTTCAAATTAAGATGACACCCTGATAATAAGTTTTTGGTACTTGAAAGAGAAGTAGTGAAAGAACAAAAAAATGAGGCTGGAAGCACAGAATAGTGAGAACACCCAAAAGAAGACCAAGCCCTTGAGTATGTTTGAAGAATGGCAGAGAGATACTGAATTTTTAGGTCTCATTTGATTTTTCCAGAGTTGCATCAAATTTATAAGCCCACTGGCATAAACATACATGCTATGCCTGCTAGACATATCCTTGGCTAGGAATGTCTCTCAAAATCCAGGTTATGTTATAATTAATTCCTTTTATCTCTCCTAACCCTTAGAAGGTTTTCTTTCCTGTGAAAAGGAAGCATCCCTGGCACTAATCAAGACCATGTAAATTGGGACACTGGCATGCAGCCTGGGAAGTTGAGAGAATGATGTGCATATTCTTCACTGCCGTGTGTTACCCTGGAATGCTATTTATCTACTAAATAGAAAAGGCTGAGACATGTATGAAGGCAAGTCCTGTAGAGTATGAAACACAAAGGTTTTCCAATGCCTGAGTGTTTGTTTCGGGAAGGGATCTGTCCCAGACGGGGCTGCGGGTTTGAGCCCGTTCCTGGAGGGCGCTGATCCTCTGGTGGCGGCCACTACCTGAAGGTCTTCACCAGATTCTGCTCCACCGCGTTAGTATCCAGAACACACTACACGCACTCACGCCTCTCCAGCCATGGTGTCCAGGGCAGAAGGGGGGCTGCCATTAAGAGCTCATTCTCCTTGTCAACCCAGAAATGGGTACTGTACTGAAAGCAAAAAGAGCTGGCATACACCCCAAAGGCAGAAGAAAGCCAGAGCCCTGGTAAGAAATAACCCAGGTTGTTGACCAGGGCAAGCTGCTCAACTGCACTGCTTGTGCAGGAACTGGATGATTAATTTAACATGGGGTTCTTTACAATCGAAGTGGAGAAATTATGCACTGACAAGGGCAGAGAAGCTTATACTGGCATGATCTTCCCACAGATAATACTTACAATAAGACAATGAAGAGTAAGGAAAAGGGGCCCACCCTAGAAGAGATTTGATCCTAAAAAAAAAAAAAGAAAAGAAAAGAAACTGCACTGGATAATATTTGCATTTACATAGGTTGGTCACTGCTGGGAACCTCCCTTCTGGGTGGTGGGAAGTAAGTGGAAGGTAAGCAAAATGCTACAGTTTTAGAAGTAAGTTTGGCTAGAAATGGAGGTAGGTATCTCCAGAAAGTGGGAGCCAAAGAAGGGAACCTCCAAATCCACATATAAACTGCCTTAAAATCCTTGAGTGACCCCCATACTGAGGATTTCTTGGGGAGAATCCAAGGAAACCTCAAAAGGTATTCAGAGATTCAGCTCCTGTTCACTGTGGGGAAGTCAGAGTTTGAACCCTGACAAGTCAAAGGGGTTTGGTTAACATTTCATCTTTCAACTGAAATACCAGAAAGGCCTTGAGTCAGGCGCAGGGCTTAATACTTCCTAAGCCTAGGGTGAAACAGACATGCCCAACAAACCATAAAATCAAGTCTTCAGAGTTGAAGGTGTTAAGTCAGTAATTTAACTGCCTGCTAGAACAAAAGTCAACACTCTTTAGAGGGAGATAACTGGAATACAGACACTTTACAATATAGCATTATAATGTCCAATACACAACAAAGAATTACTAGACATGTGGAAAAGCAGGAAGATAAGAGCTAAAATCAAGAAAATCAGTAAACAAAAACATAATCCAAGATTACACAAATGTTGAAATTGACAAAGAATTTAAAGCAGCTACTATAAATATAATTAAAGAAAAGGAAAGGATAATTTAACAAAAGAAGAACAAAGAAATTCCAGAGCTAAAGAATTTTTCACCTAAAATGAAAAATCTATACCATAGAATTGACAACAGTTTTGAGATGGCAGAAAAAAGAATGAACTTGAAAAAAATGGAAATTATTTGATCTGAAAAACAGACACAGTAAAAATAAAGACTGGGGAGAAAACAAAGAGCAGGTGCTCAGTGACCTGCGGGACACTGCGTGTGGACTGAACTGTAAATGAAGTGGGGCCCCGCAGCAGAAAAAGGGGGAAATGCAGGAGAAGAGAACTTGAAGAAATAATGGCCCCAAGTTTCCCAGATTTGGTGAAGAACGTTAACTTCAGATTCAGCATCTCAGTGGACCAGAAGCAAGATAAATACAAAACAATTACATTTATCATAATCAAACTGCTAAAAGCCAACGATAAAGACCAAATGTGGAAAGCAGCCCGAGAAACATGAGATACATTCCATAAAAGGACGCAAAGAAATGTCACGGGACTTCTCGTAAGAATAGATGAAGACCAGAAAACAAAGAAGCGGGCTCTTTTAAGTGTTGAAAGAAAACTATGGTCAACCCATAATTCTCTACCAGTTCTGTACCTTTGTCCTTAAAAAATTCCTGTCAAAAAAAGCCACTTGCAGATCAATGAATGAGGAGAAAATTCACCACTGGAAGACCTGCATGGCAAGAAACAACCAACAAACAACAACAACAAAAAAGTTCCCTGTGATGAAAGGAAAATGACATCAGGTGGAAACTTGGAACTATAGAAAGGAATGAAGAGCATCAGAAATGTTAATATGCAGATAAACATAAAAGATGATCACTATTCTTTAATTTCTTCATCAATTGACTGTCTAATGCAAAAACCATAGAAGGCTATAGTGAGGTTTAAAACATTTATAGATGCAAAATATTTAATAGCAATAGTACAAAGGATGAGGGATTAATGGAATTAAACGTGAAGTTTATAATACTGACTCTAACATTAACTCTTGACTGTGATTTCCCCTTCTTGGCTGCCTGACCTGTGGATTTCAAGCTCCAGCAACAGACTTACAGACACTGTTACAGAAGCTGTTAAACTAGTTCCCCCAACTGTGTACGGTCAGGACCCTGTAACAAATCCCTTAACACACACACAGGTGCACGCATGCATGTGTGTGTACACATGAACACACACACACACACCCTCCTAGTGGTTCTGCTTCTCTGATCTGTCTGAGACAAATTAACAGAGCCAAAATTCGCTGTTTGAAACGATGAATAAAAATTTTAACCCCCTAGCAAGAGTAATAAAGAAAAAGGAAATATAAATGAGCAATATTAGGAACTGAAATAGTATGTCACTAAAAATCCTACAAATGTTGAAAGAATATGAAAAGATTATGAACAACTTACAGCAATGTAGTCTACAATTTAGAAGCAGTGATGGGCTGATGTATTCTGGCAGCATATTCATAATAGTCCTGAACTGGAAATGACTCACATGCCCATTATCAGAAAAAGAGATAAATCTATCAGGCTATAGTTGTAAAACAGAATACTATTCTGTGATTTTAAAAAAACAAAATGAACTACTGATATGTGAAACACCACAGATGAATCTCAAAAATATTATGGTGAGACAAAGAAGCTAGACACAAAAAAATGTTTACACCGTATGATTTCATTTTTATGAAGCTCAAGAACAGGCAGGATTAATCCATGGTGATAGAAATCAGAGCAGCGATTGCCTACAGAGGACACAGACACCGTAAGGAGGCACGAGGGAACCTTGTGGGTGATGGATATGTCCTGTACCTCGTCTGTGGTGCTGGCTTTAGGGACATATACATTCATCGAAACTCATCAAATGGCACACTTAAAATGTGTGCCTTGCATTATACGTAATCTTACATAAAAATTAAGCTAAGTTGCTTAAAAAAATGCTTTCTCTATGACTTAGGAATACAGATGAAGGAACATTAAGGAACATTATTTCCCTTGCTAATCTCCACTCATTAACCGTTTGTGAACCACCTTTAGAGGAAATACTTACTCTCCAATAAGCTCCTACATATCTTAGAGCACCTCAAAAATAGTCCCTTCAGTGACCTCCCATGTCCCGTTTCACTGTGGCTGACCATGCTAGGGGCTCCCTCAGTTTAGGTTGGTTACAAAAGCACAGAGGGAATACACGTTTAATCTTTACTGCTGAAACGACAAGCTCAGAGTTAAGTACAGTCTGTTGGTAAAGGGTTTGTCTCAGCCACTGACTGTATCTAGGTGTCCGTTACTTGGAGCAGACTAATTCATATTAGTCTGTGTATTTATAATGCGTGGCTCAGAGCCGAAAAGGGGCTTAAATAACAGCCTTTGCTCTAAAATGTAACTGCACGTGGGCAGGAAAGAGTCAGCAGTCCCAGGAAGTAATTCACCTGCAACACACTCAACCTAAGAAAAGGCTGCGGTTCACTCCTCCCAGTCTGTGGGCTTTGACAGGAATCACTTAACTTCAATTAGCAATATGCAACCCTGTTTCTCAGTCTCTTTGTAGGATGTGGCTTTCTGCCTCTCACACTAAGCTCTGAAAAGTACTGAAAAGAGAAAATGGTCTCAGCGAGGGAAATAGGAGTAATTAGAAATTTTTCATTTCTCAGCATCGCGCAGAGGTCATAAACCAAAGGGTCAGAGAATAGCTGCTGCTTGCAAAAGTTACAGCGAACGACCAGGGGGGTGAGGAATTAATCTCACTTTACTTCCATTCTGTTCACTGGAACACAGAAACTAATTTCATAGTAACTTCTGCCACAGAACTGCAGAACGAAGAGTAATGACTAATGATTTCCCTAATTATACGACGAAATTGCACGATGTGAGCTTAGAGAATTCACCGAGTTCCAGGTAAGTTCAGCACAAGGCGAAGGGAGGGCCAGGGGCGAGCCTTTGCTGCAGAAAAGGGTCACTGCCCAAGGGGGCCTCTCAACACTGGGTATGGGATCACGAGAAGGTGGCTTTGGAGTGGAAACTTTTATTTTTTTCTTTTAATGGGGCCTGTACATTCCCAATCTAAAGCTCTTGAGGGAAAAAATAAAAAGAGAAGGAATAAATATTAGATATTTTATCTGAATATTAGATCAGAGAGGGAGAGAATTTCCAGGAGTTCTTCGAGGTGTTCCTCTTTGGTGTGGTCCTACCGTGCTATTCAACCAGAAGAGAGGGTACACCTACCCTCACCGACACCGTGGCTCATCTGACCTAAATAAAGTCCATTTAAAAGAACAAAGTCAACGAGCTAAAAAACCTTAAGTAGAAGTCTTGCTTTCATTTAGTCAACTGAATGAAGGTGATGCAAATAACTTTCAAAATCCTACCCAGCCTCCAGGTCTAGCTCACTTTCCCTTACTTGTGAAACTGCAAGAGTATTTCAGCTCAGGCAGACACCTTAAGGCTGCCTGTGAACTTCTGTACCTGTCTTGTGTTCACTTTGTCCTCTAACTGGGGTGTGTTTGTGTACGCAAACATGAGCATCACTCAAAAATATTGAAAAATCAGTAAGACTAACTTCTGCAAGGTCAGTGACCATTTACTGGCCTTCCTTTATATTCCCCGGAACAAGAGGACAACAAAGGCTCACCAAAATTGACACAGATTTTGTGAGTTAAAGATGGTGACAATGATGCTGGCACATAGAAAGGTCGGATATGAACCCAAGGAGAGAAAGAAACAACAAGCACATGTGCTTCTGAGGAAGATGGAAACGTGCCCTCAGAAGGAGCTAGCTAAGTACGTTACTCTCAGACAAGGACCTCTCTCTTTCAGAGGGAAGGGGAAGAATCATTTTTTTCTAAATGTCACTTTCTTCTTCTATTCTTTCGTCTTCCTCATTCAGAGGGGAGACAGAAACTGCTTTCATGCTTTTCGTTGCTTTGAAATCATCCCGGCTTTTACACATCACATGCAACCAGCCCCAATTCAAAACCATGACCCCCACCAACCAAACACAGCCTCCACCCATGAATATACACTCAACCTCCACCCGCTGCGATAAACAACCCCTTCCCTGACTCCCCGCCTAGGTCAGTTCTTTGGTCTACTTCTGATTATAGCTAATCAAAAGAGACTCCGAGTGCTCAGCCAAATTCATCTGTGGTCCTGAATTTATGTTATATTGGAAATAGCTTCCAGTCTCTAGAAACTCAGAACTGCACCTGGACACTCAATTTTGATGAGGACTTGCAACAAAAGAATTGGGGTTTCATGAAGTCCGGCCCCCCTTATAAAGAGCTCCTTCAATTCTCTGATCACTCGGAAAGTTGGACATGACTTATTACAAACAGAAATAACATTCTAAGTTTTCAGCTATATTCTTTATATAAAGAATACAACATTAACATATGAAGATATGTTCATTGTGTTAGAATGCACTGGGACATGGAGAACCTACGCCACCGCCTATGCTGGAATAAAGAAGGTATGTGTCACCGGCTAAATCCCTGACCACGAGATTCCTCATTATTGGAAGCAACTGAGGCAGAGCCCTGGCACCCTGCTGGAATCCTCACTGCTCCTCCCCTCTCCGTAGAGCTTTTCCCAGAAACAAGGCCCACACATCTCCTGGACCTTCTGTCCCCAAATCAGCCATCCCCCTGATCAGAGGCCATTGTCTTGCAAACACCTATACCCAGGAAACCTGGGGCAGATCAGCAGGGTGACCCACCCTTCCCGGGGGTCTGCCACACACCCTTAAAACCCCTTCTACCCTTTCCCTTGGTGCTGCAGTCTGCTCGGACTCAGCCCACCTGATCGCAGAGTCCAGCCTCAAACAAAGCCCTTAATTGGACCTTTTTGGGTCCCGGTCCTTTCTTGGCCACCTCGGCTTCCTAACACATTCATACTCTGAAAGTATAGCTAATGTGATCTTAAACAATTTGGCTAAACAGAAAACAAAACAAGACTTCAGGGCTTGGTAGTTTGGTTTTTTTAATAACCTATGTTATTTTCTCTAAATTTTATTAGAAAAAAATTGGAAACACACACAATGCTATGAAGAATGATGAGAAACCCCTACTGCCCATTGCTCAGTTTCAACACTTGAATATAAGTGGCAAGAATGGGCAATTTGCCTTTTTCCTTATCTTAGGGGAAAAGCATTCGGACTTTAAATAAAGTATTATTTACCTCTAGGTTTCTACTAATTTGTTGAGTTTTTTCATGAGTCAATGTTGAATTTTCTCAATTCCATGTCTATTAAGATGATATGTAATTTCTGACTTTTGTTCTTGTAATATGGTATATTAATAATTACCAAATGTTAAATCAACCTTGCATTCCTGAGAAAAATTTTAATTATTCATGATATATAATCCTTTTTATATGTTGCCAGATTTGAGTTCCTAATATTTTAAGAATTTTTGTATCTGTGTTCATAGGAGTCCATTGTAGAAGGGGTCACATGCAAAACCTGACAAGCTTGGGGGCGGGGGGCGGGGGGGGGGGTGCTGTGTGGCAGCCTTACACACTCAAGAGGCCTAAAGAAGCCACATAGGATGGTCTGAAACTAAAGTTTTCTAGCTAAAAGCAGTTCCTGGAAGGTAGTCCTGTCTTAGGCAGGTATATTTCCTTAACAAAAGGCAATCTTTACTTTAACTGAGACTGTCTACTGCCTTTTTGCATCTAGGATAACATACATTTGGAAAGTCAAATTTCTGTTTTCTGGACCCCTCAAAGCACGGGGACCACACAGGGGGAGCTCACAAATCCCCTCATTGTTATTGTTATCAAGCTAATTGTTGGCTGTTACTATCCTGTACCCACCTATGTAAAAAAAGTCTATCATTTTACTTTTTATCCAATCCTGGAGGTGCCCCTGCCCCACCCGTTTGCTTTTTCCCGTCTCCCTAATCTATCACCAATGGACTTCATGTGACCCATGTACACCTCCTTTTTTGATTGTAATGTATAAAATAGAGTGTAAAACTGCCATTTTCCAGAGCGTTTTCTCAATCCCTTGATGTTTTGCTTCTTAGCAATCGTCGTCAGTTTGGCTCAAATAAACTCACAAAAATTCTCTACAGGTTTGAATGTTTCTAACGTGGACACCATGGTCTGTAGGTTTGATTTATTTGTAATGTCTTTGTCTAGTTTTGGTGTAAAGGCAATACTGGACTCACAGAATGTACTGGAAGGTACTCCTTCCTCCTATTTTTTATGAAGTTTATGAAGGATTGGTATTATTTCTTCTTTAAATATTTGATAGAATTCACCAATGAAGCCATATGAGCCTTGCTTTTTCTTTGTAGGAAAAATTCTAATTAGTAATTCAAATGATTTTTGTTACCGGGCTACTCAGAAGCTTTAAGTCACTATAGATGTAACATAAGATTTATATGATATTGGTCTTTATCCATAGTTCTTGCCCGACAGCTCCCAAAACCCTTGGAATTTCCTTGGAGTGTTGAGAATGATCAATGTGTCTTTTGTTATGTTAAGGAGGTGGCTTTTGGGCCCCACCCAAGTATAGGAGCTGGTTGCCAAGAGTATTAACCATGTGACTAAAAGGCTGGAACTTTCAGTCCCAGTCCCCATCTCCCCAGCCTCTGAGAAGGGAAGAAAGGCAGAAGATTGCGTTCAATTGCCAATCATGACTGTGTAATGCAGCCTCCATAAAAACCCAGGAAGACAGCTCATTGGTCCTCTTTTTCAGAGCGCTTCCACTTTGGGGAACCAAAATGCTTCCATTTGCTGGGCTCCGAGCTCCAGGAGGAGTGGCTCCTTTGTTTGGGACCTCCCCCTAAGTATCTCTTCATCTGGCTGTTGATTAGTATCCTTTAATATCCTTCGCAATAAATCAGTAATCCAGTGAGTAAACAGGTTTTCCTGAGTTCTATGAGCCACTCTAGCACATTAAACCCAAGAAGGGGGTCCGTGGAACCCCAATTTGTAGCCAGAAGCACAGGTAACAAAGAGCCTGGGCTTGCAACTGGTGTTAGAAGTGTGTGCGTGGCAGGGCGCAGGCAGTTTTAGAAGACTAAACCCTTAATCTGTGAAATGCGATATCTCTGGGTAGACAGTGTCAGAACTGAGTTGATTTCTTAAGACACCCTACTAGGTTTTCTTGTATATCATTGAGTTTCTTTTAACTGCAGCCTTGAAGTCTATCGTTTAAATCACAGTCTTCCAAGGCTTTGAGTTTGGTTTCTGGAGGCTTTTCATTTCCTTTCTGTGCTCCCAAGTTACCTTGATTGTTCACAGTATTTGATGGATTGTTTCTCTGTCTGAAAGTATGAGGTGTGGAGATACTGCTTTGCTCTTGACAATTCAGCAGAAGTGCTAGTATGTTTGCTTTTTAATTAGCACTTCATAGAACATTGTCTTACAGTCTTTATTGTTATTGTTGTGATGAGTTGTTTCTCTCTTATTGCTTTCAAGATTTTTCTCTGTCTTTCAACACTTTGACTTTGATGTGTCTACCTGTGAATCTGTGTTTATACTACTATGAGTTCATTGAGCATCTTGGTCAGCAGATTATAATGTTCCGTATCAAATTTTCAGCCATTATTTCTTCAAATTTTTTTTTCTCCCCCCTTTCTCTCTCCTGCTTTTTCTGGGGCTCCTATTATACATCTATTAGTATGCTTGAATTCACATAGGTTTCTGAGACTCTGTTTTTCATCATTCTTTTTATACTCTGTTCTACAGATTGGGTAATTTCTATTTATCTACCTTCAAATCCACTAATTATTTCTTCAACACCTTAAATATTGCCACGAACCTCTTACATGAATTTTTCATATCAGCTATATTACTTTTGAACTCCATAATTTCCACCTGGTTCTTTTATATAGTTTACCTCTTTGTGTGATTTTCTACTTATTGAGTCATTATCATACTTTTAATATTTAAAACACGGTTTTCGTTAGTTCTTATAACAGCTGCTTTTTGAAGGCTCTTATGCTAGGTTCAAGATCTGAACCCACTAAGGGACAGTTTTTATTAATTATTTTTCCCCCTCTTATTTTAGCTTACTTTGTGCTTCTTTGCATGTCTCATAATCTTTTTTTTGCTGAAACTAGGTATTTTAGATATATATTGCAGCAGCTCTGGGTTCTGACTTTCTCCCTGCGATTTATTGTTGCTATTAATATCCGTGTAGCAATTTGCCTAGACTAAATCTGTAGAATCTGTTTCCTCCATATTTTCCATCATGTTTGGCTGTTATCAGTGCTCAGGACTTTTTCTTTCTTTCTTTCTTTTTTTTTTTTTTGTATGTTTTGTTTTGTTTTTAAGACTAGAGTCCAACGGATCACCTCTGGTTCTTCAGAGCTTAGCAGTCGGCCGTAATTGGTTACAGGTTGTGTAGAAACACCTGAGATAAGTAAGATTTCCACCCTCTACAATGGATCTGTGTGTGTGTGTGTGTGCGCGCACGCGTGTGTGTGTGTGTGTTGGTAAAACATTCACTACTCTGCAATATTTAAAACTAGCCTTTATTTACTGCCAATACCCTCTTTTGATGCTTCTGTATACTCACACAGGTTCATGGTCAGCTAAGAATAAGTGGACAGCTCTGGTCCCCTCTGGTCTCTCCTGAACAGATTCATGTAGAGCTTTTCAAGCTCCTTGTGACTTTCACTTCCAGATCCCTATACTAAATATCAGGCTAGTTTTCTGGTTCATTGCTTGCCCCAAAGCAGAAGGCAACCTCAGTCTAGCTGAGCCAGTGGTACTCACTTTCATTTGCCAAGATCACTACTGTTTCTGATTGGACATGGGATTTTCCTGCGGTCCACTCCCCATCAAGTTAAACCTCTACCAATGGGGCTGCTAGTTTCCCCAGCTTGCCCCGCCCTGCTAGAAGTACTCCACTGACAGAGCCGGGTAGAGAATGGCAACAACTCCGGGCAAAAGGGCTCTCCTCAATACCACTGTTATTAACAGAGTTCAAGAGTTTTTCATGATTAGTCACTTCTCAACTTGATATTTGCCTTTCATCAAGTTCCAAAGCCCTGAAATGATTATATTGGACAACCTTATCCAGTTTTGCCACTGCCGCTTTTGTACAGAATTTGTCAGCCTACACCCTCTGCCTTACTGGAAGTCCTACCTCTAATTTAAACTGGGTTTACAGAAAAACTACAAACACTATGAAATGTAAAAGTATAATTTGTTCATATTCAATAGTTTGGGAAGTCACAATTTTCCTCTATCTTCCCTTTTCTAGATTCTAAGACTTTTACCATTTGAATAAAAATTGTTGTTTTCTTTTCCTAATCAAATAGCAAGCTATTTTAGGAAAGTAAAATAAATAACAGAAGAATGAGAGGTTCCATAAAATAGATGGAGTACAACAGCTGCAGAACAAGAACAATCGTATAAAAAGAGTCTCCCTTTTTTACTGTCTCTCATACACTCTATAAGGAATAAGGGAAGTGGCTTATCTTTAAAGCACTAAAATTAATCCAGAAAGGTGAAAAGAGAAAAAAAGAGGAAGGGAGATAACCTTTAGTTTTAGTCATATGCTAGAAATGGGGGAAACCTGAATGTTCAACCTTACATCAATAAAAACTTGAAGCCAAGAATATTTAAGAACAGGAAATGCAAGAAAAAAATGAATGAGCTAAGAACTCCCTCAATACCAAACCAAGTAATTTAATATTTGGTGTTTATTTAGTGCCCACAAACTCTAGACATTGACTCCCAGGTGCAGAGAGTTATGTATGATCATAGAGAAGTTCTAAGTTGTGTGTTGTTTTTAAAGTGCTTGGTATCTATCCTCAATTCCCTGAAACACAGCCCTGCTGAAAACATAGCAATTCAAATACAGTTGGCTCTGCTTACCCTGCTACACAAAATTTAATGAATTTAGCCTGTTCTACACTCTCTTCTCACTCCACTACATCTCTCTGCCTAAATGGCCAAGATCATGGTATTTCTTTTTCCAAAGAATCAAACTTCAAATAAGAACAAACATGTCCGCTTAAGGCTGCTAAATATAACTAGGTGAACCACTCTTTACTTCCAAATGATTTCACCTTACTTTCTCTAACTCCCAAATAATGTTGAAGTCATTTTGGGGTCCCAGTACAAATACTAAACCCATAAATTCCTATGATTTGTAAGGAATGTTGTGAAACTGTCTAAGCCGTCTCTCACTCCTAAAGCAGAACTTACTAAGATAGGGAAGTATTTGTTGTGGAAAGGTTAAAAGACAGACTGAAATACAAACTGGAACTTGGTGTAACTTAAGCTTCCCGAAACCACTCCCGTTAGGTTTCAGAGCTGCCAAACAGTATTCCTGGTGCTTCAACAGAAACTCTGAACAACCCTTTCCTGGTTGCTCTCCAGTTGGGGGTGTGTGAGAGGCAACCACAAGGAGGTGCTTCTCTCCTCTCTTTCTCCCTCCCTTCCCTTTTCTCTAAAGAAATGAATAAATAAAATCGTTTAAAAAAATAAAAGCATATAGGAGATAACATATCCCACAGTGGAGCTAAGTGGAAATCTGAAAATTAATTATATAATCCAATAAGTGTTTATTGAGTTTTTTCTAGGTTCTGGGGACATAATGCAAAACAAAATGGACAAAGACCTCATTTTAGGTAGCATTCTAGTTAGGGAGACAAACAGCAGACAGACAAGTTTCATATAATAATGTCAAGTAGTGATAAGTGTGATTTTAAAAAGTCCAGTAAGTGAAGGATTAAGGGGAAATTGCCAGGGACAGGTTGAGTATGCATTTAGGCTGGCTGGGGGAGACCTCGCAGGGAATGCCATTTGAGCTGAAACTGAAGACAGAGGATCCAGCAGGGAGAGAGTCTGGGACTCAGGACATTTCTTAGCATGTCTGTGGGTCCGAGTGAAGCCAGTTTGGCCAGGGTGCCGTGAGTGAGGGCAAGAGGGATACGAGCTGAAGCCGAGCGCTCTGTAGGCCAAGTTAGCGCCATTTGTTGGATGCCTTGAGAATATGTTCATGTTAATTGTGATAACAGGTGCAATGATTACTCATTTAGTCAACTTTCTTTTGACATATTTTACATTGAATTTATTGAGGCAACATTGGTTAATAAGATTATATAGGTTTCAAGTGTACATTTCCATGATACAAGCTCTGTATATTGCATTGTGTGCCTACCACCCAAAGTCATATCATCTTCTGTCACTGTAGTTTGGCCCCCTTACCCTTTACTGCACATCCTAACCCCTCTTCCCTCTGGTAACCACCACACCCTTGTCTGTGTCTATGAGTTTCAGTTTTATATTCCATATATGAGTGAAATCATATGGTTCTTAGCTTTTTCAGACTGACTTATTTTACTTAGCATGATATTCTCAAGGTCCGTCCATGTTGTCGCAAATGGCAATATTTCATCGTTTCTTATGGTTGAGTAGTATCCCACAGTGTATTTGTACCACATCTTCTTTATCCAATCAACTATCAAAGAACAGTTTTGTTGTGACCATGTCTTGGCCACCATAAGTAATGCTGAAATGAACATAGGGATGCATATATCTGTGTGAATAAATGTTTTCAAATTTTCTGGGAGATACCCAGAAGAGGGCTTGCTGGGTTGTATGAGGAGCCTCCATACTGTTTTCTGTAGTGGCTGTGCCAGTTTACATTCTCACCAGCAGTGAATAAGGAGCATTCCTTTTTTTCCCATAACTTCTCTAACACTTATTACCTCTCTCATTGATAACAGACATTTTAACAGGTGTGAGGTGGTTCTCATTGTAGTTTTTCTTTTTTAAAGATTCTGTTTATTTATTTTTAGAGAGGGGAGGGGAGGGAGAAAGAGAGGGAGAGAAACATCAATGTGTGGCTGTGTCTTGAGCACCCGTGCTGGAGACCTGGCCCATAACCCGGGCCTGTGCCCTTGACTGGGAATTGAACCGGCGACCCTTTGGTTTATAGGCCAGTGCTCAATTCACTGAGCCACACCAGCCAGGGCTGATTTATACGATTTTTTTTTACCACCACTATCAAGCGCTGAAGAAATTGGTTTTGCTTTCCATTTCAGTCCTTCTGGTATGTTTTCCTGTATAACAGGAGGCACCAAATAGAGAAAGGCCACAGGATCAGCAAGGACCTCTGCCACAGCGATCCATCATGCCTGACCAGACTGCTGGTGCCCATTTTCAGGGGGCCACCCCATTTAATGCAAAACCAGCCAAGGAGGCCACATGGTCAAAAGGATACTGAAGGATGATTGGGAGAGGTTTTAGAACAACTTACGAGGTCAGACCTCAGTACAAGCCAATTGTACGACATGACTAGAGACAAGAAGGAATGCCTCATTTGCTTCTGGAGAGAACACAGGAAGAAAGAGCATGATAAAGGAAGAGGAGGGTGGCAACTACAGGTCCCTAATCTCTTGCACAGTAAGTGAAATTGGTCTCCATCACCTGCTTCAGTCTCTCACAAAAACCACAGAGATTACTGAGGGCCCAATGATCAGAGAGATCGAAAGGAGGTAGCTCTAGCCAGACATGGTGAAAGGTACAAGCTAAATGCACACTACGATGCGTCAGCTGGCTGAGACAAAGCTGCGGGAGTGACTCTTCTCAGTGTCATTTCAGCAGTTTCAAGCACATGCATTTTTGAAAGAGATGATGAACACAAGAACACATGTAGAGAACTACCCAACACCAGAGCCTGTTTAGATTTACACAGCCTGGAGAGTTCTGCACAATCTGAGAACCAGGCCTAAGAACAAGCCCTTGTGTTAAGGAAGGGTACCCAAGATCACTCCCAAGTTTGGTGATTTGCTAGATCTCCTAGCTACGATTTATTAGAGCAAAAAGATATAAAGCAAAGCCAGCAAGAAGAAAGCTGCAGGGCGCAGAGTCCAGAGGAGCCCACGTGCAAACCTGACTGGCTTCTTCCAGTGGAGTCACACAGTATGTGCTTAATTCCTCCAGCAAGGAGTTACGACAACATGTGTGAAACACTGTCTACCAGGGAAGTTCTTTAGAGACTCCATACCCAGGGTTTTTACTGGGGGGCACTCACATACGCACCTCTGCCTACCCGGTGCCTGATTCCAGAAGGAAAGCAGGTGTGCAACATAAACCATATTATTTGCACAGCTTAGGCAGAGTGAGCCACTCTTACCAGGGAATGGTCGGAAACCTCCCAATATTCAAGTTCCCAGATGCCAGCCAAGGACCAACCTTGCAAGTAGGACTTTCGAGGGATAGCAGTCTTGGGCCTGCTATGCTACCCCTTGCTGCACAGTCTTCCGCCGTACCCAAGTCTGTCACATCTCTGAATGCATAGCACGCAGTGTGCTGCTGCCCAGGCACCCCTGCCTCACGTGGCAGGCATGAGAGAGGGCAGGATTCAGCAGCTGGCATCTCTGTGTCCAGGCCACTACCAAGAAACATGTTATTGGCAGGGACTTGGCAAGAGTCATAGGATACTGATACACAGAAAGAGAGAATGGTCTCTGAGATACAGAACTAGGCAGAGAGTCCCCTCCCAAAATCAGAAAGGGGAGGTGGGTCCACACAAGAGTGGCCTCACCAAGCAAAGATGTGCAGCGGGGACAGTCAAGCCGGGGTGCTCAGCCCACAGTGCAGGCACAGCTGTTGTGAGCTGAGACTCTGGATCCCGAGGGAGTATGGAAGCGATGGCCACAAGGGGTGGACTTGGAGAAGCTCCAGGAGGAAGACTGGGGCCCTACCCACCAGTGAGATGAAGGACATCCAAAAACAAGGGTGGTTTAAACACACAGACAGTCTTTCAGCTTCACATGCTGACCAATGGCAACCCTCTAACAGTTATTATTTCTTAAACATAAATTTGTTTTTGCAATGCTGTGAAAACAGTGACAGAGAGGCTTGAGCAGGTTAAGCCTGTTTTGCACATCTAATATTTCCAGAAGAAGTGGCGAGGGGAGGATGAGAGTAGAAAGGGAAGGGGAGTGACTTTCAGGGTAAAATGTAGCTACAAAAGCAGTATTCCTGGAAACCAATTATCCGGGCGAGTTCCTCAAAGGGTGGGTGGACACAGGTATTACAGTCACATACATCATTTGAAGAAAGATGAGTGCCACTGTCATCTTATTTATTGGTTTTTGCAGAAGGAATGACAATCATACTTACTAGGTTTTACCCATAAGAAAAAGGAGCCATCAATTTTCATGAGACTTTGCAAATAGTTTATGGTATCAAGAAGCCAACAAACATCTAATTCAAGCGTTGATAAGTTTTTTATAAATGGCTAGATCTTAAATATTCTAGACTTTAATGACCTCTGTCGTAACTATGCAGCTCTGCCATTGCAATGTGGAAGCAGCCACAGGCGATGCGTAAACAAATGAGCATAGACGGTTGGGTTCCAACAAAACTATTTACACCAGCTATGGACTAGATTTTGGCCCATGGGCCCTCAATACAGGCCACTGGTCTGATCCATACACAGAACTTCTAAGAGGCAGAAAAGGTCTTGGGTCGCCATTTACAGTTTTAGCTGACCTGGTAAATAACCCACCGGAGAGGGAATGCATGTCAGGTGCCAGATGAGGCATGTCAGGTGCCCTGAGCCCCACAGGAGGCTACTGGTGCTGTGTCAGGGCCACAGAATCACACAGAACCAATAAATATAAAGGAGGTCTTCACTTCCAGACACCAGCAATAGGACTCAAGCTTCACTGAGTGCTCAAAAGAGGAAACACAAAAAAGACATAAACAGGGTATTCATATAATATGCAAGTCCATGAAACATATGAAAAACACCCAATCACTCTAGAAATTAAAGAAACAACATGCAAAATATAATTTTCTATTTATTATACTAGCAAAGTATTTTTTTAAGGAAAATACCAAGTATTTAGGCAGAGAATGTAAAACAGGAACACTCATATGTTATTCATGAGAGTGTAACTTATAATGCCTATCAAGCCTTATTTATTTGTTTTTTTTTTTATAGGGGGCCTTGAGAGAATAAGAAGTCTCAGAAATGAAGACTAAAAATAGAAGAATTAACATATTCAGTAGAGGATCTAGATAAAAAGTGGTGGAAATCTTCCAGAAAATTGAGCAAAAAGATAAAAGGAAAGATGATAGGAGGGAAAAGTTAGGTGTGCAGAGAGGGGAAATCAATCATGTAAGTGCAAATCCCAATATTCTAGAAGAAAAAGTCAGGTAGAGTGGGGAGCTCTGGGGAGAGGAGGGACTATCACATAAAAGATTCAGGAAAACTTCCCAGGCAAGAAAGACATAAACATCCCCAGTAACCCTCCCCAATGCACTGCCATCTTCAGTAAATCCTAAAAAGGAACTATAGTAAGCCCAAGTATAGGACATAACGCTAGGTGGAGGTATATAGCTTACTGGTTGGAAAGAAGGGTCAGAATCAGGATGAAGTATGGTGTGCACCAAGCACAAGAAATGTCAAAACACAGAAAGCAAACCCCACGAGCTTTCCGAGGGCCCGCGGGCACCGTCCAGGCATGAGAATACCACCGGCCTTATCAAGAATAACACTGAAAACCACAAGGCAAAGGAACAAGACCTTTTTTAAAAAATTATTTTCAGACCTAGAATTTTACATTCAACTAATTTATCCTTCAAGTGCGAAGGTACCACAAAGACGCTTTCCCACATGACAGAAATTTCAAATTTTTCTCCCCTTATATCCTCAGTGAACTACTAAAACATGAGCTCTACCTGGATGAGGTAATAAGCCAACAAAGAGGGAGGCATGGAATCCAGGAAATAGAAGACCTGGCCAAGGCGAAAGGGAAAGGCTCTTCCAAGGGTATTGGAAAGAGGCAGCCCCAGAACGGCGGCGGAACCGCAGGCCTGGAAGCAAGCTGCCAGGCTGCAGCAGGAGCGCGGATGCTCGGGAAGGACGCTGCTGGCCCCAGCGGGGTGGCTCCTTGGGTTGGAGCCACCGAAAGGTTGCGGGTTCAGTCCCCAGTAGGGGAGCACGTATGGGAGGCAAGGGTGTTTCTCTCCTTCCTCCCCCCTACCTTCTTCCTCGGAAAGAATTTTTGTCTGTTTTGTTCACTGATGTGTTCCTGGCACCTTGAAAGTAGTCAGTAAACATTTATTGTACTAATTAAGACTAAGCAAATATAAAAGGTAAATTATTAACCCTGGAAAAAACAAAAAGATGTGTCCAAAAGGCAATTCAGTATCACACCATTGTACGAGATGGCTAAGCGGTGTCTTTATAGAGTGAGCACAGACTACTGATTTAACTTAGAGAAAGAAATCAGGATGTTAGAATTCTGGAGGATGGGGAGAGGAAGTGTACGTGGGAGGGATTCCTGGTAATGGTGGTATTGGAAAGCTAAATTCCCATCTTCCATAACAGAAAGTTAGGAGGCAATGTAGAAAATTGCAAGATAAGGAAGAGTAGCATCGCCATGTTAACGAGAAACATGAAGATATATATTGGAAGAAACAACTAAAAAGAGTTCAGGGTATTTGCATTTGAGGAACGTAAGTCAGGGGAGGGAAGGACAGAGAAGTACAGGGCAGGGGACAGATTTATTTTTTTATAAGCCTTGTGTAATTGGACTTCTGAAATTATGTGCATGTCCTAATTTGATAAAAATAAAAAACCTAAAAAATGCTTATACTGTAGGCCTCGCCATTTTATATCTAAGAAACTCTCCCAAAAGAATAATCAGAGATGCAAAGATTTATTATATGCAGTGCAATGGCCTTCACAATAGGGAAAAAAATTGAAAATGGGGATCAAGTTAAATGAAATAAGAGAATATTATGTAGTTATTTAAAAAAATAAAACTTTTGAAGAATAATGAAAACATGACAGAATGCTCCTTTATAAATCAACATTTGAAAAACAATTACAAATTTTATGCACTACAAGCATAGAAAAAAAGACCAGAAAAAAATACTGTTAACAGTCATGTGCACTAGATAATTGAATTATGAGTTATTTTTATTTCTTATTTCTTATTTTCTGCAATTTCCAAATCTCCTATTATGAATTTGTATCACTTTGTCAAGCATTTTTACAGTGTTTTTAACATTCAAAGCAAAAAAAGAAAAGAAAATTGGAAAACAGTTCTCGGAATTTCTCTAGAGAAAAATCACTCATTTGAAATATTTAATGGTTAAGAAGAAAACCAAAGTGAAATCAATGCACATTGGCAAAAAGACCAAAAAAAAAAAATCAAAACTCACAAAATAAAGTATGTTTGGTACCTGAAACATTTATAACTACATTTGAATGACCAAAAAAGTCCCGTTTCTTAAACTATCTTCCATTTTTGAGCCATAAACTGTTCTCATCTTTAAAAACACCCCATGTGTGACCTTTTGGTGTGATGTTCAATGAAATCCTACTCTGGCAGCTGTGGGCAGCTTCTGTGAGTATGGACTTTCAGATTTGAGCCAGCCGGGATCTGAATCCCAGGCTCTCACCAATTTGAACAGATTATACAGTATCTCCCGCCCAGACATGCCTTGTCTATTCATTGGGATAATTATTATGCAGGTTTTCTCTGAGGAAAACATTAGTAAAGTACTTTAAAATGATAATTAGTACCATGGACATAGGAATCCATTAAAAAATAGTAGCTATTTTTTGGTCCTATTTTATAAACACCCTACAAATCTCATCTGCTTAGCCATATTCACTAACAGGAACTGTGTCCTCATCCCTTCATTGATTCATTCTCCCAGACTCCACTTCGTGCTAGACATGGGAGGTTTGAGAATGGGTGAGAGGAGAAACTGTCTTCAAAGAGCTACACAGCAGTGACTAGGTCACCATGTCAAATTTCTACAACTTCATCCTTTATAAAGCAAGCAGCTATTTCAAACGGAATTTGATCAAACTTGCAAAGGATTTGTAAGCTCTTTTTTCAAAGTAACAAATGCAGATTCAAGAGATATAAGAGCTGTTCAGCAGCGATATAGCAGAAAACCATAATGCCGCAGAGTAAATGAACCAGAGCATTATCTGTTAGGCCGGCACTTAGCAAGGTCAGTGTGTTATATCCACACAAAGCATATCTAGGTGATTATTTTCACTGTCATCTCTGACAGTGCTTTAAATACATTTTTTTTAAATCCTCACTCGAGGATATTTTTCATTGATTTTACAGACAGAGGAAGGGAGAGGAAGAGAAACATTGATGTGAGCGAGAAACATCGAAAGGTTGCCTCCCGCACACATACTGACTGGGATCGAACCCACATCCTAGGTATGCACCCTGACCAGGAAACGAGCCTGCAACCTTTCGGTGTATGGACAACACTCCAACCAGCCAAGTCGCACCAACCAGGGCATGCTTTAAATGTTTTTAATAGTACTTTCAGTAACTCTGCTTTTAGTTTCTATTGCCAAAATCTGTAGGATGGCAAAGAATAAGTATGATGTAGATGGGAAGGATAAGGAAGCTTTGCGCTATTATTAAGGGACTGTTGAGAAGCATAGAGATGGGCAAATGTTTCCTCTATGCTTAAATGTGATAGGGGAGATAAGATTATGAAAAGTAAGAATAAGCTTCCTGTTCATTTCCTGCATAATGATTATTTTGAGAAGATTATTAAACGGATGTGTTGAGAGTACTGAGAATACTGACTAAGCCAACATTATTCACAACTCCCCTCCCCCGCTTTTGACAAGGTACTAGACCTGTCAGTGGAGGGAAAAGAGGAAACAGTGAAATGTTCTCTAACACGGCAGCTTGGCTTTCGTCCTTTAATGATATCCTCATGGATAAAATGGGAAAGTACAGCCTCACTAGTTGTATTTGTACCTGGTTGAGCAATTACATTAAACCAGCATTGATTGATGGGCCCGTGTCAACCTGTGAGTTGTCACTAGCGCTAGGTCACCATGTCTCTTTTCTTCAATTCACTGACTGAAAGACAAAATGGAAATACTGATGACCCATCTGGGAAGGGAAAAAAAAAAACCCTAATAATTCAGTGGACAAGAAAAATCTTAAAGTTGATACATTTAAATATTTAACAATAAGTGAAATAATACTGAACAGGGGTGAAGGTAAAATCCCTCACTCTGGGGATATAAATAAAGTATTCATTGCTGGAGAGGAAGAGGGGAGCGGAGATAGGGAGACCACGTGGCTTAACAACAGTCCATACAGAAGAGACTGGAAAATTTAGTCTGAGTCAGAGCTGCGGCACTGTAGCGGGTGTCCACTCAGGCTACAGTGAGCAAGCCTGGTGTGCAGAACAAGAGGGTAAGGCCCCTCTTTTCCTCTGAGCTCTGGAGTACTCAGTTACTGGAGTAATGAACACAGCCCTACTGTCTCCCCATAAATAGAGTCTTGACAAGTCGGAGCATGCTCAGAGGAGGGCAGCTGAGGGGCAAGGGATCGAGACTCTACATCAGAAATGGAGAGGTGCCAGGCGTCAGGGTGGCAAGGGCGTGCTCTCTGGAAAGGAATACTCTGCAGACTGACCCAAGTCTCCAAAGATTAGGGGTTGCTCTAGAAGATGAAGCCAACGTCGCCCAGTGAAAAAACCAAGGCAGACCTCTCCCATACCCAGACTGTTATCTTTCCCAGTGACTGAGCCGGACCAGGGCCACAGCACATGGGGGCACGGGCTGTGCCTGCACTCCCAGGGGGCACCATCCGTTAAGATCAAGAGTCAGCAAACTTTTTCTGTGAAGAGCCAGATGAAAAACATTTTCAGCTCTGCAGGTCATATGGTCTCTGCCATATGGCCCTATGACTGGCAAGTTGACTGCTGCAGAGGCTGGGAAGGGAGTATAGACTTTCACCCCTTGACTCCATGTGTCCAAGATTTCATCTCGTGTCAAGGGGAGCAGAGTAGAGGACTGAAACAGTGACAGAATTTGAATCTTGGACCCAGATATATCATGAGGACTTACTTATCCAAGTACCATCTTTCAGGAAGCATTAAGCTAAAAGCAGAGCCCAATTTAGGTTAAACCTCACAAATACCGCATAGGACCGATGACGATTTTGCTGCGGCTTTCTGAAGACTCGAAGCCACACACCAACATCCCCAAAGCTAAGAATGGTTTCTGTCAAAACAAACTCAACGCTCCTTAACGATGCTTTTAAATCTGAAGAGAGACAGGCAGGAAGTTGATCTCCACAAACTCTGCGCCCAATCCATGACCAAGCCCAAACCCTACCCAATATGTGTGATCCTTCTGAAAACCCTTGATTATATTTTGCTTATTCTGTGGCAAATGATTGAACTTGCTCCCACTTTGGTGCCTCTAATACAGTTTCTGAAACTTGCCAGCTTTTGGTTAAAAGGTGTATGGGACAAAGTCATGCACTGAGGCTTTTAAAACCATTTGCCAAAATCTCATTTTGATCATTACATAATGACCACTACTTCCAGGCACTTTCTGTATGCCAGCCCTTTTTATGCACTTTCTCCTGTGACCCTCCCAGTGTCTGTGAGCTGGTTCTGTGGTACAGATGAGGGGACTGAGACTTGATCTCTCTAAATGACTCGGTCTCACCACTGGTGGAACTCAAATTCAAACCCCAGCAGCCTGAGAATGGAGCCCGTACTCTTGGCTGCTGCAAACAGTTAGGTATCATCATGTACCAAATCATGGAGTTAACACATCAACACCTGCCCGTGGTTTTAATAGTGCTCTCTCAAATATGCAGTATTCCCACTTCCTAGCAGAAGTGGGAATGTCAAATGATACAGTTTGGTAGTAAATTGTCTCTTTGGGAATTTTAATAAGCCACCTTCTGCAATAAGATTCAAAGAGCACAACAGTGGCTTTGGAACATCCCCGGGACGGATGTGCCTGGGATCCCTCTGCACGGAACCTTCCCCAGGGACAGGGCTCCCGCCTTCACTCATTTGGGTCACCATTCAGTGTGTCACTTCTTGAGAGAGGTTTTCCCTGACAACTGGCCCATCCTGAAACAGCCTCCCCTTCCCTGCTATCTCCTCACCCTGATTTACTGTTCTCCACAGCAATTTTCACCAGCGGGCACAGCATGTTTGTATATTTGTTGTTTACTGGCCTTCACTGCTGGAGTGCAATCTCCATGAAAGAAGGGACGAGGTTCCGCTCACTCCTCTACTTGCAGTGCCTAGAAAGTAAGGGCTTGGCAGAGTGCAGACACTTAGAGTACCTGTTAGGGATGAATCCAGTCAATCGACCTCTGGGTGACAGAATAACACCTGCTTTGCATTTTCATCTTTTGCTTAGCTGTAATTTCCAAATTTCTAAACAGTAAAATTTCATCCTTTTGTATAATATAGAAGAAAAGTTCTATTTGTAAAGTCTTCTCTTTTGAAAATACTACCTTACTCGGACATAAATTCAAAGATAAGGTCATGGCTGCTTTTGGTCACTGGTAGTCCGGAAGCATGAAAGCCATGGCTGGATTCATCCCCTGGCGACCTCGGATGAGAGATCAGCATGACCAGTCCATGGACACTCACTCGTTATGGACTTTTCTGAACAACTCAGCTGCTACTAATGGCCCTCCTCATGTGGCCCGGCCACGGGCCAACAGCCACATTCTCCATCCTCACAGCACTCCTAGAAGTCCAGGGAAGGTAGTTTCTCTTCATTACCATGTTACTTTGTCTGACAGACCAGAAATGTAAGGACAGAACAGGGCTCAAAACCATCTCCTGAAGGGCATCCATCTGTCTCCCCTGAGTTGGGATCAAGAGGAGACACACTGAAGAGAAACCACTGGAACTTCAGCCAAACGGTCCATGGTGTTTCAATGTCAGATACCATCAGATTCAGCTTCTACTAATCTTCTCATTGCCCCAACCTGATGCATCCTGAAACAAGGCCTTCAATATTTACTTTGTTCTTCTGCTAATCTTGCTATAACTTGAACTGCTCATACTCACTATACTTAATGAAAGCAATTACTGAGGAAGTTCTATTAGCATAAAGTTTAGACAGGTTAATGACTATCTTCCCCGGAGAGCTGAGCCCTACAGCATAGGAATTTCCCTCCCTACTAGGGGTGAGAAGGTATGGTGAGGGGTCAGGCACAGTTTCCAGATTGTCCGAGTCGGATGTGACGAGGGCTGTATGACTTTCCTTTTGTACCAAGCCCTATAGGTCATTCCTACCCCTAGCCCCAGAGGGCTGCTGTGGAGTTGAACGGTCATTCCTAAGGCCAAAAGCTCAGCAAAAACCACAGGTCCTTTGGGACCAGGATGAAAATAGCTCTACGGTGAGAGTCAAGAAAAGTATGGTGGGCAATGCTGTTAATCTCTTCCTTCTCCTCCAGTACACAGTGAGGCC
The DNA here is from genome assembly GCA_004026545.1 of Mormoops blainvillei. Taxonomy (NCBI): domain Eukaryota; kingdom Metazoa; phylum Chordata; class Mammalia; order Chiroptera; family Mormoopidae; genus Mormoops; species Mormoops blainvillei. The sequence continues at coordinate 38,777 of PVJD01001897.1, read as the reverse complement.
TCTGTTCACAACAGGAGCCCTAGCTTCTTACCCAGCTGCACTTCCACTGCTGGACTCAAGGCCTGGCACCATCCTGGCGGCGCTGGTTGTATAAAAGATACATCAGTGTCTGCCACATTGTATACTTAACAAGGTATTAAGCACAGAGAGCAGGGTCTGTAGGTCAGCATGTGTAAGATGCCTGCTAGGTGCTCAATACCCATCATCTCATGGTACCCTCACTGGTACAAGAACAAAGTTGTTGGCGTCACTATCCGCTGCACAGAGAACGGCCCACGTTGGTAAGTAAAATACCAACAGTGAGTAAATCAGGGTGCCAGGAGTTTGGCTCAAAATCATCTGATGCCAAAGGCAGGTCCAGCCTGTGGCTACTAGGCAGTTTTCTCTATAAAAGACAGCATTGGGGCTGGGTACTTTACATGCTCATCAAGCACTGGTCACCTGGCATGCCAAGCCCATGGGTCTGACTGAAGCTGGGTCCTTAAGAAACGCATGTCCCAGTGGCCAAGACTTACTGAGCTCTCATCTTGTGGCTGGTCTTGAGTAGTTTCCATGTATGAACTCATAGTCCTCACAACAAGACCACGGCACAGGCAGTTTGTTCCCATTTGTAGACGAGGAAACTGACTGGGTTTATCTAATGATACACAGCTACGAGGTGGCAGAGCTGGGGTTTGAACCCAGGCGGTCTGTATCTGAATGAACTGCCATCCTAGGCTGCTGTTCAGCAGAGGAAACGTTGGCACGAGCCCTACACTTGACGTTCAACTATGGCTCTTCTACAATAACTCTGTTTCAAGAGCCCATCCGCAGGGTCACTAGTGTATAAAGTCCCACCATAAATGTTGATTTGAAAAGCTCACCAACATGAAACATTCAGACAGCTTAAAACCCTCCACTGGCTCTGTCAATGCTTCGGGCCCTCAGCCTGATATAAATGGACTTGGGGGCTGTGATCACGCATGTGAGACTTGCCGAACGAATGTCCAAAGGCAAAGGAGGGACAGGGAAAGGAGACTGTACCGAAGGTTAGTGCGGCTGTCCCAGACTGGGGGGAAGGCCAGCCCCTCTTAATCACATGTCCAATTGGACACCTCTTTTTGTTGTTTTTAGACCCACCTTCGTCACATATGCTCTATCTCTTCTTTTTCTGAGATATAAGGAAAAGGGGACAAAAACAACAAAAACGAGCACCTGATTTTCATTTAGGTCACCTAATTTTAGGAGCTGTGGCTACGCAAAGTCAAAAGCGCAGTTTAAAATAAAATCCCTCAAAACCCCACACATCTAAAAACCTTTTCAACAACACAGAGACAGACAGATTAACAGCTTTAATGATGACATAGTTCTGAAGTTTTCAACTGCAGGCTCTAGGATGAGTCCATTGAAATATGGGTCCATGGAGTCAGGTAAAGGACAAGTGGCAAAGACAAGGGACGTGTGCGGGAAAGCATACGCTCCGCTGTAGCTGTGGAACGTCAATGCCATGTGTAAGCTGATAGCACAGCTGTACACACATACCTCATTAAGCCAAATTAGAGCAAGTGGGATCTGTTGCCTTCTGACAAAAACAAACAAGTCTAATTCCAGTATGTCCTATCTCCGATCCACAGAACAGCCCTGTGTAGAAGCATTTTCATAAAAAAAAACAAAACACAGTAAATTCTTCCCAAGCTCCCCAGGCCAGTTCCACAGTGCTCGTTCCTGAAGGGCTCTGTTCTCTCCTACGTCTCGTTTCAAACTGCTGAGCAGGTACAGCAATCCCCGTAGAGATATACACTCCCACTTTCGGAAATGAAAAAGCCATGTCTTCCTTGAAGGGTCAGTAAACTAGTCCAAAGGCATTAAGATTGGTGGATCTCTGCCTCTTTTCTGCAAGAACTATTCATTCAGAGCAACCTCTGATATAGCGTAGCTGGTTAGAATGTTTTAAAATCTTACTTACATTTTTATGATCGGCCACCAAGAAGTTACAAAAGAAATGATCTTACGACAGAATATCAGTTTTCAGAAAGGGTAGTAAAGCAAAAAACACTTCCTTTTTGAACAACCTAGCAGTTCGAAAGCTACAGCGGGCTGATGGCAGACTTGCCAATCGAGAACTGAGTGTGTGGCCGTCGCTGTCGTGATGAAGTTCCAGGACAGTGGCTGACCTGGTGTGTGTTCAGGAGAGTGAGGGGTGCACACACTCAGTTACCCACTCGCTGACTGGGAACCTACGATTTACTAGGCCCCCAGCTAGGCCCTGGGTTTAAGGGGAAATGCAGGACATCTTACCCACGCCTCTGAAGAGCTCGCAGCTTGGCTAAGGGCACAGGCGAAGCACTCGATGTTCCCAAAATGTACATAGCAGTTGTGGGAACACAGAGCGAGGCCGCCAGAAACCTCTGGGGTGGAAGGGGTGTCGAGAAGCCTTCTTAAGGGGGACAGTGCTTCGGTCTTGCAAAGGACGTTAAGAGTTAGCTGTACAAATGGAAGGGCTTCCCACGTTGTAAATGTGTGAGGGCATAAACAAACAGTGTGCTACGGGCCAGGCTAGCTCCTAGCAGGACTGCGGCGCACTCGGCCACGGCAGCATTTAAAATGAGGGGGCAGAAAAGTCAGTACTTCAGAAGCTTTGCCCTCTGAGCCCTGAGGAAAAGAAACATGAGAGTCAGGCTTAGGACGACTTTGGACATCCAAACCGTGGCAGGGGTCTCTAACAGTCACACCTATTCTTTCTGTTTGTCTGGACCCTCTTTAGGGACCCCCCTAATTTCAGGAGCAGCCGACATGAACCAGGCTCCACCCATCAGGAGGTCGCTGGCACAGTGACTGGATCATGGATAGGCACATATCACAAGCCACCCCGATCGGAACCTGCCCCAAGAATGCTGCCAGAAACCTAGAGTCTCCTGGGACCATTTCGGCCGCCACTGTGCAAACACAGCCTATCATGAAGCCAACAGAGAAGACAGTACAGTTTCCATGTCTTTTGAACTTCTGAACTTTTCAGCATTATCTTTTGAGCTTTTCAATGACATGAGCGCTAAATTCTTTTTCTGTTTAAGCCAATAAGAGCTGGGGGTTTTTTGCCTCCTGTAACCAAGAGATTACTGACTCATGGATTTCCTACTAAGCCTCTTAAATATTGATAATAAAGGTTTCTAAGTATTGACAAAAAAGGTCAATGTGGGAATTTCTTCAAGTATAAAGCACTCAGATGAAATAATATAGAGAGAAATATTTTCTAATTTATAAAGCACAGATACCAGTTATTTTTTCACTATTAGTAGTATTCTAATAACTAGTCAAGGCAATTTTCATTTTTAGATCAGTATTTCAAATGTGTGGCTTTTAAGTTATAATTAACAAATGCTAAGGTAGTACTGACTTTGTACCAGGCACCTTTCTCAATCACGTATCTCACTTAATCCTCATAATAATCCCACAAAATGGGTACTACTATCACTACCCTAATATTACTGATGAGGAAACTCAGCCATAGAAAGGTTCAAAAACATGCCCAAAGTCACACAGGTAGGAAGCGGCGGAGCCGGGATTTGAACCAGGGCAGCCTGGCTACACAAACATGGCCTTTTCTTGTCCCACATGGCCTGGGCTCTAGGAGCCAATGTTCCAACTGCCTTTAAACTGCTACCCCTAAATCCACAAGAACACATGGCTACTGTCTTCGCACAATCCTGTCTCTTTGCTGGCTTGTTTCCCCAATACATACATCACCCAGTCATCCTTAAAACTATGTCCTTGGGCATTGTTAGGACAGCTCCTCGCTTGCCCTCTCCCACGGTCCACCAGTGTCCTCACCATGTCAGCTCCACCCGGATGTAGTCTAGCATCTGCCCCTTTTCCCTGGAGCTCAGGCCCATGCCCAATTTCGGGCTTTCTCCCACCTGACTCAGCTAAACCCTCTCTCACCTGGCTTACAGTATGACCCCCTTCAAAAGCATTTCACTTTCACATGGCCATTCTTTCTTCTCTGAAAATACAGATTTCATCTAATCATGTTCCTGCTTTAATCCTCATCAGCTGTCACTGCCTACAGAACTGAAACTCCTTAGTAGGTTTACACTAAAAACTCTTCACAAATTCCCCAACCTACCTTGCCAGTCTCACCTTCTGCCGTACTGCTCCAGATGTGCTGTGTAGAGCAGGCCAGGAAATAAAGCAGATCTTTGGGAACCTGTCTTACATTCCTTAACTTATTTAATTTACTCTCCCATATCTTGAAAATTATAGAATATGCTTAAAATAATAGAATGAAATTTCTCCTAAAACATTCTTGTGATTTAAATTCATTCTCTCAGACTATTTCACCATCATTATGCAGAATTAGTGGCTCTTTCTTGAAAATAATTACCTTCTATATAAGCTGGAGTAAAATACAGATTGCCAAAATTTTACTGATTTGGGTCAAGGAGAAGAGCTTCTTAAGGTCAGGATCCCAAATAGTCTTCGGGGAGTTTATAAAATCTCTTACTTAGAGGTCTCCAAGGTCAGCTGCAAAGCTAAAAGGGGTGGGCGTTGAGGACACACAAACAGCCAGGCAAGGAAGAGGGAAGGAGACTTTAGGTCTCGGTGGGCCTGTCAGGAAACCTCAATGCCCTGGGCACCTTTCTGCACTGACCATAAGTGGTAATCCCAGATTCCAACGATACCTTGTAAGACCACGGCTTCTCAACTACAGCACAATGGACATGTGGGGCTAGATGATGCTTGGCTGTGGAGCTGTCCTGTGCGCTGCAGAATCCCTGGCCTCTATCTACCATGTCAATAGTATCTCCTCGGTTTTGACAACCAAAAATGTCTACGGACATTCCCAAGTGTCGCCGGGGGTAGGGTGGGGGGCAGCAAAATCGTCTTTGGTTGAGACTCAGTGCTATAAATACACACAGGCTCAAAGGTTAGCGTTAATGTTCCTGAACTGTATTTTTTTCCCTATCTTCCTTCTCCTGTTCTTCTCCTCCGCCTCCATCACAAAAATCAAAATGCCCTTGCCCACGCCAAGTGAAAACCACACCAACAATGACATACATCTTTTGGTGAAGGTACGAAAAGAACTGTTTCTGACAAGTGGCCAAGTATTTATTTCTGTCCTTGCAAAGAATGAAACAGAAAGTGACAGGCAGAAAGGAGGAACACGTTTGTTGCTCCGATCAATAAGAAGGCAACCCTCATCTCTCATCTCTCTCCTGTCTCCTTCCAGCATCTGGGGAGCCACTGACTGGTCAATATCTGATCCTAGAAAAGCCACCCGCTGAGCCAGTGCAGGGGGTAAGGAGAGCTTGGACACTTCAGGTGCTACTCCAACACAACTGATAACGTGGATTGTACCGCACAGGTGCAACTTAATTTCAAGGTCCATTAGCAGCACAAAATGGGGGGCTGTATTTCTAAACATGAGCCCTGGAACTCAGCAGGGACATTTTTCATTTTCAATTTTCAAATGGTAAGAATAATAATTATGATTCTTTTTATTGAGATGAGCATCCAAGTTCAAAAACACTGCACTTCAAACCCAAATACTAGAACATATTGCATGTTGCAACTGATGTTTGCAAATTGCAAGACGACATAATGTTCAATTTGGACTAAATACCAGAAAACAGCCACTTGAATTATTCCTGCATCTCTGATTTTGTCATTGTTTTTCTTGCAATCGTAAGTGATGAAATACAAAGGGGATGCTAGCATTATGTTATGCTTTTTAGAGAACTGTCAATGCTGGCCAACCTGTTATTCAGCTGACGTTGAATGACAACTGGTCTTTGAGACTATAAAACAATGCGCCCATGCTCCCCTCTCATCTCACCCACAGCAGAGAGCTGTACAATGTGGACCCAGCCCCCCAAAATATTACAATTTAGAGTTCTAACTATCACTCCCTGTGAAGGCTCCAGGGGCACAGAAGCAGCTGCGGGAAGCTCGGTCATGCCGGACAGAAAGAGTCTTGCTTCTTAGGCGGTGTCCGATGAGGTCTGAGAAAAGGGCAACGAGACACCAAGTCCCGCTTCCAGTGTAAATCCCCATGAATATAAATGGAGAAGAGAAACTATAAGAAGAAACCCCTTGCAGCAGTGAAACCAAATGCTCTCCCCCTGCGGCATAACCCTAACCCTGCGAGCAGGATTTATTGAGTGCCTTCAACAGGTTGGCTTTGAACAAGACACCATGGGCGAAACATGGATAGACCAGGGCGCTGTCAGTCTTCAGGATGTGAGCATTTCCGTTATCACACACTCACACTTTTTACCTTCCCCCATGTTAGTTACAGGGCAAAGAAATACAGACCCAATACTGTTTGCTCTGCTTCATAATTTAAGATCACGAATCTGGAGAAAAGCAGAACTGGTCTCTTCAGAAAAACAAGGTATCATTCTGAAAGGAGATAATTTTTGACAAAGGCACACACAAGTTCTTTCAGAGAGAAAACCTGGAGAAACGGTGATCGGTTGAAGGGTGGGAGTTTTTAAATACCTGTTTTTTCTATTCCTTTGATTCACCTTCCTCTTCAATAAAATAAATAGAGCTCAAAATGTAATTCAATATGATTCTTGATTTTAATAAAGTTCATTTTCACCTAAATTTCTCTAGGGGAACATTCACTTTCACGTAATAAAAAAGCCCAAGAGTGACAAATTTGGAAGGAAGAGCCATTTTGGAGAGAAGCCACATCAAACACAGCCGAACAGAAAAGGAAAGGGGACACACGCTCATACACACAAATGTCCCCAAAAAGAAAATAAATTTAAGAAGCCCTTCTTCAACTGCTTTGGTACCCAATTTAGAGGCAGCTCATAGCCAACCAGAAGATAAATCAGCAAGCAATAAGACATAACAGTAAGCGTTCAGAAGCATCACGAGCAATAAGACACCAGAGTAAGCAGTAAAGACGCACCAGAGAGAACATTTCTGAGCAATTACCAAATGCCTTAATGCCGAAAGTGAGAATGAAAAACTTCGCTCCACTAGGATTGGAACCCCATAAAAATGAACTCCCTCGCAGCTCGAGACCTGCTATTTCCGCTTTGACAAGAGGGCTGCGAGGACCGCCTGCGTGGCCATGGAGCAGCGAGAGGGCACAGGAGCACTAGGGGGCTGATAAGGAGCTGGGACTATGAACTTCAAGTTCTTGTCCTTCTTGTTCGCACCCTAACCCCTAGACATGACAAATAAAAACGATATGCTGACTATTTTAAAAGATACAACGGGCCCTCCAACCTCTGAGGGAAATAAGGGAGGCCGAGGTTGCCGTTGTTCCTGTTTTCACATCTACACCCACTGTGGTCAACGCGGTGTTTAGGGGAGGGACACATAGGCAAACACGCACACAGAGGGACGAGCTGCTGGTCCTTTTATTTATTTTTTAAGTACACAGGTCAATCAATGAACAAACACTCAGTCGTAAGAAACTTCCCTTATTAAACAGGCTATATTGTCAATTTTTAGGAACCTCTAAGGAAATGATAGCACATTTCCCCAGACTCATCCATTTGCAATGATTACAAATAAAGCAAGAGAACAGTGCAAATACTCACAAAGTCTTCTCTAGGTGGTGCCAGCTCAGGGGACTCCAGCACCAAACGGCCCCCTCTCCCAAATGCTTTAACTCACTAAAACTTGTGAAACCACTTACTTCTCAGAGACTCGGAAAGAATTAAGTAAAATCACGTGGCTTCAAGAGTCAGGAGCAGTAACTGGTATTCGTGGATGGTTGCTAGTTGTCTGTTTCCCCTCCTTCCTTTCAAGTGTCTTTCTGGGTCACAACCCATTTCTAGTCCGTGTCTCTTCCATGAGGGCCCTACACCCCAATCATTCCTACCTTCAAAGCGCACCTTCCTGCAGAAAGTCTCCCACCCTGACCGCCATTTACAGTGACTACAGTCTGTGTTACTCTACGCATGTGTTATTTTCCTTATTGGCCAGTAAAAATCTCAAAGGCGCGAAGGGTATCACACACACACACACCCCCACACACATGAAAAATCCAAAGGAGTAAGAATGAGATGAATTATTAAATTTTGCTAAATTTAATAATAACTAATAGTAATTATGAAATTAATGTAATAATGATATATTATTATATAAGTAAATTTTCTCCCATTTCCCCAAAAGGAAAAAAATAAACCAAGCCACTCTGGTTCCATAAACATTAGTGAAAACACAGGACCTACAGTACATAACTAAAGGAGTCCGCCTCGGAACCAGCGGCTTAGAAAACAAGCTCAAGAGGCGTTCGTGAGCTGAGTAAACTAGCTCAGCACGCGGGGCTGCGTCCCATTTGAAAGAAGTAGCTACCAAGTCCTTCCCATGTCACTGCCGAAGGTCTACCCACCACTCTGGACCCTGGGACGTGGAGAAGTTTCCCTGCAAGCCTGGCGCACAAACAGGACCGTCAGAGGCAGCATGATCCCTTATCAGGGAAGAGAATGACAGCAGACATGTTTACATGGTTCCTACGGGACAGAGGCAGTGGGAGTCACAAAGTTCGTGGCAGAGCGCCCCGCCCTGCCTCCAGAATTAGGAGAATGCAGGGCTGCCCTGAAATCAGATAGGAGGTTTTCAATAGCATTTCCTACTGGGAAGGGGGTGGAGGAGTGCAGACCGGAGAGGCATGGGTTCTGTTTATTAATAAGCAGCTCAACACAGTGGGAGGTTTTCTTGTCTAATTACAGAAGCTGTTGGAAACAGCAGGGAAGACGGGATTTATGGCCTAGATGACACTGCCTCTGTGTTGTAATTAAAAGTTATTTTTAATATCTTTGGGTGGCTACTTTGGATTATTAGAAGGATACTCTGCAATTTAAAACTTGTGGAAGGGCAAAGAACATAACAAACAGGTAATACAACAAGACTGCATAATGTGAAACGATGAAATGCTTTGACACTGGAGGGGGCAGGAGAGGAATTGCTCCCATTTACGTCTGTGAAAGGGGGAGAGAGAAACAAGCCAACAAGTGTGTGCTAAACTGGATTTCAAAAATTCCAAAAGTAACTCAGCTACTTATTTTATCCACTAACTAGAGTTTGGATACCACCCACCAGGAGTACAGAATGGTTATTCACAACCATTCCCCCAAGTCCCCTAACCCTAACCCTCCAGCTCTTTGCTTTGTCCCGAGTCCCTAGGAAAGGACAGTGGTCACCCTAACAAGAGTGAGCCCTGACTCACCCACAAAGACCCAGAGGCCAGCCCCAGGGCAGTGTGATGGGGGTGCCCATGAGCTGTGGACAGTACATGCTGTGTATGATTTGGGTTTTGTGTTTAACCTACTTCTCTTCTCTCATGCAAGACTGCGGCCTCAGAAAGGGGGCCAGACAAACGAATCCCAGTGGGAAATGGATGGTGGCACCATGAGTGGCTAGAGAATCAGCCCAAGATCAGGCCGGGGACGTTTACTTCCTAAGTGCCATTTCCAGAATTAATCTCTCCCCATACACACTGGAGGCACTTTATGCAATGGCGACTCAAAGGAGAGAAATTATCATATGTGACAAACTTTTGAAATTATCTGATGAAAACGGGGAGGAGGAAGAACCCCTAACTGGTAGAGCTTCCCAGATAACCTCTATATTTCATTTATCCATGCTATGAATCTTCTCATTAAAAGTGAATTCCAGGAGCTCATTATGTAAAATATGTCACAGAAACCACCAGATATCACACATCATGAGGAGCCTGTAAAAGCATTTTAACATGTTATTCAAAAATAAATTTAAATGTAGCTTTACAGGGGCCATACCAAATTTATGGGGTTTATTTCATATTGAAAAGAACCACTGTGCTTCTTTATTCTTTTCCGAGTTCAAATCAAGGTGTGGCCCCATGCCAGGTTATAGGAGTGCCCTTCTTACCTGCCACATTAATTTTCTCAAGTGCTACCAAGCTGGGAACAGCTGTGGTGGAGTTGGTCGAGTTTGCTCCCGTGCCATTGATTACCAGGGTGTCCACCTTTGACTCCAACTTGCCAATGCGCTGTAAAATATTATCCAACAACACCGCAAGGGTTTTCTTCAGATCTGTAAGATAAAATGCAGACAGTTTTAAAATACTTTAGCCACTGAGTATTTGTTCAATGCACATGCCCTCTCTTTCTCTCTCCGACATTAAGAACAAAAAGTGGACATCGAAAGGTCCTGCCCCAAGACCTGTCCAAACAAACCATACCTTAAAGAGGAACAAGTCCTTCCCATGTCACTGCTGAAGTCCTACCCACCATTCTGCACCCCGGTCCAGAAAGTACAAAACAACTCAGTCTATTCTACGATACAAGTTAAGCATAAATGACATAAAATTATTTCTAGCTACTGGGCTGATAGAGAAAGCTCATGGTTACTTAGCATCCTGCCAAAGTACTCTATTAATAAATTCCTCCTCCTTATAGCATGATGGTCACTGATGTGCAGAACGACAATCTCAAAGTGCAGCAAGGTTGCAAAGTAGTTTCTGGCTCGAGTTTGTTGTTATTTTTAGTGCCCCGTACTCCAGTATGCCCCAAGTGTTTTGTTTTGATTTGTTTTGTTTTGTTTTGCAAAGTCTTTATATCTGTTGGTTATATATAGTAACAATAAAAGCCACAGTTCCACATTCCCAGGTATGCTACACTCAGTTATAGTCAGATTTAGAAAAATACTCAAAAACCAGAGGCATTCATTCATTCGAGAAATCTCTATCAAACAACTACGATGTGACAGGCACTGTCCTAGATGTCGGAGATATTCTCTGATGGTGCGTACCTGTATGAGCTGACTCCCTTTCTCACACATCTGGGTGTGGGTTAAGGGGTCGTACGCTTCCCTCCGGGTACATCATCCGCACGCATATATCAGCACATACACAAAGAGATGAATTTAGCCCTTCTCCTCCGGAAACTCATAATCAAAGAAAGATACACTGACTTGCACATGTGGAAAAGGCAGAAGGACAACAGGATGGGTAGCCATGTGGACAGAACCCAGCTTCATCTACGAACTGGGAGCGAGCCAGGGGAAAAGTACACTGTGTGGGCAGCAGGACACAGTACAGTCCTGAACTGAGACAAATGGGAAGCTGCTACCTTCCATTTTGCTGGGAACAGAGCAGACTTGCTCTGAGCAGGTACTCTGATCCAGCCCCGAAAGAAACACGTGCCTGGTTAACTCACCAGCCCCGGAGCACAGCCAACCAATCTCAGCCAACGGGCACTCGGGTTGCCCTATTTTGCCAAGTCCAGGGAGAAACTCATCCCAACAGAAACACAGATATGTAATTAACATGGAAGTTTGTGTTCTCAGTGGTTTAGAGACAACATCACTGGAGCTGACTGAAAACTATGGACAGAAACAGAACCCACATCTTTATCCTGAAAGTCTGGTTTGATGTGTTTGGCATTATCTCATTCTCTAGACCACGCCCCAAAACCAAACATCAGACTTCTTCACAATGTCAACATTCGTAGCAGTCTATTCACTCATTAATTCTAACAAATATCTGACCAGGCCTACTTTTTGCTCTTCAGTATATATCTTACCTCTGGGCAGTTAGACAAGCTGGCCATGACGTTAGAGTAACAGGGCCAAAAATCTGATTATAACAACAAAGAAGAGCAGAAGAGAACCAACATTTTCTGACGGCCTATAATGTGTCATGCATATAGATATGAAATCCCATGAAATGTCCATGTTCTCCATGAGATAGGTATGACTTCATTTTACAACTGAAGTTGATGGGACAACTGAGGTTCAGAGACATGAAGTAACTTGCTTGTGGTTACAGCGATGTAGAAGTCAGAATGAAGACTAGACTCAGATCTGCCTAATGCCCTGATGCCTCACTGGGACCAGTCAGAAGTCAAGAGCCAAGGGAGAAAAAGAAAACCAAGCATGAAACTCAGTGTCTTTCGTCCACAGCATAGTGGTTAGGAGCTCAGACTTTGGAGCCAGACTTCCTAGGTTTGAGCCTCGCTCTCCATTCCTGTTTCCTGTATCTGTAAAAGAGAGACAATAATGAGCCTGCCTCTGGGGCAGTTATGAGGGTCTAATGGGTTAACATTCATAAAACATTTTGAACACTTCCTGGCATATAACAGGCACTCCATAACTGCCTGTTTTATATATATATAAATAAAGAAATAATAAAGCTGTCCTCTGGAATATGCTTCCGTCCTTCCTGAAGAAATGTCCCCCTGGGTGATGCAGAGCTTCATCACTTTACCCAGAGTCATGAGATCACCCTCCTGCAGGGCTGCAGCCACCCCCGCCCCCTGCCCCGTGCCGTGACTCACAGTCTGTCCCAGGCACATCATTAGCTGACATGGTCAGTGGGAGCCAGCCACCAGCTCTGCTCTTACGCTCAGTCTAAGGCGGAGGCTGGTTCTCTAGTGTTCTAAAGATTGCCAGAGGCCAGCCACACAGATGAGGGCACTGGTGCCACGGAGGGATGGCTGCACTCAGTAGAGAGAAACCAGTCCTCAAACAAAAGAGAGCAATCCTCCCCTCCCCCGCCCCCGGCCCCAGCCTCTTTGCCTGTATCGCCAGCCAGGGAGTCCCTGTGTAAAATGGCATGTGACTGTTCCCCACTACTTAGCCGGGCACAGAAGCCTGGCCATATCGTTTGGGTTAACTCAGGGTTTCTCAGCTTCAACTGTATTGACACTTCGGACCAGATAATTCTTTGTTGTGTGGGGCTGTCCTGTACATTGTAGGGTGTTTGGTAGCATCCCTGTGTTCTAACCACTAAATGATGGTAGCAATACCTGTTTTGTGGACAACCAAAAATGTTTCCAGACATTTCCAGAGTCACTCGGGGGGCAAAATTTCCCCAGAGGAAATTTTGAGAACCACTGAATTAGGCACATTCTCTCCACCCTTTGTTTCCCCACTGCTCCTCTGTGGAGATACCAAGAGAGAACTCTGACAAAGGGATTATGGGATAGGGAATGGAAATACAAGAAGCCACTCACTGAACTTGTATGATGTTGACTTCCGTTTGCTGAGGCACCGGAGGCATTGCTACAATGGGCAGTACCAGGAGGGAAGTCAGCCTTCCTACCTATGGGAGCTGACGGACAGACGCACGAGGGTTGGTAACCTTGTACAATGTTAACAGGCAACTGGACTACCTGACAGAGTCCCCAACCCACAGTTATCAGTGGAGCACACCTTAGGCAGGGTACAATGTTGTCACATCAGCATTAAGAAGATATTCTTCCTCAATTCTGAAAACACAGTCCACCAATAAGCGTGACTTTATCTCTTGCTGACCTCCCCTAGCTGAGATTGACCTTTCGTGACTCTGATATGGTATAAATAAGGGGATTTGGGATGATGAGAGGTGTACCGCCCCGGTACTACTACTAACTGCTGCTGCCAGTCTTCCTCCACCAATATTCACTGCGTGGCAGTTCCCACCCTCAGCACTTCGCATGAATGAACTCATTTGATCCCATCCAGACGGTATGGAGAAAGTACTGCAGCTCCCGTTCCCATTTCACAGGCACATAAACCACAACACAGGGAGGTTAAGTAATTTGCTCCAGGTGACTACAGACTCAGGGTTCGTATCTACGGCCTGGTTCCAGGGCCGAAGGCTCCTATCTATCGTCCGACACTGCCTCTACAGAACCACCATGGACCTGTTGGCCAGAAAGCATCTCTGACCTGCTGATTCAGAACACACTTACCAGGGATTAGCCTATGGGCTTCGGCCATGTTAAATCATGTCCCAACCACCCTCAACAACCGCTGATGCCACTGTCTTTGAAGCAACTCCAACACTAAAAATAATTTTAAAATCTGCCCTTCTGCCTTAAAATGAGAATGAAATATAAGACTATCAAAAACTTTGGACTCTCTAAGACACATCACCTGGGTAGGCATTTGTCCTCTCCTGACATTGAAAAAAAAAGTTCATTTTCAAGCATCTATTTGAGTCACTATTTCAAGTAGTCCAACACAAGATAAAAGATATGACCAATAACACAAGGGCAAAATGATGCCAAACCCATCCTTGCATCCTTACCAACCGCCACAGAGCCTGGCACATTATGGTAATCAGTAAATCTGCGTTACACAGTGCACAAGTGAAGGGACGGTCTTCCCATAAATAAGGCCACATAAATTATACATTTCTAGGTGACGGAATTATTTCTAACCTTTGCATTTTACAGTTAAACCTACAAAAGCTGTTAAAGTTTTATTGCAATTTTAAATTAATGTCAGAGTGTTTTTGTTTGTGTTTTAGTTTTAATGATAACCCATTATCCAATAAGACTATACATCCAAGAATAATTTCTATGGAGTTTAATAAAAAAATGAGGGTGAAAATATTCTTCTGAATTCCAGCTTAATATTTTTTATATTTATCACTCTGTTTTATAGTTATTATAACAGTAAAGTGTGTCCTTAGCAGCAGTACAATTTTCAATTACTAACAGGCTTTTAAAATTTTATTTGTGTTTCAAAGCCTTAACAATAAAAATTTAATCCCAACATTACTAACAAAATTCTGGGTTCCTACAAATTGCTGTTCATGACAAAGACGAGATTTGAAAACATTTAAAATGTCCCTCTGGGGAAAGCGAGCTTTGGTTTCTATCGTGATAGAAAGGGTGAGATCTCCATTATCTCAGCAAGCCATGACATTAGGGGGTAAGAAGGGACAGGAAGACACTGCCACGTCCTTGAGCAGGACATCCAAGGAGGTGCCACTGCCAGCTATACTTTCCTCCACAGCCGGAACCCAAGAAGACTGGGTCTCGGTACAGGGAGGTGCCTTGCTAGTGGAAAAGCTGTACAGGTCTATCGGCTAGAGCTGTGAGGATGGGTGGTGAGCCTGACTTCCCAGATCATTCGGTCAATCAGTATTTGAGAGATTACCGAGAATGCCTATGCTTGGGGTCTACTCTAGTCCCAGCCCACTCCCCTGGGACACGGCTCTAAGGCCGTGGTTCTCTAGCCTGCTGTCCCCAGGCTCACCTGTGGGGTCTGAGTTCCCCAGCCCCATCCTCAGGGCACTCACAGAGAATCTGCAGGACCAAACCACACGTCAAGGACTCTTGCACAGCCATGGTTGGGAGCTACGTTTAAGGTGTGGTCGCCATGATTCACTGTCACAGACCTGCAGCGAGTAAGGGCTTCCATCGGAACTGCCAAAAATCATTTACATCTGTGCTTGCTCCTAATGAAAATCCCTCTTCACCATGGCCGCCCTCGAGAGGCAGAGTGTGAATGATGGAGGCAGAGTGGCTTCACTTTTGGGCTCCAGAGAAACCAGCGAAGACAGGGCGTTAATGAGAAAGTGAGGTGTTAATGAAAAAAGAATTAACCCTAGCCTCTCATTCCCATCGACTGCCAGGCATGCCAAGTTTCATCAGTTATGTATTTTTAAATTAATTTTAAAGTGACCTTTCCACAGAAAGAGAATGCAGTTACAGTAATGACCAAAATATACTCCATTCATTATGTACAAAGGCGTTCAAAGCAGAGTTAGTAATAAAAGAGAACAGTGTTATTTATTATAGATAAAGGCTGGAAACTTCCCAAATATCCAACCAAAAGATTAAATTACATTATGTCCCTTTCTTCATAAGGTGGAACAAATTGCTAGACTGGAAACTCAAGAAGGCAGAGGGCAGGTCTGTCTTGTCATCTCTGTTTGTCACCACCAGTAGCCATTAATATCAGGAGATCAATAAGTATTTATTGAATGGATGGATGAGAAAGAAGAAGTGTATGGTCACTAAAAGATCTAATGGTGTGAGGAAATATAACGAAGATGAATTAAAAAGCTGTACATGAAATACTCCAATTTTTAAAAATGAGCAAACACACACATCTCTCTGCATTTTACAAAAAGGACTGGAATGAAATTAAAATTAATCTGGGTTTGGGGTAAGGAGTATTTTTATTTTTTATTCTTTAATTCTTCTTTATTTTTATTCAACTTTATTTGCAAGGATACAAAAATGGACTTTAGTCATTTTTCCCTCATGTGTTTTATTGACAGTATCTTTGGTGTTGGACTGCCTTGAAATAGTGGTTCAATTAGCTGCTAAAGTTATGAATTTTTTTCCTTTCATATTGTGAGAGAAAACATGCTGACCCAGGTGACATGCCTACAGAGTCCCAGGGCTTTTGGTAGCTTTATATTCCATATGCTCTCAATTTTATATAAGCATTCACATTATTCTCACATCACAAAGGTATTATATGCTATTTTAAAATACACAGTACAGTGGCTTCTATCCTCAGAATTCAAAGATATTGGCCACAAGTGCCCTGATGTCAGATAAGAAGACTCCTCCCCACCCTGAAACATCTCAGTCACTGACTCCCCACACCTTATCTCAGTGGGTGACTTGCCTGCACCTGAACTCACATGTGACATACCCCTGTGGTGGTTGCAGATGGCCACAAAAGGGAGTTGATAACCCTCATAAAGTGACAGAGCAGCTCAGATGCCCAATATCACTGATGAATATTCTCTCCTGGGTTAGGATTTAAGTATGGATTTAAGTTTGGACTCCTAGTGGTGAATGCCATTCCTCAGGGGCTGCGGGGGGTGTCACTGGCATTTTAAGATACTTTCTAAGCAGTAGAATCTGAGAAAAGGTTACATCTAGGTCTGTTAATGATATAAGGTGCTTTATGGAATCTGTAAATATCCAGAATGACATTCTTGGGCCTTTCTCCCAATTTTCCTAACAACTAGCCAGCCACAAAGAGTAGGAGTTGAGCATTTTTGCTTTTTTACAGAAGAGAAAACAACTCAGATTCTAAGAAGTCAAGCCCGTTGTTGCCCAAGGTCTCCAACCTGACTCCAAGGAGTGTTCCCTGACTCACCATCCATACCAGAAATTGTTCCCCTGATGGGCCTCCTTCAGAGACCACGTGAGCTTATCGCACAGCCCAGAGAGGAAAGCCTTCTCTTTTGCACAAGGCAATAACAATCACACCTCCTACTTCTAAAATGTGGAACTAACACACCTTTAGAAAGCGGCCCAGTGAGGAGCCCAATACCACCTCCAGAGGCCGGGGCAGCAGCTCTCAACCCTGGACAGCGTGGCGCCCGGCAGTGCTTTTCTCAAAGCAGCCCGGGTGCTTCTGGTGGATGAGCCTGTCCTTGTGTGGGAGAAGGTGTCTGGCTGGGCCTCAGCCCCCAGGGAAATGCTAAGAACAACTACATAAAGGGGGTCCTGAAGCCCTGAAGTCAAGCGAATAAGCCATGTCAGGTTTACTGGCAGTTTTGGTTGGGTGGTCACAGATGCAGGTACGTGCAGGCCACGGTCAGTGATAACTCACAGTAACGAAGGCTCTCTATTAATCTCAGGGTTCTAATAAAGCTCAGTCACATGGAACCCTTACAAGAGCCCTATGAGGTTAGTAATATTATAATCCTCTATTTTAGAAGAGGGAGCAGGCTCTTAAAACAACAGTGACTTGCCCACGGTCACACATCTAGTAAGGAGCCCTTCCACAAGCCACAGATAAACACTCTCTCACTGCCTTTCAGGATATACAATGGTTCCTTACGCCAGGATCATGCGTAACAGTTACTTGAAGTCTCTTGGGCACAGAATCTACAGGGAAACTCTTCTCATTTCCTGTCTCACTAAAAACATTATTCTGATTTTCAAAGCAGCCCCAGATGTAGCTGTACCACACACAGAGCCCTGGGGTGGGGCTGCTAGCCAATTACAGTTCCTACTATGCGCCAGACAGGTGCTAAGCCCTGGAAAACAAAACAGACAAGAATCCCTGTTCTCTGTGGGTTTGTGTTCTAAGTGAGGGAGAGAGATAATAAAGTACAATAAATACGTGACGCTAGGTAGTTTAAGTGATGAGAAGAGGGAGAATGGAGTAGGGTCTGGCTCTGCTTCTGAGAGAACAGGAGAGCAGGGAGCAAGCTGTCTGGAGTGAAGGCTTGTACGTGGAGGCAAGAGCCAATGCAGAGGCTCGAAGACAGGAAAGTGCTCAGGCAGACCCCACAGCTGGTCTGAGAAGACAGCGCGTGCCAAGGTTGACGATATGAGATGGGTGAACAGCTCTCTGGGGTGGCGCAGAGGCGAGAGGTCTGCCCAAGCAGTTCTGACAGGAGAAGGACACCAAGACAGAGCCAGGAAGAAGGAGGGGCTATGGCCACCGGGCCACATGAGGGAGGAAAGCTTCCTTAAGGCCCTCGCACATGCTTTTCCCTCTCAGATCAGGACGTGGGGCGCACGTGCAGTGGTGTGGCATGAGAGAAAAGTCTAGGTGACAAAGGGTGTCGAAGGACAAGGCTCCAGCTCCTCCCAGAGACCCAAGATCTGACTGCACTCCCAGCTAAACACTGGGAGCCCCCCTCAGTCTTCCGGACCATCTGGGTGAGCTTGTGCACTCGCCCTGGCGTGGCTGGGGGTGCTGGGCAGGCTGGACTCCTGCCACAGAATCGCTGGAAAAGCCCCATGCCCAGAGAGGCCCACTGTGTAGGTTCCAGGTTTCCTGAAGTAGAAAGTCCTTTCTTTAGTCACACCAGCCACGTCACTGTGGGGTCGCCAGGGCCTACTCGGACAGAGGGCACAGCCCTGCCACCTCCACTCCAGGAACAGTGCACTGCCCTCAGGGCACAGAGTTCCTGCTTCGGTGATGGTGGTTTTCCACAGTACTGCAGCCCTCCAAAACAGACCCTTCATAGATGTAGAACAGAGGCAAAAATTAAAAGTAAAACACCCTTTACAGGCCTCTATATCTAATGAAATCCACCTTTAGTTTTCCTCCTCCTTTTTCATGGGACAGGTGGAATGCAACACATGTAAAAGTTGTTGTCTGACTCTCACAAGGTTACCTAGGTCTTCAACTGATGGCAGGGGCTACCTTGCCAGAGCTACTTTTCCAGGGCCACCGCAGGCAGCCATGCCAGTGTCACCGAGGGGCCTCCCATTGGCTTTTGCGCAGAACTGAACAATGGTGTTAATGTCTCAGAAGTGGGTACCCCAGGCCAATGAAGGCCATCGGGAGCCGAAAGCAGCTACTACACCACCGCTCCTGACTGGCACCCAAAAGCCCTACCCTGGGTTCTTCACTTCCTTAAGGGAAGAGAAGAACTTCCTTCCTCCCTATCCTGCCCACCCCCCCAAAAAGTGACAGCAGATAACAGGGCCAGCCCTAGGCCCAAGCTCACCCACAAGAACACCCATTCCCTTCACCTCCCTCCCCTTCCCGTCAGACTGAGACCCACAGCCACACGGCCACCCTGTCTGCTGCCCTCTCCCTGCTTCTCAGTCAACAGCACCTTCCACCGGGCCCCTCGCTCACTCTGTTCCAGTTGCAGCAGCCTGTTCTGCCCTGGGGAGCACACGCGCCTCCGGGTCTAGCGAACACCCTGCCCCCTGCCTGGCTGGCTCTGCTTCAGCCTCCCTCTTCCCATCCTGCCCAGCAGCTCCTTGTTGTAACTTGGGCTAGCAAGACACCTCCCGGGAGAGGCTTTCCTTGACCTTCTCGTCCAAAGTTGCTCCTCAAGTGCTTAAAAAAAGTCACATCTCAGCTGCTCTGTCAGAGTAGCCTCTTCTCTGTCTCACTGCCTCACTAATGAACGCACTTGTACTTTAAACTCCATAAAAAAAAAAAAATCACTTCTCCCTGCGTCATTTCCTTTTTTTAAAAAAAATTTATTTATTTTTAGAGAGAGGGGAAGGGAGGGAGAAAGAGAGGGAGAAAAATATCGATGCGAGAAACATCGATCAGTTGCCTCTTACACGCACCCCAACCAGGGCTGAACCTGCAACCCAGGCACGTGCCCTGACAGGAAATTGAACTGGCGGCCTTTCGCTTTGCGGGATGACACCCAACCCAGTGAGCCACACCAGTCAGGGCTCCCTGTGTCATTTTCCTTTTTGGACTTTATTAATATCTGACATTTTCTTGTTTATTATTTCTCCCTCCAATATGAACACAGCCTCCACAAGAACAGGGACCTTGTCTGCCACTTTCCAGCTGTACGCACAAAGCTTAGATGGCGCTGACGCATACCAGCCAATGACACAGACATTTCCCCAGCGCCAGGCTTGAAGAATAAGGGCCAATCAAGAAGACAGTCTAGGCCCAGGAAATTCAGGGAACCAGGAGACGGGAGGTAAGGCAGGGCAGGCGTGGAGACCGGGAGGCTGACGGGAGCCAGGCGGCAGGAGCATGGGATATTGGTGGGGAGGGAAGGGTGGACGAGAAGCTGAAGGCCCACACCTGCTTCAGCCTGAGCTGGTGACCAGTCCAGAGCAGAGCATCCCAGCACCCAGAGAAACAGGCAGGCGAGAATGATCAGGGGGCGTGGGGAAGATCTCTCATCACCCCAGGTTTCCATTCCTGTTCCTCAGAAAGCACAAGTGCACCAGATCTGTTAGATAAAAGGTGATCACTGAGAGTGAGAATTTGGGTCAGGCCATCAGAGAAAGAAATCGATTCTCCTCAGGAACAAGAACGGCATTGACTGGGGTGAGTGGCACCATTCAAGACGTAATTCTGGCGAAGGCACTGACAGGCATGGCCCTGCCATGCTGGCCCGGGAGATGTAGTTGAGGCTGAGCTACAGGGAGCTCCGGCTCCACACGCTCCTCTCAGGAGGGAAAGAGCAGCCCACAGGAATGCCAGCCACACCCTAAGAATGAATGCTCCAACTGTTCCACACAGGCTGCCCAGGGTATCTTCCAGGCACCACTTCTGAATTACCAAATCCCAAAATCGGTCCAAGAGTCTCTTTTCAAATCACCAGAAAGGATGGGGAGGGGGATATACTATTTACAAGTTCCGTTGTTTGCGGCCCGGTCAAGACAAACAACAAACTGCAACTGCATGTCGGGCCCCTGATATGCAGTACCTCGTTCATGTTTCACATTCACCTGGCCAGACACGGAATGGCATCCCACTTCCCAAGGAGTTTGTGCCACTAGGGCCCAGGCCACACAGCCACGAGGTGGCAAAGCCAAAGCGGCAGGCTCCAAAGCCCGCACACCTAACCACTCAACTCTCAATGTGCTGTTCAGAAGCATTTCCAGAGGACTGAGAAATGAAGCATTTGGATGTGTGCCTCGTGAAGATGCCTTTAGTGAGTGCAAATGCAAAGATGAAGAGCACTGAGGACAGCTCAAAACACCCTGCAGGTAGAAAGTCTAACCAGGGACTATCTAGAGCACAGACTAAGATTTTCGGCACAATAGCAGACGGCAAATGTTTTAGGCTCTGCTGTCTCAGAAGCAACTACTCAGCTCTGCCATTGTAGCTCAGAGGCAGAGAGACAACACATCAGAAGGGGACGGGCTGAGTTCCAAGACACGGCCACACAAAAACAGGAGGGCATAGTTTGCTGACCATGCCTTAGATCATGGGAGTCCTAGGAAATTACTGAGTTGAGGACAAACGTAATCAGATGAGTGTTTTAGAATGGACTATGGTCATTGCCGGAAGATGGAGTCAGCATGTTTCAGATGTTATGTGAAATAAACTCTGGTGTTATCATGGTTCTCAGTTATTACAGTTATCCTAAACAAATGGGAGTCACTGGGTTTCAATAAAATTTCATTTGCACAAACAGGCAGAGGTCTGAATTTGACTGAACCCTGTTGCTCTAGGATTTCAAGGCAGGGATTCCAATAAATCAGTAATAATCTGAAATCAGCCACTATGGTTCTTCGAACACCTGCCACAGCAGGAAAAAACACTTATAGTATACTAGGAGCCTCTGATGATACCAGTATGGGGTTAGGAAAAGGAAGGGTTTTTTTTCCCTCTTTGTCTATTAACTGGATTCATTCAAACCAGAGGCAGATCCCAACCCTAGCTCATCAGTCTTCCAGAGCGGATTTTGGGCAGTGCTCTGTCTATGGGTACATTTGTGGGACAAAAAGAAACTGCAAATCGATGACCAATGCACCCTCTTCCCCACTCCACCAGCCCAGCTAAACCACCGAACCATCTTTCAGTCTCTACATCTCCATCTGACATATGACATCAACTGCCAGAGCTACCTCCCTGCTGATTTCACTATGACTGGTACTGATGAATTACAGGGCAAGCAACATAACCAGAATGGCTCTCTATGTTTCCAGGGCTTGATGTACACTATACCATCTTGTTCAATTCCAGTTGTTGGTGTCCAGAATTGGGAACCAAGGAGGAAGATGGGCTGTCATATTTTAAAGAACAAAAACCAGTTATCTGCTTGAGAACTTCCAAAAGAAGATGATGTTAGGTAGTATTTGCTGTCTCCGCTCTTAATGTAGTGGTTCTCCAAGGTGGGAAGTGGGGGCACTTTGGCCCCTGTATCTCAAGACATGTTGACTGTCACAGCTGGGGAGGTGCAACTGGTATCCAGTGGGTAGAGACACCAGAGATTCTGCTAAACATCCTACAATGCACAAACGGGCACCCTACAACAAAGACTTATCCAGCCCAGAATGCCAATGATGCCAAGGTAAGAAACCCTGACTTAGGATTTCACCACATGATGATTCCAATGCCTCAAGCACACATGCACAGTCCAGTTAAATTCCAGAAACTCCACTCCAAAGACCATTTTGATTGACATATCAAGTTGATTAGAGGAAAGAAAAATAGTAGTGTGAGTTAAGACTTGCTGATGGTGTCTATCTGGTTATTTCTTTGTTGTTTTTGAGAAAAAAGATTACTTTGCTAAGGGTCATCTGTAAAGGGCAGAAGAGAAAATAAATGATTTCTGAAGTTTCTTTGAGCTCCAAAGTCTTATGATAATAAGCATATAAGGTGGCTGAAATTCGAACATACTACTCTGGGGGGCTGGTAACTTTCTAAAAACCATAGCATCTCTGTGAGGATAAAAACCTAAGACCAGATCTCTGTCATTTAGAATGTAGAAGACGCCTACCCTATGAGATATTTAGCATTACACAAGAAATAAATAGTCGAAACTAGAGAAACTCAAAGTCTATATTTACCATCCATGTGCTTCTTTCCTTCCCATGGAAAACATTTGATAGACTGGGATAAACAGAAGGAGGAAATTACTACTGGACTGCTCCCTTTCTCCCCCAAAAGGGAATACACTAAACCAGAAACTTGAAAATGGCATCTATTTTATTTTTTCTTTTAAATTTATTTTTATTGTATTTTTTCTATTATTACCAGTTATCCCTCTTACACCCCTACTACCTGCCCTGCAATCACCACTCTGTTGTCCATGTCCATGAGTCCTTTTTCCTTTTTGCTTGATCCCTCCAACCCCTAAACACCCGCCCCAAGCTGTCATCTATTCTGTTATGCTTACTTATTATATACACTGGTAATACCAATCATGACAATTCGCTTCATTTAGTTTTTCTCGTGGTTTACTTATAATACTCAGGAAATACAGCGTGGGAAAAAGTAGGCTTACAATGTGATACACAAAGTAGAGTTTATTTTTGTATTATTATTTATTAATTATTGTATTATTTTCCATATGAAGACTTGTAAACCTACTTTTGTCTCACCCTGTATTACAAAAGATTGAAGTCAATTAGCAATTTGAAAAAGCACCATCTGAAAAATGACTCAGTTGTTTTTCAATGCAGGCTTTCCAAATGGAGCTTCCTTTTTATTAATCCATCAAATAAAAAAAGGTGGCATTGTATTTAGACATATTAAGAGCCAATGTCTACACACACTGCCAAATCTTGAAGGAACAGATTAAACGCAGACAGTGTGATCATTCAAATAGTCACAGAAAGAGAATTTCCACATTGTATGTTAAAGGCCACCATTTTCTCCTTGCCCCGCCAAAAAACGTGTGTGTGCGCGCGCGCGTGTTGTGTGTAAAATTAAAAACTAACCAAGTTTCCTGGGTCCTTTCAAAAAGAACAGAACATATATCTAAAACTGAGTAGGAAACCCTGTGTTTGAACTCAAGCTTCAGCCAGTTGCTGTACATTTTCAGGAATTATCATTTGAACTCCACATACGTCAGAGAACATTCCTTGACTGGGTACCAAGATGGACCACCACCATCTTCCTCCTCACCCAACCCCATTCTTGTATCTCATTTATATCACACCTCAGGGTCTGAAACCCGGAGGCCACTAAATTTTCCATTCAAAGACTAGACTTGTCACTGAACAGCAACAGGTCATCCCACAGATCAAGTCCACTCCGATCCTCAGTGACCACAGGAGAGCTGGGGAGTGGCTTCTCTACAACACAGTATGATCCAAATTTCATTTATAATTTTTGTTCTGTATATATGTATATGTTTTTGTAAGTACATTGTGTCTATATATATTTATATGTATAGTTTCATGTGCACATATAAAGTATCAGAAAGGTATACACTGAAAGGTTAATTGTGGTTATTTCTTAGCATAGTATTTATGTGATTTTATTTTTTCTTACTATTTTTTTGCTGGTCTCGGCTTCCAACTTTTTCTATATTAAGCATAACTTTTGGCAAAAGAAAAATAAGTGAAATACCATATGCGTATTTTTTTTTTTTTACTCAACCTCATTTTAAAAAGGATTTAAGCCACCTGACAAAAAAAGCAACAAGCACAAAAAGATTTCTTTCAAAGCAAGGGTACTTAAGAGTCAAGGGCAAGAAATAAGAGCAATAAACTCTGAAGACGTCAAAGGTTAAAGCTATTAGCCAGCACGCAGCCCTGATGTCTTGCACATTAGCCAGAGGGAGGCACACAGTGGCTGTGTCTTGGCATCCACAGAACCTTCCTCCCCAGCCTCCTTACCTCAATCTACCAGTTCTAATTAAGTTTTGTTTAGGGAAAGATAATGAGAATATTTTTCTACATTTCCTGATCAGGCTCCCAGATGAAATTATGCAATCCAGAAATGTGTTGGGGAGGAGAAGTTAGCTGCAAATACAGGCAGCAGGACGCCAACTGTTCCGGCCCATTGCTCCTGGGGCTATCAGTGCATACCAGAGCTGAGAATCTCCCAAAGGGCATTGCTTCAGCTTTCTAAAAGTGTCCTTCTGTGTGCAATTCACTGCCATGAAGGTGGTAGCACGAGACACACTCAATCCTTGATGACAAGACCAAGCCTGAGAGACTCTAGGGTCCTTTCGAGGCAAAACCATGGCCAATCAAGAAGCCCAGAAGCACAGCACTTACCATAAGCCGTCATGACACCAGCATATGGTCCATCCACCACATTCCTATTTTCTTCTGCCAGTGCCTTGATGTACCTCTTGCTGAGGTCCAGGATCTGCTCACGCAGCATGGAGCTGCTCTCAGGCTGAGTTCGCTGCTGGATTGTAAAATGCAGGAGCATCATACCCCAAATAAAGCCAAAAGTCACAAGGAAAAAGCCCAGCTTCTGAGAGGACAACTTCCATGGAGTAAAGAGAGCCATTGCTCTCCGGCAACTTCACCTGCCGTTGGCTCTTACAGCGTAGAAGAGAGATGCATGTTCACGGTGGGTCCGTCCGTTCTCACTCCGGCTCCTGCGTCAGCTGATTTCCTCGCCTCTCTTCCATTCTGCTGTGAAGGAGGAGGAAAGTTAGCACAGTGGTTGTGGCAAAACATGGTAAAATAAACCAAAAACCCCGGTTTCTCTCAACTCTAAAATGTGAACTTCCTTTTTTTCTTAATTTGCTAGCTTAGTATCAAGGTGACAAAAAGCTGTACAAACACAGAGGAGGAAATGCATGTCTGAGTGTGTTAACAGGTATAGCAGGGCTGTTCCAGTCTGGACCAAGTTCAAAACAGGAAGTTTGTTTTGCAAGGTAAGGAGGAGATGGAAGGATATTTCATTGAATGTCAGCAGAAACCCAAGTGGAGGGTGGAGTTGTATCGCCACAGGGCACTTTTGTGCATCTGTAACGTGAGCTTACAAAGTCATTATTCCGTGCTCCTGTAAGGATTAGAGTGCGCAGCTGGACAGGTAAGCAAGAAAGTGGATGCCCCCCAGGGGTACTCAGACAAGGAAAGGGGACAGAGCCCCCATATTACTTATGCACCAGCCAGCTTCCATTAGCAGTGTCCAGAGACAAGCTGAATCTCTCTGGGCCACCAGGTGGCCTCTCCCAGGTACCAGAACCAAGAGGCTATGCCAGGGTACCCAGCGGTCTTTCTGTTCTCCCTATAATGAGTGAAAGCTGCACCTCCCTTCTCATGTGCACACCTCTTACAGGAAATGTGGAGTACAGGCCTGCCTGCTTTCAGTGGCTCTCTGTTTCACTCACACCAAGGGGCAAAACGAGGTTAAAAGGCAGAGTTTCCTCTGCCCATCACATCGTAAGGAATACAAATGTTAAATCAGTATGTTCTATACCTGAAACGAATATACTATTGTATGTCAACTGCACTTTAATTTACCAAAAAAAAAAAAAGTATAGTTTCAATACCAATGCAACCAGATCCTACCTGGTTATCAGGACAGGCTGGGTCCTAAATCAAGGTTTCCCAACAAATAGGGCTGAAGTGTGAGCTGCAAGTGAGTTACCGGTGGGCTAAGATATCCAGCTTTCCAAACCCCCTGGTCCTAGGCATAGTCCTGGGCCCAAGAGCCAGCTAGCTTAAAAATGACACCATTTTCTAAGTGTGCCAAGGGGCAGTCTGAGCAGGGGTCCCCGAGGGGCACTAAGCCGGGATGTAGTCACAGTGTGCACAAGTTTCGGTGCACAAGTTTCAGTGCACAAGATTCTTTGTGAACAGCCTAAACAGAAACCATAACAAAACCCTGGCGCTTTCACAGTGTGCAATGCAGTAAATCTATGTTGTTCTTCCTCTTTCACTGACCTTCCCTTGCCTATCAAGAGTCATTGGTAGTGGGTAGTACCACTACTATTGCTAATGGTAAATAATAAATAAATTCTAGGTATGTCCCACACATTGTGGTAATTTTTTTTGTGCCCTAGCTCAATGAACTCTTATAAGAGTCTTATATGGTAAGAACCATTAATATTATTATGTCTGTTTTAGAAAAAAAAAAACAAAACCACAAAGGCATAGGGGATGAGCTTGTCAAAGGGCAGCCAGCTATGTAGCAGGGGACAGATCATCTAGGGACCACTCAGGAGTCAGTAAATGAAACTCTGCGCTCCTCACACCACCCCTCCTCTCCCACCAGCCTGTTTATCTATAGCTGAGAATGGCCGGTACGTGCTAAAAGGGTTGCAAAAAGCGACAAATAAGAATATGTGACCGAAATCCTACGTAGCTCAAAAGGTTAAAATGTTTATTACTGGCCCTTAACAGAAAATTCTAGGCCAGTGGTTTTCAAAGTGAGGCCTCAGACTCAACAGCCACAGGAGCAAAGTGAGAAATGCGAATCTCGGGCCCCACTCCAGACCCACTGAATCAGAAACTCTGGGGGCGGGGGTGAGGGAGAGGGCGGCTTGTGCTTCACCAGCCCTCCAGGTGATCCTGACGCCCGCTCAAGTTTGAGAGCCCCTGACTCAGGCAGAGGGCTGCCATCGTCATGCTACACCGCCCCACCGCCAGCACAAGGTGGCCTGAGCTCCATCTCGCACCACTTTATCATGTAAGTTCCTCTGTGCCACAGACACGTGGATCAATGGAACAGACTACACTGCCCAGAAATAAACCCACGCCTTTATAGTCAATTAATATTTGACAGAGGAAGCAAGCTCATGCAATGGGCTAAACATAGTTTATTCAATAAATGGTAATGGGGAAAATTGGACAGGTATGTGCAGAAAAATGAAACTATACCACCTTCTTACACCACACACAAGAATAAATTCAAAAAGGATCAAAGATAAATGTTAGACCTGAAACCATAAAAATTTTAGAAGAAAACATAGGCAGCAAAATCTCGGACATTGCTCGTAGCACTTTTTTATTGGATATATCTCCCCAGGCAAGGGAAACAAAAGAAAAAAAAAGAAAACAAATGGGACTTCATCAAACTAGTAAGTTTTTGCACAGCAATGGAAATCGTCAACAAAATAAAAAGACAACCCACAGAATGGGAGAACATATTTGCTAATATATCTGATAAGAGGTTAATATCCAAAATTTATAAAGTACTTACAAAACTCAACACCAAAAAAAACAAAAAAACAAAAAACCCAAACAACCCAATTAAAAAATGAGCAAAGGACCTGAACAGACACTTCTCCAAGGAGGACATATGGCTGGCCAATAGACATATGAAAAGATGCTCACTGTCACTAACCATCAGAGAGATGCAAATAAAAACCACAATGAGATACCATCTTATACCTGTCAGAATGGCTATCATCAATAAATCAACAAACAAGTGCTGGCGAGGATGAGGAGAAAGGGGAACCCTTTTGCATGGCTGGTGGGAATGCAGACTGGTGCAGCCACTGTGGAAAGCAATATGGAGATACTTCAAAAAATTAAACATGGATCTGCCTTTTGAGCATGGAATCCAACTTCTGGGAGTATATCCGAAGGAATCCAAAACACTAATTCAAAAGAACATAAGTACCCCTATGTTCATTGTAGCGTTATTTACAATTGCCAAGAAATGGAAGCAGCCCAAGTGTCCATCAATAGATGAGTGGATAAAACACCACAACTATGCGACATTTACACAAAGGAATTCTACTCAGCCATAAAAAAGAAAATTTTACCCCGTGCAACCGTATGGAGGACCGGGAGAACATTAGGCTACGTGAAATAAGCCAGTCAGAGAAAGACAAGTACCATATGATTTTCCTCATATATGGAATCTTAATGAACAAACTGAACTAACAAGCAAAACAGAGACAAACTCATAAATAGAGAACAGGTGACAGCTAATGGGGGTGGGGGAGGTTAGAGGTTAGAGGGATTGAGCAAAAAGGATAAACGAACTCCTGGACATGAATGACAGGGTGGTGATTGCTGGGGGGTGGGGCATATAAGGGGACTAAATGGTAATGGAAAAAATATATAATAAAGATTACATACTAAATAAAAAGCCTTAACACAGGAAATAAATTTTGAAAATGCAAAAGAAAAAAGCTGCTCAACATCAATAGCCATTAGGAAAATGCAAATCAAAATCACAACGATATGCCAATTTACACTCATTAGCATGGTTATAATCAAAAAAGGCACATAAGAACAAGTGCAAGTGAGGATGCAGAGAAACGGAAGCCCTATATACTGCTGGTGGGAATGCGCAAGGGTGCAGCTGGTGTGGAAAATACTTTCACAGTTCCTCATACGGTTGAGCCCAGGGTTACCATATGACCCAGACAGCCCTACTCCTAGGAACTCTCCCAACAGAAACGAAAACATATGTCCATGCAAAAATCTGTGCGCTAATATTCATAGCAACACTATTCATAATAAACAAAAAACGAAGCAACCCAAATGTCCATCAACCGAAGAATGGAAAGCAAAATGTGGTGCAGTCATACAATGGAATGTTGTCAATAAAAAGAAATGCAGTACTGATACATGCTTCAACATGGATAATCCCTGAAAACATTATGCTAAGTGAAAAGAAAAAGGCAGCCACGAAAGACCACAATGACTCCATTTCTATGAAGTGTCTAGCACAGGCAAACATAGACACAGTGAGTACAGTAGCAGTTGCTTAGGACTTGAGGGGATGAGGTGCTGGGAGGTGACAACTAAGGCATAGGGGGGTTTATTTTGGAGGGTAAAGAAAATGTTCTAAAATTTGTGGTGATAGATGTGGATACATTAAAAGTCATTGAATAACACACTTTAAATGGAAGAACTGGATGTGTGAATTATATCTCAATAAAGCTACGAGAGAGAGGGAGAGAGAGGGAGATTGAGAGGAAGCCCACTTCCAAAGCTGGGGGTGGAGGAGGAGCTGCACTTGGAGGTGGGCAGAGGAGCCTCCTAGACCAGTGAGACCTAGCTCTTCCCTCATGCCCCACAGAACGGCCAGGGCCAGACTGGACCATTACTAAGGGCTAACCAACCACCTAGCAACAAAAGGAAATTACACAAAGAAATTTGCCACCGGCTCAACAGACAAAGCTGCTCTTCCAATTCTCTGGAACAATCTCACAGGCCACCAATCAGATGGCTCCTGGCCTGCCTTGATGCTAATTTCTCCTTCTTGAATGTTATTGCACAGGATGAGGTTAAAAACAGGCACTGATGGCCACCAAAGGACTGAAACGCCTAGTTCCAAAGGACTGAAAACCAGACTGATGAAGCATTTCTTTCAGGTGCCCATCGAATGCCCCATTCCTTATATCAGAACCTGTCTCTGCAGAGGATGAATGAAATGGGAAATGATCATCCCTCCAGGAGCAACGCTAGCCCCAACCACACCAACCTGATCTCTTCCCACAGCCCCACAGGACAATCCTGTCACAGCTCGCAGGTCCAACATTCGCATGGGGCAGTACTACTCTAACTCAGCATCCCTCTTCTGTCCTAACCATGCACCACCTGAACGAACTACTTTGTATCTGTCTTCTAATAGTGGCTATCAGTGCCTATTTTTAACCTCATCCTGTACAATAACATTCAAGAAATCCTGAGTCGGCTGTGCTCATCCATGCTGCCTTGGGAAATCTCACCCCATCTCTCAAATGAACCCCACCTCCTGCATCAAGTTCCCCAGGAGGGCTCATCCTCCTTGGGCATGCACAGCACCCTGTGCCCTAGAGAGCTTCTTACCTGCTGCTCTGTAGAGTAATCCTCTACATCCTCTTTTTCATCTCTAACTGTAAACTTCCCAAAGACAGGAAATGCCAGGGATGGCCATGGCTTGCACAACGTGGATGGTAATTAAGTGTTTGCTAGATGAAAGGACAGGATGGTGGAAATGAGATGGAAGAACACACATAAGTAATGACCTCCAAGGCCTCACTCTGGTGTGAATCACAAAGAACCCAGCTCCCTGAGACTATTAGTGGTGGCTGACCTGTCAGAAGCCTTTACCCTAGAATCTTGCCACATAGCAGTGAAAGCCATTGTGCCCTTAAATACAGCAGTTACGGTGTAGACAGGTATTATAAGAGAAAAAGGAGCAGGGCAAAGCTCCAGAAAAAAATTCTGGAAGGGGCAGTGATTCAGGGAACAAAATGTCCAGGACAGAGAGAATGGGAAGGGAAATCAGTTGGGCGGACCTTCAATGGAGGCTGCGTGTTTCATCGCTGGTTACCCAAGATGATCAGAGGAAGACATGGAGGGGTGATAAGGAGCTGAGAGAACCCCGCACCCAAGGCCTGGAAACCTCTGATCTCGAGTTTATTTCACCTATTGCTGTTGTGCAATCCTAGTCAAGTCTGTCTTAAGTTTCTGCACATATAAAAGGCAGAAAGTTGTGGAGCCACAAAGCACTGGAAGAGCTGGATGAGTGAGGGGTTGGTGCTCCTAGTTACTGCTTTTCAAACGGTTCCAAAGGACGTCAGGGTTCCCAGAGATGGTTCAGAGGTTCCGCCAAGGTTTTAATTTTATTTTTGTTTTTCTCTAAATTGTGTTCTCTTTAAATTTTTTGTTAGGAGAAGTTTTTGCATGCCAAATTTTAAGATACTGGGGAAAATGAATTTATGTATCAAGGTGCACTCTAGAGATTTGGAACAAAACTTCCCTAGCTACTTCTCTATGTGGAATTTGAACTTTGAATTCCTGTTTTATTTGGTCAGGAAAGTAATGCTTGGCAATGGTCTAGTTTGCTCACTTGTTTTATTAAACTCCAGTCTATGTAGCTACTTCTGTAAAATTGTACAACGGAGAACACTATGAGTAATTAAATGTTAGATGAGAGTCAGTCACAAATTATAAGTTTCAGAGATTTCTTGTTTGACTTCCTAATTATCAGAAGTAACAACAGTCTTTAGATAATGTTAATGATTCAACTCTGAAACAATTTTCGACTACTTCATTTCCAGCCTCTGTAACGACGTACATTAAGAGAAATGTGAGTGCTTGGAAAATTGTTTTAAAAAATTGTAGCCATTACCATTTGCAATCAGGATGAATCTGAAGGTCCACTACCGGGCAGCCAAAACGCTTTATACACATAAATCAACTGGACGCTAACTCGAAAATGACAGGAAGCCATTTTACCAAATTTCACCTGAGCAGTTCACTTGCCTAATGAACAACTTTGAAAGGAAGCATGAATTAAAATGTATGATTTTTAAAATACAGACTTTATACAGACTGCAGGACATTAGATTTTGCTTCAGAAAATAATAACCAAGTACAAACCTTCAATTTACAGAGGAAGACAACGAGGCCCCCGAGAATGTTCTGTTTTCCATTTAGAGTCAGAATTGAACTGCACTCAAGTCTGCTGAAGCACCAGCCCTGCCTCCTAACACGACACGGTCTCCACCACACCAAACCGCATCTACCACCCATCTGCAGAAACTCAAAACAGAAGAGACTTATCGACGTGAAACACAAAGCAGAACCCACAGCCGGATGAATTTAAGGAGCTATGAGTCCAATGTAACGTCCCACCTACCTCAGCGAGTTGAGAGAATCAACAGGTGATAGAAAGAAAAAAATACCCATTTACAGGAATACCGATATAAGGAAGACAGATGGTCTGGGAATACTGTTGTCTTCTGTCGTTGCAAGGAGAAGGCAAGAAGGAAGATCAAAAAGCAGCTTTTCCTCCAAGATAAGTCCAAATTCCTGGGGATTGGTTTTTCAGTTCCCTGCGTGGCTTGGACACACAGGCCTGGTGCCACCAACTTGAAACCAAGCATAGGGCCCATGTGGCAACAGCCCCCAATCTAAAGTGTGTCTCCTTGACAGCTGTAATCACTACTGGGCCCTCCTCCCATTCCAGGGAGCGAAGGAGCCCAGGGGCCAACAGTGGTGCCCAGAACAGGTACAAATAGGGGCCCTTCTTTCCCCTTCTCATGACTTGGTCCTCTGACGAATTCTGCAACTTTACGAACAGGAAAAGCACATTCTAAGTGAAAACAGCCTGCTCTCTTTAGAACTGGCTAAACAAATCTTATTTTGAGTCACTAGCTGAAAGACACCCACTAAGACAACACACGTTTGATATTCTCAGGGAGGTTTTTTTTTTTTTTTTAATTCAGTCTTCATCCTGGCTTTATTGTTTCATCCTGGCTTTATTGTTAAGCCCTATAAACTGCTGGCAGACCCGGTCTTATACTTGAGCAATGGCCTGTGTTATGGGGAGGCCTTTGTAATGTCTGAGGTTTTAAATGGTTCAGTCTCTTTTATATTTGAAGTGATAAAACCACCACAGGCCTGTGCCCAGAACTTTCATTTATTATGCCACACTTGCGTTCTTAGTGTGGGTGGGGAAAGGAAACCTCCGCCTACTGAAGTGGTTATTTGCCTCACAGATACAAGGTCTATTGAGCGTAGTTTAGGGCTCCATATCTGGTGTCAATGGCAAAATAAAGTTTCAATACTGTACTGAGGCTAATGACTCCTTCACCGGAACAGGCCCGCCTTCCTGCTCTCTGCCTCCTCTGGTGATGTCACATAACGGCCACCTCCACTAGAGGGTGTGAGGGGCAGGGAAAACGGATGGCAAGGAACGTTGGATGGTTTTGTATTCTGACTTAGCTTCTTGGGTGTGCACGCTTCTGGCAGGTGGACGAAGGGGACAAAGGACTGAGAGGGAAGAGCGTCACATATTCTGTCAGTGTCACTCACCAGGCCCGTAGGTTATTCACAGTTGACAGAATTTCCCGTCAGCAAAAAGTGAAACAGCAGCAACTCCAAGAATTCTGAAAACACTAACCAAAAACAAAAGGTATGGTTCCCTGAAAAATGAAATAAACCCCGTTCAGCCCAGGGCTTCTCAATCCTTGGCACAACGGACCTCTGAAGCGAGACAATTCTTTTTAACAGGGCTGTCCTCTGCTGTAGCAGTCTCCCTGTCCTCTTCCACCAGATGCCACGAGAACCCTCTGCCCCCAACTGCGACAATCCAAACTGTCTGCCAACATTGCCAGATGCTCCCTAAAGGATACAAGCACCCCAGTTGGGACCACTGCCTCTACCAATCGGGAGAGCCTTACCCACCCCACAGGAAGAGGTTCAGCGAAGGTCAGCCCGTAGGACTACATTGCAGAGCAAGGAGACGGTGAACTCAGAAGTCAATCAAAGGCCTGCAGATGAGCAGGCGCAGAGCCCTGTGCAAAGACTAGTGGCCGCAAAGACGTGAGAAGGGCCTATTCCTGACACTGCCCCAAGATGACTGACAGATGAACCTTATTTTCTTCCACATTCTTCAGTGACAATACTATCTTGGTACCAGCCAAGGAGCTCATTCTAGGTTGGTGTGCCCCATTTACTAATTAGTATATGGCATTGGGGCTTTACTCCATAAAGATCCTAGTCTATTAAATCAACAGGTCAAGGGAAGAAGGCTTTGAGAAGCCAAGTCTGGATGATGCTACGTCAGGTAGTCTTCTAAAGGAAAGGACTGTCATCTGGCTTCCAGCCCAGGAACCCTTGAGTACGCATTCTGACAGGGCGACAATGACTTTCTAAGAAGCAAAGGAATAGTCAGCAAAGAAATCACAGAATGTGTAAATTTGTTAGATAGATCTCCTCAGTGTTGAATGAAAACGCTCAGAAGATTTGCATTCTCCCAAAGCCTAAGGACAGTAGAGCTGCAAAGGAATCTTTATGGCAAGTACAAAACACACCTTTTTGTCCGTGGATCAGACTTCTGGCAACTCTATATAGATAATACTCATGAATGACAACGTGCCCAAAACGGCGCCAGTAATAGAAAAAAACTTGGCATAAAAACTGTCAAAATTTTTTCCCAAATGTGGGGCAATGTCCTTAAGGTAAAACTCACTATTCAACAAGTGCTCCTGGAGCCTTACGAGTCACTCGCCCCACCCCCAGCACCCCTCTCCTCCACCTGGAAAGAGAGACAGGCTGGGTGCTGGTCTACCCCGTGAGTGTTCTAGCTGCATTGTCTGCAAAAATGGGACAGCCCTCCAAGCACATGATTTGATAAAGACTACAGGTTAATTTTTTTTTAAACTAGCTGATGAATGACAAGGTGCAAATGTATGTGAGTGCATACACACACAATCTGAGGTAGCCACTCAGAGGCTTCTCGCCTTTCAACCTTATAATGAATTTCCCGTCTCTCCTAAGACAGGGCTACAATAAATGCACACGGAGCTCCAGGCCGCAGGCTTTGGCAGATCCTTGGTCCTAATGCCCCAGGTCTGAATTTTCTTAGGGAGAAGCTCAACCATCGAATGCTGGTTGATAAGCTTACTTGCCTCCCAATTTATAAACCAAGGTGAACTTTCCCAAATGCTGCAAATATCTTGGGTCAACCTGGCTGGGATCTGGTTACAAGCCCTCAGATTATACAAATGATGAATCAACTCAAGCTACCACGGAGCAAACTCAGGAGAGCTTCCTGCGCTCCGAGCCAAGGAGTGACTAAACCAGGGCCGCTCAACCCTGATGCACTGCAGAATCACCTGGCCTCCTTTTTAAAAAATATAAATACCCAGGTCTCAGGCCTGAAGATTCTGATCCACTTCATCAGTGGTGTGGCCCGAGCAGAGGCATTTTTACTTATAAGCTGCCTAGGTGGTTTTAATATACAACTATATGCGAGAACCGATGCATCCATGGAAAGATGTTCCTTGTATCAACTTTATGGGTCCTATCTAGTTCGACCCCAAATGTGCTCTGTTTTGATATTTTACAAGATAAACTTTCTGCTCTCCACAAATGTAGATCCACTGGTTTACTAGATAATCCGTGTGCAAGGCACACTGGTTTTCCCCTTAAAGAATCGCAAACTGGTTTTCTCAAGCCAGTGCCCAAGGAGGCAGCTTTTCGGGAAGAGCTAGTCCACCATGGAGCCCTGTTCCATCGCCAGTGTGCCGTGGAAGACTAACTGAGGATCATGCTGGGCTGTCAGGGCTTTTGTTAACCTCTCCTTGGTACTTGGCTCCAAAGGTGAGAAATTACATGAGGCTAACTGAATGGCCTCAATATCTACCAACACTTCCAGTAACCAGCACCGCGTTAACCTTACTACGCAAAATCTGGCCTGTGCACTGGCACCATTGAGATGACCTGGTAGACTGTTAGAAACGCATAATCTCAGGTCGAACCCCAGAGCAAATGAATCAGAGCTTGTGTTTATAACAAGATCCCTAGGTATTTGTTTGCACATTAAAGTTTGAAACACATTGCATTTTTTCCTTGTACCCAGGAGAGTAAGAATGAGGGCAAATCAGATACTAATTTCCAGTGGAGGATGACGGAGAATATGGCATAACTCCTCTCCTTTTTCTAATGTGCACAGAACTTTTGAAAAAGATGGATTCATGTCAGTAAGACCAGTTGACTTACGAACAGTCCTAGTTACTGTTAAGATGCATCCAGTTGAGATAAGAATTATATAAGCAGATGGCATATTTTCATCATTGTCAACTAGGAGTGCATCTAAGACAACTGGTTGTACCTTCCAGGGCCTGCATCTTGATCCATTACGCAAAAATCAAAGACACAGTTTAGATACACGTCATCCAACATTTTACTCTGTTACAGCAAATATTGTAATGCCATATAGCAAATTACCCTATGAATTTTCCCACCAAATCCTTTGCCCTGAGTTTTAGTTGTTTTATAACCCCTGCCATGTTCACTTTAGAACATCTGCTTAACAGCCATTACTACTTTTCCAGTTGACTTCAAAGCGAAACAGCCTTCAACTGAGGCAATATCTTCATTACGTGTCTTAATTTTGTAAAAAACTATGTCCACCAGTAAAGTTTCTGGAAAAGCTTCTAATTCTGTTATTTTCCCAGGAACATAACAACTTTATGGCCATTGAAAGCTTTTCAAAGCTTTGTTGAAGGAAAGTATATTTGAAGGATGAGTTAAGGGGTACACAATCCATCCATTGTTCTAGATCGATTTTGCCCAACCTTCTGTAACAAATGGGCTCCTCTATCAGTCTCCGCCTCTGACTCTCTCTCTCTCTCCCCCTCACACACACACACCCCCTTAGGAACTTTTAAATCATTTCTTTTTATTTATATATATATATATATATATATATATATATATATATATATGATAAAGATGGATTATTATCTTCCAGCTCAGCTTTACTCTAATAATGCTGGTACTGTACTTTAATCTTTATCTGGCTTTTTCTATTTCATCTAGTTCAGAGCCCAGAAGGGAAGAAGGGTGTGATTAATTGGCATCTCCAAACACCCATAAGTTTATTTTTATATTTTTTCTGTTTTGTTTCTAAATATCAGGAAAAGACAAGTGGTTTCCAGCAGCTATTTTGAAAGCATTTCTCCACAAATAACACATTGCAGGTGTATGAATTTAATTCTGTAGGAAAAAAAGGATGATTAGTCAACAAAATCAACTCCAAAACTACATCTTATTAGTATACAATTGGTGTGAGGACCAAATGTATATTCAAAATGAGACAGCAATCTAATTACTGGCCATGGCATCAAAACTAGACAAGAAACAGCCCAATGTTTGGATTTCTTGCCTTTGAATTTAAAAACAGACCAAGTGGTTTATAAGGGGAGGACTCTTTACTTCCTCCCTGGACATGCTTCATGCAGACTGTGCGCTCCATTTCTCAGGAAGAAACCACAGAACACACTGTTTCTGCTTCTGTATCAGAGCACACAGGCCTTGCGGGGGAGGGAGGACAGCACCTACGCTGGGCAGGTGGCGGGGGGTGCCCTCTCTCTCTTCCTGCCCTCCACATGTTCAGTGGGCTTCCCTACCCTACAGAGAGCACCCAGACTGCTTGACCATTACCTGGGTGGATGTGTGCATCCCAGCTAGGGCAGATCGGAAATTCTGGCACCCCAGACACATCTTCCACCTCACGTTCACTCTAATAATGCTGGTACTGTACTTTAATCTTTATCTGGCCTTTTCTATTTCCTCTAGTTCAGAACCCAGAAGGGAGGAAGGGTGTGATTAATTGGTAATCTCCAAACACCCATAAGTTTATTTTTATAGTTTTTCTGTTTTGTTTCTAAATATCAGGAAAAGACAAGTACTTCCCAGTAGCTATTTTGAAAGCATTTCTCCACAAATAATGCATTGCAGGTGTATGAATCTTTAATTTTAATAAATTAAAAGAAAAAATTAGTGTGAAAGTCGTAATATTTTCTCTTTCTAAATACTGATTTTTTAAAAAATACTGTAAGATATGCCAAAAGAACTCCGATCAGATGAATGCAACTCTGGCTAGACGGAAGACAATCTGAGGGAGAACGGCAGGTGCACCAGCACGATGTTCGGTAATTATATTTTGACCTGAATGCTCCTAATTCATCCTGTTTTTAACCAACAGTCTATTAAGGGTATAAAAAAATATTTTTATTGTAACATTTTCAAAAACCTCATGGGTTGCTAGTGCAGAGCATTCTGAATGCCCCTAACTGTGGTCTAAGCTCTTGATATCTAAGCTCTTGATAACGGCTGGTAGGTTTTCGCACTTTATCTTAACAGGGGAACAGAGATCGGATCGTATATGTACGTATTTTGTTTAATGACCCTCAAAAATAGAAATTTACACAATGGAATACTACACAGCAGAAAGAAATAAGGAGCTCCTACCCTTTGCAACAGCACGGATGGAACTGGAGAGCATTTTGCTAAGTGAAATAAGTCACGCGGTGAGAGACAGAAACCATATGATCTCACCTATAAGTGGAACCTAATCAACAAAACAAACAAGCGAGCAAAATATACCCAGAGACAGTGAAATAAAGAATAAACTGACCGTAACCAGAGGGGAAAGGAGAGAGGGATAATGGGGGAAAACAGGGGAAGGGTGACCAAGGAACATGCATAAAGGACACATGGACAAAGCCAAAGGGGGTAGGTTCGAAGGTGGGAGGCGGGGATGAGTGGGGC